>JAHDVF020000472.1:0-600000 GCA_022606425.2 Lepidostoma basale | reverse complement strand
TGAGCATATTGCTTGTAAGACAAGAATACGAAATTTTGTGAATCTAGGATTATCTTCTCTCAGAAGCTAATACAAATGGAACATGTGAAACTTTTTTGGTTGAATACCTTATCTGTAGGTATACATTTTAGTCCAGTGCTAAAATCAATGATTAAAATTCCAATATTAAATATACGTATATACAAATTATTAGTCTGTGTATGATAGAGTGTCGAATGAAAATATAAGAAGTGAATGCGGTGCGAATGATGGTGTTATGAACAAAATAATGAAAGGATCATTAAGATTAAGGAAGCGGGATAAATATGTCAGGAAAGAAAAATGTGGCAGTCCATTCTTTCTGCCTACCCCTTCGGGGAGACGGCGTGATGGTTAGTTAGTTAGTTATAAATTATTAAATCTCAAATGTTGTTACTTGTAAACTTATTTATTTATTTCTGTATCCAAAAGCTTAAAATCGTAAGTGAATTTTTGGCTGAAGTACTTTAACTCATTCAAAAATTCTGAGTTTGAGAATGTCCTCGCAAGGCGGAACTAATTTGACACTACAATTTATATAATTTATTGTATAAATTAAATAGAAAGTAAAACCATTAAACAATCGTGTTTATTATTATTTCAATCCACTTTAACGATTTTTCTATGAATTAAAACACTGTTTTTTCCACTTTTGAGTTGATTTATATCGACAGGTTTCGAAGGCTTTACACCTTTATCATCGAGAGAACGATATAATCTGACACACAGTGTAAGTTTATCTAAAAATAAAATACTTTTAAATATAGAAATAAAAAAACATTCGAAATCTGGAAGTTAATATGAGTAAAATGTATCGCTTTGTTATGGTATTATCAAATGGTTAAGATAAAATCTTGCAATACTCCAATAATTTACCGATATATGAATAAGTACCCGAGAAGGCAAGTTCAGACACATTGGGATGTGAGCAATGCATTATATATCCCTTAGACCACTACACGGGTACCGTTTACTTCATTGGCATATAATTGAATGATCACTTTCGCATGGTTATTGAATGCGATGTCATTCAGATAGCACTATTATTGATAATAGTTTGGTCTTGTGCTGTGACAGCATTGGTGGTCCATTGCAACGGCCGGGGCCTCGTATCCCGAGAGGCATCTCGAGTCTCAAGTGCGGACATCGAGTGGGCCTTCCCGTCTCAACCTGTCCGTCAAATAAAAATAAAGCGACTGTATTCGGGAGCAAATAAAAATCTTCCCAACATGTTAACGTTCTTTATGTATCTTAAATAATGATGTTAAACTCCATATTAAATAATTAACACGAATGAAAACGTGTGTTTTATAGAAGTTTTTTAGGACCCAAACTACCTATATAATATAATAAACAAAACTATAAACGACCCACAAATAATTACAAAAAAAAACATGTTACTTCAGAGACATTAAAAACAGACCGGCTTGAATATTGTACACATTTAAAAGAGTAATTAGTTTTAAATTGTGTTATAATTTATTCTATAAGACATTTATTTAAAATGATTACACACTTTAAGATTAATCATTAATTGTTCCCTAAATTTGTAATTTATTTATATCGTATATTGAGCTTATATAGAGTGCGAAAAATGGCTCCCTCAAACGGGTTACCCCAGTTGGGAGGTATTAAAACCACTTACTTGATCAATAAATAAATATAAGTTTCTTAAACAATGATGTAAAACTTCATATTAGATTAATAACATGAATAAAAACGTATGTTTTCTAAAAGTTTTATCATATTTAATGGGAATGACTTGTTTCGCATTTTTCTAAGAAATTATCATATTTTATTAATTTAATCTGTATTTGACAAAATATTTGATAATGAATAATGAAAGTATTTTTTTGTAAACAATCATTTGAAATGTACAAATGTTTGTGTCTTCGACCGGTTTCGGCAGCTCGCTCCCATATTCTAGTGAGATGCCCGCTGCCATCATTTCATAATGCTTAAGAAAGGTGAAATATGTCATTCCCAAAAACTATACCTTCGATTCCTCGCGTGATCGCGTTTGATCGTGCCACGTTTATCTTGCTCAGTTTCTATTTCTTGTTCCATTTACGTCGTTTAAGTATACTTTCATAATCAATCTTTCGTCATTCATCCTCTCCATATGTTAGTCATAGTAAGTTCAATACAATCTAAATAGAAAACTCTTTTCGACCGCGCAGTGTACACGCACGTCAAACATTTCAGAGATTCAAAACGCCGTTCGCCAAAGAGATAAGTGATAAAAAAAAAACAAGTACCACACTTCATCATTATCGGCTACACATGTTGGCGATAAAAGTTCTCCAAGAGTCCGGCCCATAAAAACGGACGGGCGGATCGATGGGCCGCCGGTTGATTGAATTATTCAATTTTTTCAGTCGCACAGTTGACGTAAAGTGATCGCCGCTGGCCGTATGAACGATCACCCGTCAGCGCGGACATACCCGAAGGTATTCCGGCTATTAATGAAACGCATCAATTATTGTGTTTCACCTCTATACCTGGGTGATCAGTTCACGGTGTCCTGTAATATAAATTGCAGAATAATTCGAAGCACTTATTTATACAGCAGCTAAAAAAAGGAAAAACTATTGACGAATTCGCTTTCGAGATGTTAAAGGGAGAAATATACTAACGTGTCGTGATGTGCCAAAATGTTATCAGAACCATACAAATTGTATAGTTCCGAAACCACTATGGGTGACAAAAAAAAACAAAGACCGCAGACGAATTCGGTATCGAAATTTATAAGGTTAAAGGCAGAAACATACTTACAAGTCGTAGTATATTGTGATGCACCACAATGGTATTGAAACCGTAAAATTTATTTGATTCCGATACCACTATAGTGACAAAAAATATACGAATACCACAGACGAATTCGGTATCGAAAAATACAAGTTTAAAGGCAGAAATATACTTACAAGTCGTAGTATATTGTGATGCACTACAATGGTATCGAAACCGTAAAATTTGTATGATTCCGATACCACTGTGGTGACAAAAAATAAACAAAGATCACAGACGAATTCGGTATCGATATAATACGAGGTTTAAGGCAGAAACATACGTACGTATAGCTGTAAATCGTGATGCGCCACGATACCATTGATGACAAAAAATAAACAAAGACCACAAACGAATTCAGTAGCCGACATCAATTGTTCTTTGCTCTGTCACGCAGAACCAACCTACCTATGTACCTTTGGTGATGCCAGTAGGAAGAGCAATTCGGACGTTGAATTTAATCTTCTCGGATTCGGATATTTTCAGTGTCAGTGAGGCAGTACTCATAAAAAAATATAACAAATTCTGGAAAGAGTACTGCCCCTCACTAACGTCGACATATAATATTTGGGTTCCTTCTGATATGTATGATTTTTTAGTTTCATGTTGCTTTATCTTATCTTTGTAACACCGTTTTGTGTCCAAATGAGTCGCCTAAATGTTTTTCGATTGTTATGTCTCATTTGTGTATTATGTATAAATAAATAAATAAAGTATCGAGATATACAATGTAAGGTTAAAGGAAAAAACTTTTTTTTACGTTTTTTTGTGTTAACGCGTATAGTTTATAAAATATAAGTATCTCTATAAGAAATGTACATACGAGTATAAAGTTTTAATATTCAAAATAACATTTTAACCGCCTATTAATATATTTCCCACAATATGAATGCACAATGGAAAATGTATTTGGTAATGCCTCTCAGTTATTAGATTGAGATGGGCACTCGACTGATTTTGATTGATATAAAACTCTCTTGACACCCGAAGAGTGTTGACGTCAGGCCGTGCAATAATGAGATGATTCATAGGATCCATCCAGACGGCCAGTCCGGGTCCATTTGTTCCCGCCTTGGAGTGCCACCGATCAAATGAAATAACCATGAGTAGGCGGGGGCGGGAAGGGCGCCGTGATGGATGGCTGACGTGACAAGACGGATAAGAGTCTTCTTGGACATGACGCGATTCGTCAACAAGACGGAAACGGCTCGTCCAAAACTCACTATCTCGCAATAAAAGTACAGCGTATAATTTTGTACTGTATATGGTAGAGCGTGGATTTATTTTAGACTTACATTGCCGCAGCAGCCAATCTTCACAAAAGCCATATAAATAAGAAAATTGTGTACTAATAAGAATGTTTGTATGTATGTATGTATGTATGTATATGAAGTATTAGATTTTATTCTTAATTTTGTCGAAAGAACCTGTAACAAGTTTGATACAAAATCAATCATTAATGGTATCTTTCCATAATATTTATAATGAATAAGAAAACTAAAAATGCAACATAATTTTTATTTTATATATAACAAAGTCATTCATCAGAATTGTATGTGTTGTTTTATTTTGATGACCTTCGTGGCCAGGTGGTAAGTGCATTGACTGCCTCCCCGAAGGTTCCGGGTTTGATTCCCGGCGAGGGCAGTGTGATTGTCACAGTCTTTAGTCTGGTGTAGGATTCACGTGACAGTGAAATGACAGAATCACTGTGATAGCTTTAATATCCTTTACATCGATTTGGCTCATGCTCTCATGATGTAAAGAGCGATTCAACAAAATAATAATTTTATATATTGAAAACAGTATTTTAATTAAAAACAAAATACGTATTTAGGACTCTATATGATACGTTGCATCTTATTTGCATTAATATATTGAATATATAGCACGAAAAAATCAATTAAATCTTAACTGTCTGCGCTGTGTTTTATACAATTTATGAATGTCGAGGAAATAAAGAAGTATGTAAGGATATAATCGTTAACGTTCCATAATTTATATTTGGTTGTAATGGTTAGTTGATTAGTTTATCAAAAACATAATGATTTACAAAATATTCTGTAGTTTTATATATTAAACGCTGACTTTGGTTTGGTAAAATACGCATAATAATAAAAATGGTGATATTCTAGCTATCTATGATATTCTAGCTATCATGAGAATCAATAGCTAAAATATTGTATACATTAATTGGGTTCAAATAATCAACGGAACAACGTGGAAAGCAACGGAAAACTACCACATTAAAAATTCCAAAGTGGCATCCCAAGAAAATATGTAAATCTACCAAAATCTTTAAAAGAAAGCTTGAAAATATAATATATAATGAATTTTCTGAGCTTTTAAATTAAGAATATTATAATTTTAAATATTGTATACAGTATTAATAATCCTCAAATCCGTACATTCCTAATGTATTTAAGTGAATAAAAAACGTCACTCCACGACCAGAAGCCATTGTTTATGGCTGTGCATGTTGGAACAAGGTCATTAGCGGACCTACTCGGTGGGAGTGTTAACCGGTGTACGAGGGTGGTCTCGACTTCTCAAAGACTTGAATGTCATTCAAATAATGTTTCCATACACACTCATCCTAACGCGGAGGCACACGCTTGTCATTGCAGCCTCGAACCGTTCACTATACCCGCTATAACATGTTCTTTGTTATCTCACTTGCTGATAGATGAGGTTATTATAATTGTATTAGCGCTCTTCAATATCAATTAACATATAGTAATATTAAACAATGTATGAAAGCGAAGCATGGAACTGGCAAAAGAAGGATGAAAATAGAATAAATGCAGTAAAAATGAGATCTCTTAGACGAATGTGTGGATACTCTGTGTATGATAGAGTGTCGATTGAAAATAAAAGAAGTGAATGCGGTGCGAATGATGGTGTTATGAACAAAATAATGAAAGGATCATTAAGATGGTTTGGACATATGAAAATAATGAATGTAGAAAGAATGGTAAAAAAATTATATGTTAACGATGTAAATGGAACCAGAAATAGAGGAAGACCGAGGAAAACGTGGCACGATAAAATAAATCAAATATTGAATGTCAGCCATGTGAGGAGTCAGAGAAATCGACGCGCGTGCATGACACGATGAATGAATGCTGAGGAATCGAGAGAAATATGTCAGGAAAGAAAAGTGTGGCAGTCCATTCATTCTGCCTACCCCTTCGAGGAGACGGCGTGACAGTTAGTTAGTTTGTTAGTTTATATTAAACAACTTACATAAAATAAACAATAAACTACATACATTGTTAAACATTAATTAACTACATACTTTAAATAAACAACATACATTGTTTTACACTGCATAATGCATTTTTATTCTGCTTAACTTGCTAAACGTGATCACAAAATATATTTATGAGAATGACATGGTTATTCTTTCTAAAGCACTATCAAATGATAATGCACACCATTCCATATTTAATAAAGCCTTATAAAGACGAAACATGTCATTCCCATAAATTATTATATAATATGTAGTTGTCACGATACAAGCCATGCCTAGTGTGACAACTACAGTCCATAAACTTTTTTGGCAAATTATTGTTATAACATGTAAATAAATAAATAAATAAATAAAAATATTGTTCAAATAACAATAAATACCATGATAGAATACCGAAAGACGAAATAAGGAAGAAACGTAAAGCAGATGATTGCATCATAAGTAAAATTAAAAAAAGATCCCTCAGATGGTTTGGAGACATGGAACGAATGGAAGATAGAAGAATGGGTAAAATGTCGTATACAAGCAGTGTGAATGGAAAGAGAAGTCGTGGAAGACCAAGGAAAGTATTGCATGACCAAATTAATCAAATACAGAAAGGCGGCCACATTCAAAGTCGGAAAAATCGACGAAATTGCATGTTTCGATGTATGAATGTATGATGTATGATGATATATATGAGGAAGCAAGAGAGGTATGTCAGGACAGAACGGTATGGCGGTCCATCCTCCCTGCTTACCCCTCCGAGAAAACGGCGTGGTGGTTAGATAGATAGAACAATAAATAACATATAGTTATTTTTTCTTAAAATGATAGTATTCTACAAAGGTTAGAGATAATTATACGTGTCCTCAGCGTTGAACTTCATGTGTTCCTGGTTGGAAGAAAGATGTATAAAACAAAATATTGAAGGTTACACATACTTTGTCATTGGAGGAATCCTATTTAAAATATTTTTATTGATATTTCATGCATCCTGTCGTGATGTCCGCTATCACGACCATTAATTTGGGACTGTCACGACGGCAACAGGTCCGGAGACAATGACGTGTATTCGCTTTTTTCTCCTTATCGCACGCGTGATTGTTCCAACAAATCAATCAATCTGTCAGCCTCTATATCGGACGTACCAAGATGGATACACTTCGCCAAGAGTAAAGGTGTGCCGGAGTTGAAAAAAAAAATACAGGAATCACGCAGAGGCGGCGGAGAATAGCGAGTATTTCTAGCATAAAGAACAATTGTGACAACTATCTTTATTGTCTCATCTTAATGTCGTATTTCCATGTCCCATCTCTATGTTTTTACTTTATATCTCATATCTATGAAGGTCTCATCTCTATCTCAATCTCTATGTCTCATGTAGAGATACCTCAGAAATTTTTTCTGAACCCTCTCCAGCATAATGGAATATCTCGCCTCGTGAGGACTCCATATCACAGAACCACTTTCATCTAATCTAATGTCTATGTCTCATCTGCTCATCTAATCTCTATGCCTTATCTCTATGTCTCATCTCTATGTCTTATCTATATGTCTCATCTCTATGTATCATATATAAGTATCATCTCTATGTCTTATTTTATAGTCTTATCTCTATGTCTTATATCTTTGTCTCATCTCTTTGTCTCACCTCTACGTCTCAATATTTTCGGCCAAGACTGCATTTTAATAATATACACAAACCTTACAAAATAATGTTTGCTAATACAGCTCTCATAGCTTTAAAAATAAGAAAGCAATTTTATTGTTAAGACAAAATTAATCCATCAATTATGTGAAAGTAAAAAAAAAATCCATCGTGAGCTTCTACAAAAAAAAGGTAACCCGTCGCCACTGGAAAAGTCAGATAAGTTCTCAGGTAGAGAACGGAGATACGTGTGTATGTATGTTAATGTCCTCACAGAACAAACATCAATCAATCAATATTTGATCCTTCGCGTCTTTCTCATACGAAAACGTCCACTCGAATACGTCCGTCCGTTTGAAGCGCGGGTGTGCTGAGTCCTTATTACACGGTCCTTCGCAATACAAAATTGCGAAAATTCTGCGCTTTATCCAAAATCGTTTCAATTTGATGTCAATCATTCATTTTTATACCGGGTGAGTTGGCAGTCGAATACTGATATGACGGACACCGAACGAACTAATACATAAATTATTATGAATTATATCAGCGGAGAGTTCGTTGGCGTGGCATAGAGTCCATGTTAGTACTAAGTATGAGGATAGTGACCTTAAAATTTAGAAACTACTAAAAGCTGCATTGTACGGTCAGTATTTTTCTAGGGCGCCATTGGTGTTTATTGATTTGACAAAACAGCGCACATAAAATATAAATCATGATTATAATAATGAGTGGGAGTAAAATGAAAGCCCAAGTTCCCAAGCCCAGTATAGACAGTCCGGGAGACTCCATAAAAGAAAAGCCGACCCCAAGTAAATGATTCAAGGTTAGAAAGAAAAATAAGAATTTTTGATATAACGTGGGTATTCTGCGAAAAAGCACTAAGTCAAAATTACTACTTCTGAGATAATTGAAGTTGAAAGTTTGTAAGGATACAAATTTTTTTTTTAAACTTAACATTACTAAGCCAATTTGAAAATATATTAGGTCCTTACATATGAAATTGGCGTTTTGCCGTACTGGCAACTTTGATCTCAAATATCTTCTCTTTGGTTAGGAATTCCAAATTCAAATTTATACAGCTATTTACTCAAGTATTTTTGTTTCGAAAATTATAATTCATTTGTTTTTTCCTCAATTGTTTTTTTTATTTGCGTCACTCAGTTTACAAAATGGAAAACTTGAAATATCGCGTTATTTACGAGTACGAGTTCCACCGTGGCACCAGTGCTGCAGAAACGGCTCGAAGTATTAATGATGTGTATGGCGACGTTGGAACAGAAAACACAGTGCGTTTTTGGTTCCAACGTTTTCGTTCTGGAAATTTCGACCTGCAGAACAAGCCCCGTGGACGGCCGGAGACCAAAGTTGATAATGAAGAATTGAAGTATATTGTGGAAGCGGATCCATCGCAAACCACGTCCGAGTTAGCTGCAGGCTGCGGTGTTAGTGATAAAACTGTTTTAATCCACTTGAAGCAAATTGGGAAGGTGAAAAAGCTTGAAAGGTGGGTACCTCACGAATTGAGTTAAGCAAATCAACAAACGCGCGTTGACTGCTGCGTTGCATTACTCAACCGGCACAATAATGAAGGGATTTTGAATCGAATCTGTGATGAAAAGTGGATCCTGTATTATAATCGGAAGCGCTCATCGCAATGGCTGAACCCTGCCGAACCAGCCAAACCATGCTCCAAGCGAAAATTGACTCCAAAAAAGTTACTTGTGAGCGTTTGGTGGACTAGTGCTGGTGTCGTTCACTACAGCTCTCTTAAATCTGGCCAGACGATTACGGCAGATGTCTATTGTCAGCAACTGTAAACCATGATGGAAAAGCTAGCTGCTAAACAACCGAGGCTGGTTAATCGCTCTAGGCCACTGCTGCTTCATGATAACGCTAGACCACACACTGCACAACAGACGGCTAACAAATTAGAAGAGCTTCAATTGGAATGTCTAAGACATCCACCGTACTCTCCGGACCTTGCCCCAACAGATTACTATTTTTTTCGAAATTTGGATAACTTCTTGCAAAGGAAAAAATTCAACTCCGATGGGGCAGTGCAAACCGACTTCAAAGATTTTATTGATTCCCGTCCGAATGGTTTTTTTAGTTAAGGGATCGATGAACTACCTATGAGATGGCAAAAGTGCATAGATAGCAATGGTACGTACTTTGATTAAATAAATATATTATATTTAAAAAAATCAACTTTATGTTCCTCCCATACAAAACGCCAATTTCATATGTAAGGACCTAATAGTATATTGATCTACTAACTACATTTTATTTAATGGTTAAATAAATAATAACTGAACTCTCAGCACATTTTTTTCAAAATAATAGTGGATTGACATGACTTAGTACATTTTCGCTGATATATAATACCACAGTAAGATATTCAAATTGAAGTCACCTTGTACCTACTATAGTCACTTTGTGAAAAATGTTTTTTTTTCTTCAATTAAAAAGTTGTGCAATAATTTTATCTTATGTACAGTACCTATTACATTAGGTAAAATAATAATTAATTAGTAAAAAGAGAAAAGAAAAAAATAATAATTGCCACGTTTGCCCCTGAATGAAGCATGTAGACATCACTTACTAGACATCTCCAGGATATCATGTCGCCGACCGACAATCTAACCTTTTTTCAAGTCAGTACTGCTCCATAAGCTCCGCTGAATACATCCAAAATATTGTTATTGATAATTTATCAACAAAAATTTATCCAGAGAATTTGCAATTAGTCTCTTGGTGCTTTTAACCTGAACGGATTTATGTAATATTGATTATTCCAGAAAATATCTCAATCTAAAGTAGATAAGACTTGATGCGTTTTTGCAGATTGTAGAGTATTTTTTCAACAGTATAACCTCATCATTAAGTCAAAACATCAATATTTTGACTTGGTGCTTTTTCGCAGAATATCCACGATTATACCAGTGGTTATTACAAATTTATAATGTTGAAGTATCATATTGATTCAGTCAAAACAATGAATTACAAAAACTATTTCTACAATAACATGGTATTCGATGGGTTTGTTTAATATTTTTTTATATCCCATTTAAGTTACAAACATTTCACCATTAATGTAAAAGCCAAACGTGTTTTGGCGTTGTTCTCAAGAATTTTGCAACAGCCATAAAATTATAATGAAAACGTATGCGCAAGATGTTTTATGAGATGTTTTACAAATGGAGGTGTTCTAATGATACAAACTCTACGATGTGTTTATGGTATTCAGAAACAGAAGTTTAATTAGGTATGTATATTTATACAAAGCTGTAAAATTATTTTTTATACGATTATGTAAAAAAAAAATAACGCAAATAGACTCTAATAAAATAAAACATCAAATTGTTAAGCGATTTGACACGAAAACAATTTAGTATATTTTAATTAAGAGAAATTCTTTACTTTTGCAATATAGTGTCAAGGAATCCATTGGCATAAACTATGAAACATTAATAAATGTTGTATAAATAATTTAAAACTGATTCATCTGCAGTATTTTGAATGCTATTTTGTATATTTAAAAGAAAATATTTAATTTTAATAAAATAGATTTATTTAATGCTTTGTATACAAAAAATAACAGTTAAAGTAAAATTTATTCATCAGAGTGAAAATATTTTTAAAATGTTATTTAACTAATAATATTTTAATTTGTCAACCGAATGCATCATATTTAGATGATAATTTGTATCAATAAAATTCTCCATAGCAAAAAAAAAAAATTGAAAAAAATAATAAAGCATTATAGTTTATTTATAAATGACACTATACGGGAATAAGCGTATAAATAAAGAACGTCAAAGGAATTATATGTACATGAAATCAACAACAACAATAAACCATCACACCGTATCCCGAGATAGGTGGGCAGAAAGAATGAACCGCAACATTAATCGATCCTGACACTGTTACCTCTAGTTTCCTTATCAACATTCATACAGCGAGTGATACACGCACGTCGATTCTTTCGACTTCTTACATGGTCGACCTTTAAAATTTGTTTAATTTCATAAAATTGTTCATAAAACTTGCTTCTGCTCTACGTTCCTTCCTTATATCAGAATTTGAAATTCTGTCATACATCGTTTTACCACTCTAAGCGATCTCATCTTTACCGCATTTATTCTGCTCTGATCCTTCTTCGCCAGTTCCATGCTTTACTTCTATACATCAGGGTTAGTACTAAAACTCTATTGTGAACGGCCATTGCTCGTTACATTAAAAGTTCTTAGAAAATTACCAAAATAACAATATATTTTTTCGCCCTTGTAATAAAGGCCTTCACCTGTCGCGGTCGAACTAAATCTACATTCCTAGAGGACGCGATCCTCAGTCGCGGCAATGCTTACCCGACGGAAACTATTCGCCCCAAATCATCTGGCACAAATATAATGTATTGACAGACAGAGCAACTGTCGATTTTGAACGGGTTTACTCTGTCTCCGCGGCGGAACGAAGATTTTGTTACCCTTCGACCATCACCGTAGCGCCGAACAAATAATATATAGAGCACTCAGTTATCCGCGCCACAAAAAAGGTGACTGTTTTGTTCGTCAACATATAAAGTATGGGATCAAGTGAGAGTTAAGGAGAGGAGGAGTTGGAAAATACGAGACGAGTGGCGAGGTTGAACTGGCTACCAGGGCTTCTCCATGAAACTAATTAATAAATATAATTTAACGTACAATGATTACTATTTATCCTTTCCCTCATGTAAATGTTGATCGACTGCGTCAAATGCAGCCCTCATAACTAATACTAAATATGTTTACTTTTTAACTAGTTCATAAAACGGAGCATTTTCTACAGCGCCCTTGAGATGAATAATTCTGAAAAATGGCGCTCTATAAATTAGCCAATTTTATTATTATTATTATTATTGTACATTCTTCAATATTTCACACAGTACAAAACCAAAGAAATCGGAGATTTATTAAATGTTTTTAAAAATGATTTTTTTAATTGTTGCAGAAAGTACCACATACATAATTTATTTTTTAAGTAGCATAATATAAATACAAATATTCCTAACAATAATCCAATATTTTTTTAATTGAATTAAAATTTTCGTTATACGAGTATTCATATTATTTTTTATCCCCACAACAATCCACCTTAATAAAATTGAATAGTACAGTTATTTAGGAAGTTTTATTATATTTTAGGTATGGGAGTGACATGTTTCACCTTGCATTGCCATATTAGGCATTATAAAATTAAATCTCGAATAATTTCATTTAAGGTCCTAAGATCCGTTACGGGAACAACTTGTTCGTAACGCAGACATAAGAAAAACTTTCGAAATAGAGGATATCATTTGGTGGAGTAGATCCAGAAGAAGATACTGGAGGGACCGTGTAGCCAGAATGGACAGTGACAGACTCCTCCTCCTCCTGGAAGACTACCTAAGAGATGGAGGGACAGCTGGTCCGCATCATCCGAGGAGACATGATTTCTGTGTCATAGATCGTTAGATCTATTAAAAGGAGACATTTTTATTAACTAAAAAATATTTATTTCAATAAAAACAAAAGTGTGGACCGAAGGGCGCCGCTGCGTCCTATAATAGCTTCGGGAAAGCGGTGGGTAACCTTCTATCTTTCTTATACTGTACTATAAAAAGAAAACTCAAGCTCCAAGTATTCAGCAGTAGCGTTAAAAGCATACTGCTGTATGGATGTGAGACTTGGAAGTCTACCGCGGACGTTATTGGTAAACTCCAGGTGTTTATAAATAGGTGCGTTCGCTCAATATTCAAAATCTATTGGCCCCAAATAGTGTCAAATGCCATTCTCTGGACCATGGCAGGCGAAAAACCAATTAGAGAACAATTCGCTAGACGCAAATGGCAGTGGATCGGTCACACTCTGAGACGGAACCCAGCCTGCATCGCTCAGGGTGCGCTAGACTGGTCCCCTATGGGGGAAAGAGAAAGCGAGGCCGATCTAGAGCCACCTAGAGAAGAACCCTGCAGGACGAGGTTAAGGCAGCAGGCCTCACTTGGGATGATGTTAGGCATCAGGCATGCGATAGAGTCGGGTGGAGAAGGTTCCTTGAGGCCCTATGCACCACGGAGGTGTGACAGGACAAAAAGAAGAAGAAGACTATGAAAAACATTTAAAATTGACTCTGAAATTATTTAGTAAAAACAAATTAAAAACATGTGAATTATTTTACGTTCTTATAATCATATTGAAACAATATTTATTAGCACTTGAAACCAGTAGAGATAAATGTGTTTTGTACTAAGACAAAGGGATCAATGTTTATATACAAACGTGTATATGAAATGGATAGAATAATGTTATATTATATAATGTATATTTGGTAGGGAGGGCATGTGACGGAATTAACCGAAATCTCAATAGGAGCATCAATCTTATTATGATTTAGTACTATCGCGCTGCCGGACGAGCCGTCAGCGTAGGCTAATATAATTTATTGGTGATCTAAGTTATAGCGACAGTGGGATGTTTTCGGTACCTCATATTGATTTACACTAAATATTACGGGTTATAATAAAATATTTCTATAGACATTTTGAATCAGCGATTGTGAAATCAAACCTCTTCTAAACAAACAAACAAACAAACCATCACGCCATTTCTCCGCAGGGGTAGGCAGAGAGAATGGACCGCCACACTACTCTATCCTGGCAAACCTCTCTAGCTTCCTCCACATTCATACAGCGAGTCTGCCTCGACTCCGTACTTCATTTATATCATTTACGTATACTTTCTTGACCATTCTTTCTCCATCCTTGCGCTCCATATGTCCGAACCAACGCAGCGATCCTTTCATAATTTTGTTCATATTATCTTTTTCCGCTCTACATTCCTTTCTTATATCAGCATTTGAGATTCTGTCGTATATCGTTCTACCACACATACGTCTTAGGGACCTCATCTACAAATACACATTATAAAGTTTTTCGCAATTCATATAAAACATTGCATATTTGCAAAATGATTAACACTGTTAACATATTATTCAAAAATACAAAATCATTTTTTTTATTATTATTTTGTAAAGGGTATAGCCATCATATTGATTATTATAACATGTGCTAATAAAATGTGAGGTGATCTATTGACATTTTACTGTCATGTGAATTCTACACCAGTATAATGATGTGAGATAATTATTATTATTATTTCGTTGAATCGCTCTTTGCAACATTACAGCGTGAGACAATCGATGTAAAAGGCATAGATATCATATTGATTCCCATGTGATAGGTAGCTAATTTATCGCCATTTTACTGTCATATTGTTTATTATTATTTTGTAAAGGGTATAGCAATCATATTGATTATTATAACATGTGCGAATATAGGGTGATCTATCGACATTTTATTGTCACGTAAATTCTACACCAGAATAAGGATCTATGAAAATAATAATAATTATAATTATTATTTCATTGAATCGCTCTTTACATCGGAGAATTCTTAACCAGACCAAAGACAGTATGACAATCATAATGTCATCGCCAGGAATGGCACCTGGGACTTTCGGTGTGACGGTCATAGTACTTGCCACTCGGCCTAAAATGTCACTATAATAACTAAGTATGAGGGCTGCACCTGACGCATTCGATCAACATTTATTTCAGGATAAAATAATTTGAAAAGGAATTATGACACTATGGTCCTAGCGATATTAATACGATAGAATTATAGAACCACGATACTTACAGGATTTACGATATGTACGGTATATATCTCATGTTAAATTTTTTTTTTGATACTGAATTTTGTTATATAAAAAAAAACATTATATTATTACAAATGAATCTTGTTCATAGTACATAATATTAATTTTTAATAATGATATAACAATAACCTATAAAGATATAATAATTAATAAAGATATAACAGTGGATAACGAGGAATAAAAATTAAATAAACACAAATGTCCGGATCGTCCAGCTGACGACAAGTGCACCATCTAAAAGAACATTATGTGTTTACTTATTTTTATTTGTTATTTTATTTTATATCATTGTATTTTATATAATTTGTTTTAGATTTATCTTGTAGACGTTGGACGATCAAAGTGTGCGCGGGAGATGCCAATTGGTGGCGATGAGGTTCGCAAACCATCACACAGCGTCTCTCGCGGGGGCGAAAAGAGAAGGATGGAGTGCCGCATCGATTAAAGTGTGGCAGTCCATTCTTTCTGCCTACCCTTTCGGAAAGACAGCGTGATGGTTAGTTAGTAAGTTATAACAATAAAAAATGAAACCAGGAGAAAATTATATAGAACTCAAACAAGCTGTAAAAAATATTTATGAATTAAAAAAACTCAACAATTGAAGTTAATTTTTCATTGATTCATACCAGTGTTATCTTATGGGTTTGAAACTGTAACATTGTCTCAAAAAAGCGCAAATAAATTGAGAGCTATGGAAATAGCAATGTTGGGAATCAGTATAGCGGACAGAAACACCACTATTAAAGTCATAACAAAAGTTTCGGACATAAGAGATGAGTGGCAGCTCTAAAATGGCGCCGAGTGGACCATATCGCTAGCAGCTCAGACGATACACGAATAAAACGCCTAATTTGTTGGTGTCCTAGTACTGCGATCCAAAACCCAGGACGTCCACAACTTCGATGGAGAGACGACATAAAAGAGACCGCCGGTACGACATGGATGCGTGTTGCCAGGATCGACACACACGGAAGCAGATGGAGAAGGTCTACGTCCAGGAATAGACGGATATAGGCTGACGATGATGACGATGACATACTACAAATCTATACATACGTAAATCTACGTGTTACGACTCGAACGTGTTTTCCAACATTGCCAGATTTTCGATTGGTTTCCAACATTGCCGTTCTCGTTGCGGATAGTGCGGACGAATTACAAGTCTTGGTGTTGAGAATGTATGAAGTATGCAAGTCAAACGATTTAATGATGAATGTCGGAAAGTCAAAGGTGTTAGTTTTTGAAAGGGAAGAGCAAATGAATGTTTGTAATATAAGTGTGAACGAAGAGAACTTGGAACAGGTGAGGGAATTTGTGTATTTAGGTACCATGTTCACAACGGATGGCCGAACGGACAGTGATGTTGAAAGAAGGGTTGGTGCGGGTAATAAAGTGAATGGAGCTTTAAAAATAGTAATTGGAAACAATAATTTATCAATGAAAGCGAAAGCCATTCAAAATGGAGTTCTGGTCCCAACCCTTATGAATAGAAGCAAAGCGTGGAACTGGCAGATGATAGATGAGAGCATAATAAATGTGGTGGAGATGAGGTCTCTAAGACGTGTGTGTGTGGTAGAACGATATACGACATAATCTCAAATGCTGATATTAGAAATGAATGTAGAGCGAAATAAAGTTTTATGAACAATATTATGAAAGGATCGCTGCGTTGGTTCGGACGTATGGAGCGCATGGGTGAATTGTTAAAAAAGTATATTTTAACAATGTAAATGGAGTACGGAGTCGAAGTAGACCGAGGAAACCATGGCATGACCAAATTAATAAAATTTTAAGGGTTGGTGATGTTAGAAGCCGGAAGAATCGACGTGCATGTATGACTCGCTGTATGAATGTGAAGGAATCTAGAGAGGTATGTCAGGATACAGTAGTGTGCCGGTCCATTCTCTCTACCTACCCTTGCGGAGAAACAAAGTGATGGTTTATTGTTGTTGCCAGATTTTCAATTAGCAATTATTCACGGGTTTTAATATTTGATATTACACAAGTCGAAATCAATCATAATTGTCTTCTCATAAAAGTTTTAATTAAATACCATGTAAATTGGAATTCGGGTCGTTCCTGTCATATCATTCAAATGTCGCGTGTGATATCTGAAGGCCGAATCTCCCTCCCTCCCCGCTATTCCTCCCCACCACCCCTTCAGACAGAGACGGTTGATTGATGGCTTCATAACACAATACTTTGCACGTCTACGTGATACCTGCGCTATGTTAGTCCGTGTTCAGAAAATTCGCCAAGTTAATGAAAAACATCCGTACATAATAAAACACAAGCACAGGTACGAGATAATAAAACTCATACACAGATATCATAGTACGTATCTATTATTACGTAAAGTAAGTAATAAAAAAGCCAAGCTAAGGTTAGATCACGAAATTTCAATTTTTTTTTTTGTAAAAAGAAATCGCCATTTTATTACAAGTATATAATTAACATCTCCGTTGATAATATTTTAACAAAAAAAAAACTTGTATTTGATGAATAAAATATAAATAAAATGTAAAAGCAAAAATCTGTATCTTAAAATATAAAGAAAGTTTTTTATTCTAAACTATTTAATAGATCAAAATACGGTATTTATTTTATTTTTAGTCAATATATCAGATTATGATAAGTTTCGAAGGTTTCGAAAGATTTATCTCCCTATAGTTAGATAGGGTTTCAATGAAAGTAAAACTAAATATAAAACAAAGACACATTCCCTTACAAATTATGTCAGTTTTCCAATATTAATGAAAAGTTTCGTTTTCCAGAATCCGTTTCTAGAATCAAGTGTTGATAATGTCTTATCAACGCAAAGCATGTAACTATCAAAAAATATAATCAAACTTCTAGAAAACCATAATAACATTTTCATTAAATTAATATTTTTATTTGAAATTTCATGGTAGAGTTTTTATTTAAAATTCATGATAGCTAATTGCACACAATGAAAATAAATCAACCACCAGGACTACCCCCAAACAGATGGAGAGAAAGTTGGTAGTATTTATTTTAAGAAGAAATTTGATGTCATGATTTTTTTCATTAATTTATGCTGTTTGTAATGTCTTTTGAGTAAACAAACTGATTTGATTTGATTTGAACAGATTGCAATATGTAGAATAAGGGAAGAAGAAGAAAATGAAGAAAACTTTAGTTAAAATCCTTATATGTTTGTGCCTTCGACCGAAATAACATAAGTGGAATTTAACAAAAAACATATTTAAAAAAATATACATAAAATAAATTTTCATTACTTTATCATTTTCATTAATATTAAATGTTTAATATAGATTTTCCCTCATTGTTCAAGAAACAATAAAAAAAAGATAATAATTTATTATATCATTTATATAATTTTATTATAAAACAGAGTACCGATTGTACTCATATGAATTCGCCAAAAGATATCCCTCGAGTCTGATTGCTTTTGTTGCTGTTATACAAAGCTTCTCCGAACGGACGTCAGCTGCCACCAGACGAGATGACGGACAGTCTGACAGACGGTGAGACGGACAGACGAGACGGCCAGATATCAAATGGACGAGCAGAGAGATGATGCTATTCCCGGCCTTCATAAGCCTGACAGCAATATCTGCATTGTGCACACCAATGAGAGTAAAATGAGTTGAAGGAATGAAAATGTGCTCTCGTTTCCTTGTCTGAATTTAATCTCGTTTCTGATCCCGTAGGCATTCAGATGTAAATTACAACTGTGTAATTTCTTATTCGCCGTTGCCAAAACAATACTATTTTAAAGTTCAAACTTCGAATTATACCTCAGAATATAAACATACTTGTTTTAACTAACTAACTAACTAACCATAACGCCGTCTCCCCGAAGGGGTAGGCAGAAAGAATGGACTGCCACACTATTCATTCAGTAGATGCAGAGGAAATGAGATCTCTTAGACGAATGTGTGAATACTCTGTGTATGATAGAGTGTCGAATGAAAATATAAGAAGTGAATGCGGTGCGAATGATGGTGTTATGAACAAAATAATAAAAGAATTATTAAGATGGTTTGGACACACGGAAAGAATGAATGAAAAAATAATGGTAAAAAAAATTGTATGTTCGATGTAAATGGAACCTGAAATAGAGAAAGACCGAGCAAACGTGGCACGATCAAATAAATCAAATATTGAATGTCGGCCATGTGAGGAGTCAGAGAAATCGATTCGCGCGCATGACACGATGTATGAATGTTGAGGAATCGAGAGAAATATGTCAGGAAATAAAAGTGTGGCAGTCCGCTCTTTCTGATTACCCCTTTGAGGAGACGGCGTGATGGTTAGTTAGTTAGTTAGTTAGTTAGTACAATTGTACAAAAATACATAAGGTCAATTCCATGCTACCACAAATATAAATGATTAGAAGAGTTAACAAATGAATCGAAACTGAATATAAACGAGACCTTCGTGACCGAGTGGTAAGTGCATTGACTGCCACCCCGAAGTTTCCGGGTTCGATTTCCGGCAAGGGCAGTGTGATCGTCACACTGTCTTTGGTCTGGTGTAGAATTCACGTAACAATAAAATGGCGATAGATTAGCTACCAATCACATGTAACGAGAATCACTACGATAGCTATAATACCCTTTACATCGATTTGGTTTATGCTGTCATGATGTAAAGAGCGATTCAACAAAAAAATAATACTAAACTAAATTACAATAAATGATTAAACAAAAGTCAATTATTATTTTATGGAGTTAAATAAAAAAAGGAAAGTAACAAATTACTTACATATTATATAATATGGCTTATTATTATTTTAATATAATATTTTATATTAAATCAAATCTCTAGTTTACACCTCACGTGTTATTTACCAACTAACTATAACATAATATCATAAAAGTATTTAAGAAACTGATATAAATAGTAAAATCATTTACAATCCGTCATCTCGCCAGGGCGTCAGCCTACAAACCTGACCTTGGAATCGTATATGAAATGTGTGTGTAAAGAAGTGGTACCCTTCATATCACTTGTGAAATTTTCATTATCAACTTCATTTTCGCATCGTCATACCGTCTGACTGGGCTTCGATTGTTTCACTTCGAATGCCTTAGACTTCAACTTTTATAATGGTCAAGTGAGTACGTGAATTATTGAATGGCATTTGTTTCATATTTTTTTATTCGAGTAAAAAAAAACGTTCATAAACTTTGCTTTTTACATATAAAATAGTGACGGCTTTCATAGTGAGGCAGATAAGCAACAGAAGCCACACCGGAGGTCCCGGGTTCGATTCCCGGCGCTGACAATGTGAACAAATATCTAGACTAACTATCTATCGCATGTCATTAGAATCAACAGCTAAAAAAAGTATACAGTAATTTGATTCAAATAACCTGATGTATACAAAAATGTGGAAAGCAATGGTAAACTACCACATTAAAGAACCAAATGGCATCCCAAGAATCTGCAAGAAATGTTATACTTTGCTGTAAACCAATCTCTAGGATTGAAACTTAAAATATAAACCATTGACGGTGTCAAAACGCTGTCCTAGCACAAACTTTGACCACCAAGCCTTCGCGGTGGCCGGTCCTTCAGCCTGGAACAATCTTCCATCAGACCTCAAGTGCATAGAGAATCAGTCAGAGTTTAGGATCGTGACTCGAAAGGCAACTTTTCAAATTATCATTTCATGATAAGAAGTGTTGATCGACTAAGTCAGGTACAGCCCTCATACTAAATATGTTTCTTTTTTGACTAGTTCAAAACGGAGCATTTTCTACAGCGCCCTTGAGTTGAGTAGTTCATAAAAATAGCGCTCTATAAATTATCCAATTTATTATTATTATTATTATATATTGAACAAAGCCGCTTTTTTAGATTAACGATATTATAAGAATGAGGAATGTTTTGCATAACAAACCCATCATCAAAAGTGACAATAAATAAATTGAAAACTGAATTGAATTTAATATAATACAATATGACAATCTAAAAATAAATGGTTTTGATTTCAAAATGCTTCGAGCAGAATTCACATCAATCAAATTCCACCATCGCGACGCTAACAAAAAGAGCGCAGCATCAATGCGTGCATCATAATATGACACGGTAACAAGAAGATATTTTTATGAGGTCACATAAATTCACTTCTGATTAAGGTTTATAAAAATAATATAAAGTATAAAAAAATGGCGCTTGAGCTTTCAAGTGGCAGGAATCAGTAATACAACTGCATGCGGTATGGTAAAGTAAACTCGAATGAAACGATTAGTACGCGTATGTAAGTAATATAAAATGATTAGTATCACTGGTGTGGGGCTGTGAGTTTTGATTAAGTTTGGTAACTTTGTGTTGTTCGACGCGGCGAGACGGAATGGGCTCTATCTCTCAATCACTCACGGCTGTCGGGCTGTCAATCAGCTGGATGGGCGAGAGAACACCGTACCTGGCCACATCACACCGGCTTCATAATAATCACTTCGCGTGGGTGTATCGCCCGCTAGGAGTTTATTCTCCATCGAGCTGGTGCTTGGAAAATCGTTTCGGTTGATCCTGACGCGAGAGTATGAACGCTACCGACGAATCAAGACAATATATTGAAAAATATTTTAAACATTGAAATCGTGAATGAATGACGGAAAATCTTCTTGTTGGCGATTTTGTTAGTCTACGCATCAGATTGAATTTTGTGTGGATTAAAATATAAGAATTCTTATTGGATTACCAGGGCTATGTTACTAACGTAAGTTGATTAACTAACTAATTAACTAACTAACCATCACGCCGTCTCCCCGGAGGGGTAGGCAGAAATAATGGAACGCCACACTGTTTTGTCCTGACATACTTCTCTCGTTTCCTCTACATTCATACATCTTGTCAAGCACGCACGTCGATTTCTCCGACTCCTCACGTGACCGATATTCAATATTTGATTGATTTGATCGTGCCACGTTTTCCTCGGCCTTCCTCTATTTCTAGCTCCGTTCACGCCGTTTACATATACCCTCTTAGTCTTAAGTTGATGTCAAAAAATATTGTATTGCTTCCTAAAGCTAAAAAAAAAAGAATTTATTTATACTGTCGTTTTTACTGCCGAAGCACTTAATTTGTGGTTTGGCATTATTAAAAATATATATACACGCTTTTACTACTTTTTAAACCGAGATATTTTTTTAGGGTAGCAGAAATGAGAACCCTACGCTCCATCGCAGGCAAAATCCTCAGAGATCGGATCAGAAATGAAACGATAAGGTCTGTTTGTGGTGTTGAGGACATAGTAAGATGGGGAAGAAGCAGAAGGCGATTTTGGAGAGACCACGTGGACCGCATGAAGAATAGAATAATTGTTAAAAATGAATACCCAAGTAGCAAGAGATTACCAGGAAGGCCGCTAAAGAGATGGAGAGATGGCTAGACATCATCAACCCAGGACAGCCCACCGTCATAAACAAGTCATACGAACTAAACTAAGAGGAAGGAGAAGAAGAATATATTTTTGTTTTATAAGCCTGACGAAGCTTCGGCAGGAGCGAAACCAGTTGTTTTTAACAAAAAAAAAAAAAAGTGGTGTACCTATAATCTATTATAATTGTGTAAATATTATTATTATATGTATTAAATTTCTGTAAACATACTAAGTTGATAATGTCCTTACTACTTTGAGACAACGAAGAAGAATGTTCGTACTAGACATAAGTAGTCCTGAACTTTTGAAATGAAAAGTGTGTTTATCAAGGAAAGTATTTTGATTTTTTATGAATTTAATGTGAATATTTATGAATTTAATTTAGTGTTTTGATTTTTTATGAATTAATCCGTTCACAATGTGGACCACTATAATTATACATATTTGTAAATGATAACACTGTTTTGTTCCACTATAAAGTTTATTTTTCTGGAAAAAATTCCAGGGAGAATGTTGTAATTGTAAACATTGATGATGGTATAACATTTTTGAAACAAGTCGATAAAAATAAACCCAAAAGTGTAAACAATCGTATTTTATTCAAAAAAAGGAATCATAGAAAGTAATATTTATAAACGTATTTCTTATTTTTTTTCCCATTAATAACAATAAATTTCATGTCACGTTGTCAATACATATTTCAATGTGAGTGAACATCTTTAAAAAAAAACTTTAGCTATCATATCTATGGGAATTTACCAAGCGCCATTACGATAGAATCTGTGTTTATAAAATGTCGGAGCGCGGGTACTCCCCATTACATACCCATTTACTTTTAAATATGCGTGAAATGGATATTTTCGATTATATTGTGGGAGTGTGCTTGTCTTTTGTTACGAGTGTCAATTCGATTTGAAATATCTTCGGACGGTCGTGATGGATTGTGTGACCCGATTGAGTGCACGTCAGCTACCAGAGTGAATGGAGTCGATAGATTGATCGTTCGGTTTGTCACTGCACTAGTCGCACAATAACACATTTTCTCACTTAATGAAATCCAGACAGAGGATTGTGTGTTTACGTTAAAAAATAACACTATTGCCCCTTTAAAATTGATAAATACGTAGGCTTTCTCAAAGTTTCATCACATTACATCTTAGGGGGCAAGGAAGGTGCTTCTGCGTGCGTTGA
Organism: Lepidostoma basale; assembly: GCA_022606425.2. Lineage (NCBI taxonomy): Eukaryota > Metazoa > Arthropoda > Insecta > Trichoptera > Lepidostomatidae > Lepidostoma > Lepidostoma basale. The sequence continues at coordinate 576,010 of JAHDVF020000472.1, read as the reverse complement.
ATATAACACATAGAGCAATGAAATCCAGACAGAGGTACGTGTATAAGTTAAAAAATAACACGAATGCCTTCATTTAAAATTTGTTAAAAATTATTCATTACATTACATTTTAGGGGGCAAAAAAGATGCTTCTGCGTGTGTTGTATATAACGCACAGGGCAAAGAAATGTGAGACCCTCTTTAGGGCTATCCCCACAAGACTAGCTTGCTATTAATACGAAGAAGAAGAAAATGATTACATATTATGGGAGAAACATATTTGGCTTTGCTAGGTCTTTTATCATTTGTTTATTTTGTATGATATCAAAAGTGAATTATTAATGAATAAGCAGGGTTCATGCTCATTGAGCACCGACGTTAAATTCCATTTTTAATAAAATATTTACATTTTCAAACAGCTTTTTTTACCACTTGTTTCACCTAGTTAATGGAAATCTAAGAGTTTAGTATAATCTCTAAGTAAACGAGTTTTTTAATCCTTAAATGTATATTTTTAAAAGCTTTAGTTTATAAGGATATAAAATTTTCCTCCAAAATATCTGAATCCATTATATCAAATTGTCATACATTAAAGTCACATTTTAATGAAAATTATTTTCATGTATAATTGATAGTGCGAATAGCATAAAATTTCACAGTAAATAAATGTTAGAAAGTAAGTCCATATTAGAAGTCGGAAGAATCGACGTGCGTGTGTGACTCGCTGTATGTATTTGGAGAAAATCTAGAGAGGTGTATCAGGATAGAGTAATGTGACGGTCCATTCTCTCTGCCTTCCATTTCAGAGAAACAGGGAGATGGTTTGTTGTTATTGTTATGTGAATAATTATTTACTTTATTTGTTACATAGATTGAATTTTTTTAAAGTTATTCCAATATTCAATCATTTATCGTCTAGTCATTTATTGCATTAATTTAGTAGTTGTGCAAGTACCAAAACAAATGCCAGATTGTTCTTATGCAGATAGGCAGAAAATAACGTTTTATTTAGTGACTGCATCAAAATTTACACAAAATAATTAAGCGTTTTGCATCATAAACACATTTGCGTTGGTATATAATACATAGAAGAGTTTTAAAAGCGGTAATTCCATATTGAACAATTGGTTTACTAATCTAATCGTCTAGTTATCTGAAACAGGGTCCAACAGATAGACAACTGACATGGCATACAAATTAAATGTAAATACTTCGCTTCAATCCAGCGGCATCGATCACGCGGATCGAAAGCAGGTAATTAGTAGTGGCATTCAGGCCAATTTAGCGAATATAGAAAATAGACTATTTAGCGGTGTAACTAAATTATGGTGTGGATTATATTACGTACGAACTAGTTTGGATTTAAACAATGTTTATCACTAACTTTATTAAATATATATAAATTAAAATATAAACATGTTTCGGACACAGAAGCCCTTCATCAGTGTTTTGTTAGTTTTTGTATATAGACAATAAATATATTTTTTTAAATTTCATGTACTCGTACGTGGTTAATTTTGGCAGATATTAAATTCATATTATATACACAAATTAGTTCGGATTTGATTGAAAATTTTGGCATTACGATAAAATATATAAACATTTATGAAACTTATAAGAAACCCTACGTTCGACCTATAATAACATAGAGAAATGAGAGGAGGCGGACATCACAAGAACAAAAAGCCCCCCAAGAAACACAGAACCGAAGACACTCTGATCCATTGCGGGAATGACCGAATGAAAAATTCTGAAATGAGGAAGATTTGCGTTGTCGAAGATGTTGTGCGATGGAGAAGACTGAGAGATCGTACTGTAGAGAGCGTGTTCCGAAAGGCTGATAAGTGAAGCAGCAAATACCAACAGCCAGCTGACCTCCAGAAAGACCATCTAGAATATGGCGACACAGCTGGACATCTACATCCCAGGAACTAGCTCCGAAAAATAACAGGACACAGTCCTAAATCAAGCAGAAGAAGAGAAACTGTTTTACAAATCATTCGTTACTTAAAAAAACTAATGGTTACTTACATTACGTTAGATTATCTCACTACCCTCGAATTGAAATATCTTCGCTGTTATAGCAGTCTTCTTAGTTATTCAAGTGCTTACCTGTAACAAGAAAAAAAATTAATCAGTACAAACACATTAAAAAAAAATTATAAAATAAATGTTGCATGTTTCTTATTTTACATTCATCATAGGGAGAACCATATAAAGTAACATAAGTATTATGTATTAACCACAAAACAATAAGCAAAGAGTGAAAGATGTGCAAATTAAATATTAAATAGAACATACAATAATAATAATAATAAAGGGGACAGAATGAAACTATTTGTGTCATTAATTTATTTAAAGAGTTTTTTTTTTAATAAATTATATTTTTAAATAAAATATATATCACACCGCGTCTCTCGCGGGGCGAAGAGAGATGGATGGAGTGTCACATTGATTAAAGTGTGGCAGTCCATTCTTTCTGCCTACCCTTTCGGGGAGACGGCTTGATGGTTAGTTAGTTAGTTAGTTTTTTTTATTAAACCCAGGGTTAATTAAAAGCTATGGATTTTGGGTCAGTAAAATATATGTTTATGAAAAATATTATATAGACATGAAACAAAAGGTTAATTTTACCCATTAAAGAAAGCGATGGTTCGACTAAAAATTGTAAAAAATGCAAAGGGTATTAATATATGTTAGGGTATCTATTAATTTTTTTTATACAATATAACATGAAACAATAAATGTCAGAACACAAAACAGATCTGAGCACTTGCGTAAAAAAGTAAATGTATATTACATTATATTTACATGAGTGTAAGTGCATTCGTTTATACTAGAAAGTAACAAGTATTGAGGTAGCTTCTCATAGGGACTTGAAGTTGCTTACAATGTATTAATTGGCGTCACCAAAACACCGTCGTCATGCAGTCGGCCGATAAGATGTCCAACACCTGATAATTCTTTTTTCAAATTCAAATGTCTTCTTCGATAGCGCGGAGACAAGTTCATTCCGTACCCCAACCCCCGCGGCACCCGGCCGCCGCCCGCCTCCCCCCGCCCGTCAGCGGCGTGAGTGACACCGAGTGGCAAGTGACATCCCGTCCGAAGTGTCACGGTGTCAGTCTGACGGGTGTCATCGCCAGACAGACCCGTCCCGACTTCATTAGACCAAGAATATAATTATACAAGACTGTTGTTGTGCTAGTATCCCCCTCGGGCCGGAAAAAAATGTTTTCATCAACTGAAACTTGATTACTTCTCCCGGAGACATAAATAAGTACTTTAAAAAATATTATTACAGTGCCTATTTATAAATGTACCTTTTAATCGTACTGGCAACGTTGAATTGGCGAAACAAATGAAGGCGAAACAATATTTTTAAATACCTTGACCACAGATAGTTTTTTTTATTATATAAATATATTTTAAGTATGTAGAGTAAACAAAGCATTAGCAATCTAAATTTACGTTCGATTTCGGTAATACTAGACTCATTTAAGATAATTATTTACATGAAATTTCATTTTACGAAATTCATTGCAATTTAAAAAATTAAACAAAATCACAAGCTGATAGAAGCGAGGAATCAAAATAGATAGATTCTAAAATAAAAATAATTAGGATGAAATTCTTTACACCAAATTATTATTTTTTTATTTATTAAAAAAAAACATTTCAGGATTTGCATTTCGTTCGTTTTTTAAATGGTATAAATAGAATTATAGAATTCCAGTTACAACATAGAACCAATTTATATTGTAATTATACCAATCCCAATATATTTGTAGATTTTATATATAATTTGATTTGATGATGAAGGTACTTATTAAATAAATTATTATTATTATTCTGTAAACATATTCGATATCTGATTTATTTCATTTAAAATAAAATACTCATTTCAATGCTAAGAGACTAAAACCCCTCATTTCAATTCAGTGTCAAATAAATGAAGAGGGACATTCATAATCCGCATTAAAGATACAAACGCATGTATTGGTGTACTCATGTATGTATTAAAATAAACATTATAAACATATAATTAAATATAGGTACTTAGTTATGACAGCGGTGTTCAAAAAAACAGTAGTATCGGTAATAATTAGTTTGATGGTGGATTTTTTAAATAATATTTCAGATTTTAAAAATATACTTAAAAAAATATTTTAACAACTCTTTATTTACACAGTTTAGATATATATTTCGGATGGTTTTTAAATGTCTTTAGTGTACACAATAAAAAAAAATTATTCCATTGATAATCCATAACATAAATTGAAGGCAAATATTTTTATATCTCATATGTCTTAATTTGTCAAACGTATTAAAATTATATATAATATTATATTTCGAGAAAGAAGCCGACCGAATAATTCAGTTGGGTTGCGCGGCCTTTGAAAAATTACGTCATGTTCTCGCTTCTAAAATACCACAATGCCTCAAGACAAAAGTCTTCAACCAGTGCGTCTTGCCAGTCATGACGTACGGAGCCGAGACGTGGACACTGACAAAAGGTCTAGTTTACAGATTCAAGGTCACCCAACGCGCCATGGAAAGAGCCATGATTGGAATAACCTTGAGGGACAGATTTAGAAATGAACTTATTCGACAACAAACCAAGGTGGCTGAGGTGGCTCTGGGGATGGGCGGACTGAAGTGGCGATGGGCTGGCCATATCTGTCGGACCACCGACGGCCGATGAGGGAAACGGGTTCTGGAGTGGAGACCGCGTACAGGATTCCGCAGAGTTGGACATCCCCCTGCCCGCTGGATCGATGATCTGAAGAGGATTGCTGGACATGGATGGATGGGAGCGGCAATGGATAACGGGCGGTGGCGTGCTTTGGGAGAGGCCTACGTATAGCAGTGGATGACAGACGGTTGATGATAAATGAATTAAAATTATAAATAACAATTTTATAAATATGTTACCAGAAAAAAACTAAATTACATATATCTATTGAATCTTGAAAACAAGACATAAAATATTTATAAATTTTTAAAATTTTTATATACTTCTTAAAATTAATAAACGTAATATTTTAAATTTTGTCAATATTTAGTGGAGATTAAAGATAATGAATTGAATATTCCTATTCACTTCTGGACTCGAAAAAGCTGTTTAAAATAAATTAAAATTTTAAACGTGGTTGCGGTTTCCTGATGTAGCTCAATTGGTTACGTATGTGTAAGATATACATATGACTTGAATTCAAATTCATTCCGTGAGCAAAGATTTTTTTGCAATCGAGATTTTTTTCAGAGGAACTAAATTTTAATAGTTTATTTTTAGTTTTTGTAAAAATCTTGTTAAATAATAAAATACGACAAATTCGTACAAGTTCAATTTGAATCTTAAGAGCATGAAATACATCAATTTTCATCTGGTTCGATCAGAGCATCTCCACCTACGTCACTGAGTTTATCCTGTCTGGGATAATGTACTAAGCATCCCGGTGTCAAGAATCAATCAGGACCAGTCGATTCTGTCTCAAGTCTGACTTGAGAAGAGGGTTGTTACTTTAATCAAGGGTGGTTCAGTTAGCACGTCCGCAAATCGTAATAAAAGATAAACCGAAACAATAAAAGTGCATGTGATGGCTATTAATCACATAAGTTATTAATTAATTGTAAGTTATATTTTGTTAAATAATTTAAAAATCTTAAAATTGTTAAAGCATACCTATTTTTTTTACATACCATAATCGAATTATTAAGAAGAAGAATATGTTTGAATTTACATAAAAAATAATGCTGAAATATTCATAAAATGCTTAATATAGTAATAATTAGTAGATGAATTATTAAATTATAAAATACAAAAATTATTGGAACAATTATGGTAGATGGATAGCACTTAATCACATAATTAGGTGTACAACTTTGCTTCCGCCGTTTTTCTTTAACAAATTTTAAGGCTTTATTGTGAAGAACTGGTTACTTACATTTACGAATCAAATTATTCTTCATTTTGGCCACTATTTTCTCCCATCTTTCAGGCAGCATATTATGTATCCCGTGTCTAAATAACTCGTAATCTTTTGAGACAATCCAAGAATCGATCCAAGTTTTCACTTCTCCATAAGAACGGAAGTGCTGATCAGCCAGGCCGTGAATCATTGATCGAAACAAGTGATAGTCAGAGGGAGCAATACCTGGAGAATACGGCGGGTGGGGTAGGACTTCCCAATTTAACGTTTCCAAGTATGTTTTGACGGACGTTTAATTTTTTGTTAATATTTAGGACCACAAACTAAATACGAGTTATATCATTAGACAACTGTAGCTTTTCTAACAAATAATCGGTTCAGTAGATATTAAATATTGATATTTTAATTCTAGAAGATTTAAATATTCATGAATTTATAATATTTTTTATACACATAAGTTAATCAACAAGTAGATTTCAATTTAATAGATTGATTTTGAACTCCCCTTGTCGGCGGTAGGAATGACGGACGTATCCGCTAAGGACTCGCGTCAATCAAATTGCGCGCTGCGGTCTGATAGCGGAGGAGAGATCATTCAATGGGAGGCAAAACATTCAACCCCGAAAACGTTTCATCAAAAGTGCATACCCTTCTATACGGTGTGAAAATGATTACAATACATTTTATCATAACTTTTTAATAAAGGTTTCAATACTGGTATAGTCGGTAATCACTCGAGATTCAAAATATAAGTACGTGATACCTTGTGAAAATAAAAAAAGGATATCCCCAGACGATGCAATCAATTTGAGGTTTAATAAAGCGAACAAGATTACTTAAAAAATAATCATAAGGGATGTTAAAATATATTTAATATAATTTTATTAATAATTTAAAAAAATGTATATAATGTTCTTCGCTAGTTTCAATCCAACGGATTGGTAAGCAGCAAAGTGTAACATTTCTTTTGCTGGTTCTTGGGATGCCACTTGGGTCTTTAATGTGGTAGTTTCCTGTTGCTTTCCGTATAATGTTATATTTGCATATTGTTAGTGACACAATTAATTTATTAACTTAAAGACGCGTAAAGTAAGTTCTACACTACCTTATATATTATTATTTGCAGTTTGAAGGGTTTATTTTGAGCAGTGGAGTATATTATTGATTTATTTAAATACGTTTTAATGTTGCAGTACTGGAATCTAAAAATTAACTAAAAAAATATCGTTGTAGATAAAACTAGAATACTTCTCCTGATTCGTCTACGCTTATTCAGCATATTATACATGTATGTCAATTTTTCCGACTCCAAATATAACCGATATTTTTCATTTAATTAAACATATGTAGTTTTGTAATGTATTCTAACACATTATTTAAAAAAAATAACATACACATACTTAGAAAGATACAAGCATTAAATCTGACATGAAATAAAATACTTTTTTTTATAACACACAATTGTTATTATTATTTTTTACTTAAAAACAAACAAAGAGACATGTTTTACGCGAAATTCATTCGATAAGTAAAATAAATTTGTTCAAAAAATGGTGCTTCATATGATAGTATCTACCTATTCGTTTCCAACAATTTTATTTCAATTTTATTTTAGTTCCAAATATTTTATTTCCTAGATGTACGTAGGTAATTAGATAAAATTTCACACACTAAGATAAGTTTTTTTTTTATAAATTAGTAGTAAGGAATTGCATATAAATGTATTATATATGTAAACTATTATACATACGCCAAGAGTTTTGCGTGTGTGTAGGTAATTTCACTCAGCTCCTCAAAATCCTAGAAGTTTCTGCGATAAAACAAAAGTGCGCGCACGAAAAAAAAAAAAAAAGAACAATCGATAAGAAGTCTGAAACTCGTCAGAGTAACCTGTGTGGATTGATGGACGTCTGAAGGATGTCTGAAGGCGGGGTGGGGGCAGGAGATCGGAGGAATGGGATTAATAGGGGGGGGGAGATAGAAAGGAAGGGGGAGGGAGAAGGGAGACTAAAAAGAAGAGACAGCTTGTGAAAAAAGTCTATCGGGGAAGGTATTCGTCCGGCATTCGCAATCAGTCGGAGAGTGATGGACAGGGGAATATTGTGACTCATCAAATTAAGCGACATGAAAATATAATAAAAGCTAAACAATAAAGCGTTTCTAAATGTAGTTATTTCCTTTATGAAGAGAGCGATGGTGTGTGTATCTACAGAGTGTACACACAAAAACCAATACATTCACCTGTATCCAATACATTCAACAATACAATAGAACTATTTACTGGCAAATTTATGTCAATACATCGATGTGGCCTGATTTATTTTTTGTACGTACCTATTCAAAATATCAAATCTTTTTTTGTTGATTAGTTTTTTTTTCAATAATCTGTTAGCAGAAATAAAATAAGATATTAAAAAATATATATGAATGGAAGCGAAGTATGGAACTGGCAAAAGAAGGATGAAAGTAGAATAAATGCAGTAGAAATAAGATCCCTTAGACGAATGTGTGGATACTCTGTGTATGATAGAGTGTCGAATGAAAATATAATAAGTGAATGCGGTGCGAATGATGGTGTTATGAACAAAGTAATGAAAGGATCATTAAGATGGTTTGGACACATGGAAATAATGAATCAAGAAAGAATAGAAAAAAAGTATATTTTAACGATGTAAATGGAACTAGAAATAGAGGAAGACCGAGGAAAACGTGGCACAATCAAATAAATCAAATATTGAATGTTGGCCATGTGAGGAGTCAGAGAAATCGACGCGCGTGCAAGACACGATGTATGAATGTTGAGGAAGCGAGAATAATATGTCAGGAAAGAAAAGTGTGGCAGTCCATTTTTTCTGCCTACCCCTTCGGAGAGACGGCGTGATGGTTAGTTAGTTAGATATATGAAGTATTACAAATTGTTCAAGAAACAATAAAAAAACATATTGTTTTTTATACTGGAGAACTTTGTGTACTACCAAATGACATTGATTCGTCTTAATAAATCTGAAGGTCTTCGAAAATTGCCTGTGGGATAATCACCAGAGGCAAATTGCAGGGGAATGGATTGATGGGTTATCCCACCGTGTACCGGTACCTACTGACAAAGGGACCGCGGTTCGAAGACCTCGCGCGAAATCGCTCGCCCTATAAAATGCCTCCTTTAATAACGGAACCATCAAATTTATGATCCCGATCGTCCAAAACCAGCGAAGGCATATTTTTATGATACATAAATTAACAAAAAAAATGTGGATATACAACTTCTTCTTCTTTCCGTGTCCTGTCAGGTCTCCCCAATGTTGACTGACAATGTTGACTCCCTTGAGTAGGCCTCCCTGTCCTGGGCAGCTCGGAACAACTCCTCCATGGTCCTCAACCCTGTCCACTCTCGGATGTTCCTCAGCCAGGAAACCTGCCTTTTCCCAACACCTCGTCGACCCTCAATCTTACCCTCCAAGATCAAATGTAACAGTGCGTACTTTTCGCCTCTCTGAACATGGCCCAAGTAGGACACCTTACGGAATTTGATGTTGGTCAGCAACTCTCTGTCAACTCTGGCTCTATGGAGAACGTTTGTGTTGCTGACCATGTCAGTCCTGGAGATGCGTAACATCCTTCGGGGTATCCACATCTCAAAGGCCTCTTATCGGTTCATAATATTGACTTTAAGGGTCCATGACTCCACCCCGTATAATAGCACTGACCAAACATAGCATAGGATATACAACTATATAAATTAAATTAAAAGCAATTTAAAAGCATACATTACACTCCATTAAATATTTTATAGCATCTTTCAAACAAAAAATCCAATTTTTTTAAAATAAAACAGGTCGTTTGAAACAAATTACTACATATATTTTTTTAACTATTTTATTGATTCTCATGACATGTGATAGATAGCTAAACTATCGCCATTTTATTGTCAAGTGAATTCTACACCAGACGAAACATGATGTGAGAAATCACACTGCAATCTCTGGTAATCGAACCCGGGACCATCGGTTTGGCAGTCATAGCTCTTACCGCTCTGCCACAAAAGTCGTCGAATAAAAGTCGTAAAAACTTTTCGTGAAAAATTAATAGTTATAATTCTGGAGTTATAACTACAATTTATCTTTGTTAAGGCATTATCAAAGGCAAAAATGTCTTTGTTATTAAACAATAATAAAACTTCTAGAAATCGGATTAATTATTTAAAAAAAAAAAAATTATCATTATTAGTGGAAAAATAAATATATTTCATAAACATTGTACGAGGCATTTTTTTAAATTTAAAATTGTGTGTTTTATTTTGCGATAAAAATGTATGCTGCGTATAAATCGTTATTAATTAATTCGAATCCGATTTTTTTAATACAAGGTGAAGGGGAATATAAAGGAAATAATTAATTATTTCAACGTTAATGAATTCGATATATTTTCTGACTGCACTCTGTGAAACGCGAAATCCTGAATGGCTAATTTGAAAATGTAATGAAGTAAATATACAAACTAATGCATGAACTAAATATTTAAAAAAAATCAGATTTAGAATTGATAATCAGAGAGTCATGGCCTCATCAATCATTTGGCTATGAGAAAATTTAACAAACGACATCGATGGATGACTTTATAAACAATATCAGGTCAATCGTTTCAATGGTTTTATATACTCGTACATAAATAAATGTATGTGTAATTAAATATCACATAGTAAATGCTAATAAAAACAACAAACCTTAAATGTTTGTCTCATACATTTTGAGAACATAATAAGTTAATTAACTACTAAGCATTGTTTCCTTAATATATATATATATATATATATATATATATATATATATATATATATATATATATATATATATATATATATATATATATATATAAATATATATATATATATATATACATATATATATATATATATATATATATATATATACCTATATATATATATATATATATATATATATATATATATATATATATATATATATATATATATATATATATATATATATATATATATATATATATATATATATATATATATATATATATATATATATATATATATATATACTCTTCTATATATATATATATTTATATATATATATATATATATATATATATATATATATATAACATATATATATATATATATATATATATATATATATATAACATATATATATATATATATATATATATATATAAAGATTAATCACAGTGGATTTTTTCAAAAGAAAACACTGTTTAATATTCCACTATACTATAATTATAGACTACACGATATGTTTCGGAGGATACCTCGATCCTCAGGTGTAAACATATAACTAGAACTAAACAATGAAAGACTAACATAAAAACGCCCTTAAATTCGATACAATAATTCAAATTTCAAAATTAAAATTAATATAATTTTAAAATTAAATTAGGTTAATTTTTACGTTTGAATTATGTATCGAATTTTAAATGCGTTTTAATATTAGTCTTTCTTTGTTTAGTTTTTATTATATTTTTACACCTGAAGATGGAGGTATCCTCCGAAACATGTCGTGTAGTCTATAAATATAGTATAGTAGAATATTTAACAGTGTGTTCTTTTGTAATTACAATGAAATTCCACAGTGTTAACACCTTAACTTTCGCTTAGGCATTTCTTTATATCAATGATTTATGATAATGAAGGAGCAAGGCAAAATTGTCTCCCCTATAAAAAATAATAAACCGTCTCGTAAACGAACGTTTTAATCTATAATAATGTATTAACCTGTCGTTTCGAATTTATTTTAATTTTTAAATTTAATTTCATTACAATTAAATTTATCTCGTGCTACTTAAATATTTCGTTTTATACAAACTTGTTTGGGGGTTTCAATAATAAAATTACTACCTCTTTCGAATGTTGAGAATCTTATTACTTTAAACCTGTATAAGATATCTTCTGGTCAAAAATAAAACAATTCACAAAAAAATCAATCGTAACGTATAATTTGACATATTTACGTTTATTGGTTCTTATATTGGAGCAATGTGTTCCACAAAATAATTATTAAAAACCACTGGTATTATTCCAATGGAAAATGTGATAATAAAATTATTTTACGACTGATAATCGTCGATAATTACTATATTTCAACAAGCCATAGAATGCAACGAAAATAATGGTTGCTCTAATTAAATTTTGTTTAGATTTTATCGTCCAAAAATAGTTTTACCAAAATACAACAGAGAAAAACAAATCATATCATTTGTATTCAAATTTATTGTTATGACAAATTATCTACTATTATTTACGGTTAATAAAAAAATAAGATAACACATATGTGATTCAAATTCAATTAAAAAAAATTAAACTAACTAATTAACTAACCATCACGCCGTCTCCCCGAAGGGGTAGGCAGAAAGAATGCACTGCCACACTTTTCTTTCCTGGCATATTTCTCTCGCTTCCTCAACATTCATACATCGTGTCATGCACGCGCGTCGATTTCTCTGACTCCTCACATGGCCGACATTTAAAAAATTAACTAAAGAAAAAAAAGTTCTCTTAAATTTATTTAATTTGATAAATTTTGGATATCAAAATAAATATATGTAAATATTTGTACGGATTTTCGGATTGTCGGATCGAAAAAAATATATGGAAAATGATATCCAAATATTAGGATTCTGTATATGTTTTCCCATTTTGTCTTTTATTTGCGAAAAAAGCTAAAATGTTAAAAAAAAAAACGTTTTTTATAGTCTCCTCTTTAAATGGTTTTATCTGTATGTACACGTAAATTTCTTAAGAAAATCTGTGAAAATGGCGAGGTGCCGCAAAAATACATACCGGTTGTATTGTTACAATATGTGTTCACAATCGCATATGTTATGGAATATTTGAAGTCAACGTTGAGCGAAGCGTTTTATGGTCAATTTCGTAATAATATTTTTGGCTTAATACAAGAAGTGAAATATCATTCGATTCGTAAAATTCGTGTTGGTTAGGTTATATGAAAATTATATAACTAAACAAATCCCGAAAACGCCGGCATAGTTCAATCGTAACCCGTCCCATAAAAATTCTGCCATGGCGCTATCGCGACTAAGAGCTCGGGGTTAAATAATAAATAAAGCGCTCGAGGGGACATTTCTTCCGCCATTACCGCCGCTACTGCCAACTTCCAGATGACTTCTCTTCGGTCGTAAAAATTCTTCCAGACACCCTCAATGGCCGTTGCAGTACTGCACCCATACCAGTAGCGTAGAAAATTATAAAAAATATTTTAAAGGTTTTTTGAAATAACTAACATCGTTTGTGTATTTTTATTATAAAATATGTTCACATTTGTTGAAAGAATTATCGTTACACCATAGTATAAAGTACTTATTATTTCTTGAATAATGGTGTAAATCTGCATATAAAATAATATTACACTTTAATAAAAACGTTCGTTTTATTAAATTTTAAGAAAGATATAGTATTTCCCATACTATTTTTAACAAACATTTGATAATACCCGAGCCAGGCAAAATATGTCACCCCCATTATGTACAAAAAAACTTTTGGAAAACGATAATTTTCATAAATATTTTTTTATGTTATTCACTGTTTTCCCTTATAAATCGACAGATAATATTTTGAAGATAATGCGAGCAAAAATAATTAATAATGTAATAAATAAAATGATTAATTGATCGCTAAGAGTAGTTCAAATAAAACGAAAGGGTGAAATAAAATCTTTAGATCGACATATAAATATGACATTTAAAAATCTAATTCCAAAAATATACTTTGTTCGAAGTTTGAATAATTAACATAAATATATGGAATGCTGTATAAATGTTTAAAAAAAAAACTATAAATATATAGTATCAGGAAATGATTAGATCTACAAACGTCTTCACAGTGCAACAGTTTTTTTAGTAAATATTATTGTCAGACTTCTAAAATATTTTAAATATTTAAAAAAAATTACCTGACGTCACTGATACGAAGCACTTGTGTAATATATAATAATATTTTTGTCACCAGAAATCATCCAAAGAGCATTTAACCATAATTTATAACCGCATAATGTGAAAGTGCATTGAAAAGATACTATTTCGATGATATACTTAAATTTATTCAATGGATGTGAAAGGGTGCAAATTTTATTGAAAGTTATATTTCTTCATTACAATGCTTTATTTTCAAAATTACCATGCTTCGTATAGACAAATAAAAAAATATGTATTTAAATGCTTTTGCTGAACATACATATATGCCTTTATGAAAAATTTGCGAAATCGTTAGATTTTGTTTTCATGTCAAGAAAAAAACATCAACGGCACGACGTCTATGTATAAAAAAAATAATGATTTGTGGAATATATGGTATGATTACCATTTTACAACACTTTAAAGATATAAAATAATACAAAGGCTCAAAGAAAAAGACAAAAAAACAGACTGATATAGCTGCAGATAATTCCGGATGCCCAAGGGACACTGTCTGGACAATAAGCATATGCTAGTGGAAAGCAAAGTAAGAATTTATAAAACGTGCATCAGGCCCATTATGACTTACGGAATCGAAACAAGAGCAGACAGACACTGTGACACAACCAAACATATCTGAAGAGTAACAGAAATTAGAACATTGCGACCTATTGTGGGGAGAACCCTTAGAGATAGGATACCCAATGAAGAAATTCGCAAATCCTGCAAAATTGAAGACATAGTAAGATGAAGTAGGCAAAAAAGACGATTCTGGAGGGACCATATCGAGAGAATGGATCCAGCTAGCCCATATTTTTGGGGTTAACAGATGCCTCATTTTCCTTCCCGTAGTTTCCACGTCAAGACTCTGGGCGACTATCTACATCCCTCTCTGTCGACATGTTCTGCCCATTTCGACTTTAGTTTGACAACACGGTCCATCACACCGACAAGTTTTATCTGGCGTCTGATTTCAATGATTTGTATTATGATAACAGTATAAATTGTATAACTAATTTTGTATATTGTTTTTGGCCAAACGCGAAAAAACTACAAAGTAAGTACTCCATTCCCGCAGTTAGTTAAGGATGCGCGAACAGTTTGTAAGTGAATCGACAAACAAAACCACGTGACAAATGACACGATGCCGGCGGGGGCAGGGGCAGAAAGGTGAACAAATGAAGGAGTTGTTTTATTTAGTGCCCCCTTCTGCTCGAGGCCGTTATGGGGAGATGGGAACTGAAAAATTAACCCGCGATACAAACGGCAGACGGCGAGGGTCGGAAAACTTTGACGAGGCATTGAATTCCGCCCGTAAGACAAAGGGGTTAATCTATTTTATTGAAATAAACCATAAAATTTAATAAATTTCATCACATTTCAAAATAATGCTTATTTTATATATTATTGTGTTGAAAGTTTTTTGATTACGGGATAAATAAAGTTTACGCCCGATTTCGGTCTTTTAAAATGGTAGTATTAAAAACAAATAGTGATTCTTTAAAGATTTCATTGAATCGGAAAAAATTCTAGTACAAAAAAAGGTGCATAAAACCTAGCTCCAGATTTAAATAAATGCCTCGATGGCAGAGTTCCGAGTGAAACCGGTTTATACAACCAAAAAGAGTAGTATTTTTATATCTAGGTATATTTATTATAATATAAAATTTTATATCGTATTACGAAAGGAAAAAAGTTATCTGATAAACAAACAGAATATTTGTATTTTTTAAACGCATATTAAAAAGAATACAATTTAAAATAATAATATATAATAAAATTTTGATGAAAACGTAAACATTTTAGGATTTATTATTTTTTCATATTTTAGAGCAATATCAAATATTTTTTGACAAACTTTTAACTATACCCTAGGAAGGCGAAACATGTCATTCGAATTCGAATTGAATAAAATACCTATTATATATTTGTAAAGGAAGTTTTTCATCAATGTTTAAAAAAACAAAGAATATTCATGGATACCTATATTTCATATTATAATAATATGCTTCTTCTTATTTTTCTTTGACTTTTTCTATATTTGTTGATCTATTCTGGATGAAAGCTGCTTACTCTTGGGATGTCGAGATCCAACTGTTACTCCAATCCATCGAAAATGTTTCAAGAAGGATAATATACCGTAAAATTTCATATAGTCTAGAAGTGATAGTAATTAAATTACTAATTTTGTACCAAATTCGTTTGAAGCCATCCAATTTCTCGTGAACGTTCGTCAGACTCCAGACAGAGTTTAAGAGAAGAAGATAAAGTTTCAGGAGGTAGGTGCAGAGACGGCGGGAAAGTTTTTATAAAGGCCTACGAGGGAGCCGTGCTTTGATACCACCCACGTGACGTGATTTTAGTGAAGCGGTACTCACGTAAGGGTTTACTACTGATTAAGATGATCTAATCATAATTCGTAAAAGTTAAAAGGCGTATGCATCGCGTTTTTTTATAGAAGAAATTCCTATGCATTTATATTTATATGCTTAATTTGAATACATCTAAAATAATTCAATGGAGGCCTATGACAATGAAAAGGAGTGTCGGTAGGCCCCCTTAAAGATAAACTGACAATATTGCCTGAATAGCTGGAACGAACTGGATGCGAAAGAGACACGGTAGGGACGAGTGGAAGAAACTGGAAGAAACCTATATCCAGCAGTGTAGGGAAGAAGGCTGAAGAAGAAGATATTTTGATATATCAACCCTTGGAAGCATGTCAGAGCTAAATTTAAAAAAAAATTCTCCATAAACAAACATAAATAAGCATAATTAATACAATCGTATGTTTCTTAGAAGTTTTAATATAAATTATGACGACCTTCGTGGCCAAGTGGCAAGTACTATAGCTGTTACACAGAAGGTCCTGGTTTCAACCTAGCAACCTATCACATGTCAGGCGAATCAAAATAATAGATACATCCTTTACATCGATTTGGCTCGCGCTGTAATGATGTAAAGAGCGATCCAACAAAATAATAATTATAAATATAATATAATTAATGGGAATGACATGTTTCGTAAGTATTTATCAAATGTCATTTGATAATGCTTTAGAAAGATGAAATTCGTCATTCATTGTCATTTAACTAACTAGCTAGCTAACTATCACGCCGTCTTCTCGAAGGGGTAGGCAGAAAGAATCGACTGCCACACTTTTCTTTCCTGACATATTTCTCTCGCTTCCTCAACATTCACACATCGTGTCATGCACGCGCGTCGATATCTCTGACTTCTCACATGGCCGACATTTAATATTTAAATATTCAATATCATTAAAGTTGTCATAAATTATAATAAAACTTCTAGAAAACGGACGTTTTAATTCGTATAAATTATTTAATATGGATTCTTACACAGTTGTTTAAAAATCAATCAAAAAAATAACGTGTATTTTATTTTGGTACTGGAGTTTGATATTATTGTATTATATTTTAAGATATTGCATAATATTCAAAGGGATCTTAATTTACTAAAATTACATTGCATATATTAGTTCCTTACATATGAAATTGGCGTTTTGTATGGGAGGAACATAAAGTTGATTTTTTTTTAATATAATATATTTATTTAATCAAAGTATGTACCATTGCTATCTATGCACTTTTGCCATCTCATAGGTAGTTCATCGATCCCTTTACTAAAAAACCATTCGGACGGGAATCAATAAAATCTTTGAAGTCGGTTTGGACTGTCCCCATCGGAGTTGAATTTTTTCCCTTGCAAGAAGTTATCCAAATTTCGAAAAAAATAGTAATCTGTTGGGGCAAGGTCCGGAGAGTACGGTGGATGTCTTAGACATTCCAATTGAAGCTCTTCTAATTTGGTAGCCGTCTGTTGTGCAGTGTGTGGTCTAGCGTTATCATGAAGCAGCAGTGGCCTTGAGCGATTAACCAGCCTCACCAACCAGTTAGCTTTTTATCATGGTTTGCAGTTGCTGACAATAGACATCTGCCGTAATCGTCTGGCCAGATTTAAGAAAGCTGTAGTGAACGACACCAGCACTAGTCCACCAAACGCTCACAAGTAACTTTTTTGGAGTCAATTTTCGCTTGGGGCATGGTTTGGCTGGTTCGGCAGGGTTCAGCCATTGCGATGAGCGCTTCCGATTATCATACAGGATCCACTTTTCATCACAGGTTCGATTCAAAATCCTTTCATTATTGTGCCGGTTGAGTAATGCAACGCAGCAGTCAACGCGCGTTTGTTGATTTGCTTCACTCAATTCGTGAGGTACCCACCTTTCAAGCTTTTTCACCTTCCCAATTTGCTTCAAGTGGATTAAAACAGTTTTATCACTAACACCGCAGCCTGCAGCTAACTCGGACGTGGTTTGCGATGGATCCGCTTCCACAATAGCCTTCAATTCTTCATTATCAACTTTGGTCTCCGGCCGTCCACGGGGCTTGTTCTGCAGGTCGAAATTTCCAGAACGAAAACGTTGGAACCAAAAACGCACTGTGTTTTCTTTTGCGGCACCGTCGCCATACACATCATTAATCCTTCGAGCCGTTTCTGCAGCACTGGTGCCACGGTGGAACTCGTACTCGTAAATAACGCGATATTTCAAGTTTTCCATTTTGTAAACTGAGTGACGCAAAGAAAAAAAACAATTGAGGAAAAAACAAATGAATTATAATTTTCGAAACACAAATACTTGAGTAAATAGCTGTATAAATTTGAATTTGGAATTCCTAACCAAAGAGAAGATATTTGAGATCAAAGTTGCCAGTACGGCAAAACGCCAATTTCATATGTAAGGACCTAATATTAATTACAATTTTTTTTCTAAATTTCATGCTTCATTTCAAATAATTAGGGGCCAGTACAAAAACACCAACGCCTTCTTTGTTTTTGTGATTACATTTTTATTTGCGATAACAACTTTTTGCACACCATTCACTTTGGTTCCAAGATTTCAACGGTGATTTTGATTTATGAAATATTTAAACATTAAAGAGTTGAATAATTCCGGATGATTTATATTGCCGAGAAATATGAAAATATTATTTAATAACTACTATTTTGGATAGAGATATCGCCGAAGCTATCACGGCAAGACGACAACGCCGTGACAAATGGGCGAGCCGACACAATAAATCCGAAAATTATAGTCATTTATCTCGAAAAAATATCCTCGTCGCTTGTTCTTGGAGGAAGCGTAAATTTGCATAGCGAATTTAATTTAATTTTTTTTGTCTTCTGCTGACCAGGATGGTAATCTCGATCTGGAAACTTCTGAAGCAATTTGTGTCTTGAGTCACGTATTCCATCACCCTCGGATGTTTCTATAATAGTAATTCGTCACGCAATAAATCATTATGTGAAAGTCATTGTGACACACACAGCTGAATTTATTATTTACTAACGATGTAACATTATACGAATTATTAATCAAAATACAGATAAAAATATTCTAATCTATGATAAATACAATTCTTTTTGCATCTACTTTAAGTAACAACAAACTAACTAACTAACCATCACGCCGTCTCCTCGAAAGGGTAGGCAGAAAGAATGGACTGTCACACTTTTACTGATGCGGCACTCCATCCTTCTCTTTTCGCCCCGTGGGAGACGCGGTGTGATGGGTTGCGAACCTCATCGCCACCAATAGGCATCTCCAATAATAATAACAACAACAATAATAATAATAATATGTTAACTTTTAAATGCATTTAAGGTTGTCATCGCAAACAAAAACAATCCAAAAAAGCTAAAATGGTATTCTTATTACCCTTATGTATGAAAAGCGACGTATGGAACTGGCATAAGAAGGATGAAAGTATAATAAATGCATTAAAAATGAGATCTCATAGACGAATGCGTGATCAATTGAGTCTACGCACACAGGATGACGATTTTATTTTATATATAATATATAGAATCATTAGTCACCTTAAAATATGTAAAATCATTTTAAACAATTGTAAAAAGATATTTTTCTTAGAAACACTTTATTTCATCCCACCTCAAATAACTTATTTTTGATTTATATAATATCATTTAGTATCCCCTAACTATTTAACTATTGTCATAAAATTTCATAACGAGTTCCAAGAAACACTTTCCAATATTTCTGGACCTACCTAAATAATTATTTCTTAAAAATGTATAAAGTCACATCAATTTTCGTTAATTACCATATTCTGCTCCATTTACTAGTGCATATAAACTGCAACGAGTTGAAGTTTCGTCACATTTGATAATGCCTTAGATGGGCGAAACATGACAATCCCATAAAATATAACAAAACTTCTAGAAAACTGACGTTTTTATTCGTATTAATTCATTAAATTAATTAATACAAACACGCCCTTTAATATAGAACTGAAATCATCTGGCTAGTTAATTAGAACTACCCTGAAGATGACGACAGGAAAGGATTTCCCAAAAGTCGGTCGAGAAGGAGAAGATACACGGATCTACCCAAAATTCATAAAAAAACACATCTTGTTGGTAGTTTATACAACTATTGAATATTTGATACGAACGCAAAAACAAAGAGTCTAGAAAAATCTGAAATACTTTATACATGTTTGCATCTGTGATTTAAGTAAAAATTCAAAATGATTTGATTAAAATATTTTAAGATTCTTATATATTGTAATATACATAAGTTTGGACTCATGGCGCGATGGTAGAGTTAAGCACATTTACAGATTTTTTAATGGATAGCTCTAAAGAAATCGATATTTTATAAATGAACGTACTAATGTACCAATAACTCGACCGATTTCTCCGTTATTTATTATTGAATACTTAATGAAAACCATTTAGAAGTAATGCTCACCTTTTTTAATCAACAGTCATATAGATATCAGCATTCCGCCGCTAGACGAATGGGCGAGCGCGCATGAAGTTATGTGCTCATACGTCAATAAACATGTCACCCAAATATCCATCTAATTAAACTTACAATTTCCATCTTTATCTTCCCCCAATTAAGAGCGTGGAACCAGAAGAGGTGACCGACCAACCGCAGACAGCAAAAAGGTCTAAATTTATAGTGACACTATTGATTGTTTTGTCGGGAACACCGATAAGTGGGCAGATGCTAATATATCTCGTGTGACTGCGGCTGTGGCCACTAGGGATGTTGAGGCATCCGCCGACCGCACTCTGCATCCGCACGGCAATGTACTCACTTGCAAAGTTTGTAAAACAATCAATTGTTAAATATGTTGGATTAAAAACTAGCTAACTAACTAATATCACGCCGTCTCTCCGAAGGTACGTAAATATGTATATTTTGAGTCTGAAACATTGATCAATGGATTTGAGAATATTATAGAAATTATGATATTTAGCACAAATATATTCTCTTCCGAACCATAAATGTTATATGTATTAAAGATAGGTGGACCTAACAGAACAAAGTTAGAAAATTTGATAAAGAAAGTATAATAGTGATTATATGAATGTTTTCGTATGAAGCACTTAATTTTCGGTGGGAAAAATAAATGTTATTTAAATAGTTCATTGTTTTGGCCGAAACACTATGATACCTTAACATTTTAAACTGTTAATGAATTAACTTTGTTTTTTTTAATCACAATTGCATTTTTTTTTACGCGACAGCTGTTTCATCAACCTTTGTTGAAATCATCAGGTGTTACAATAATATATCAAATGTCAAATTTTCACAAAAATTCAAATCACGAAAATTTGTCATTTTGTATATTATTGTAACACCTGATGATGTCAACATAGGTTGATAAAACAGCTGTCACGTAAAATAAAATACAATTGAGATACAAAAAACAAAGTTTATTCATTAACAGTTTAAAATAAGGTTTATTTACATTGAAGAAGCTCCGGTTGGAGATAAACCAATTTGTAGTATAAGATATAAAATAAAGGTATGTTTACAAAATACATACGTTTTTCAATTTATTATTAAAAATCCCATTTAATATGATATTTTTTTAAACCTACTAACGTAGAGGGCCATATTGGTTGTATAATTGACACATTTGTGTACAGATTTCTGTAAATCACATTTTTTCTTTTAATCGTTCTTATCACAGTTATATGTGCTCAAAGGTAGATGGTCAAAAGTCAAATATGAATGATAAATATTATATAAAGATATGATTGAAAGAAAATGTACAGAAAAGATCTACATTAAATATTATTTTCTTACAATTTATCAGTTTTTTATTAAAAATGCGTTATTTATCTTTAATTTCTACAATTTGAATAGTAATATCTACACATTCGCAACAAAAAAACTATGAATGTCGTTCATTCAAATGCGAATCCGCATCGTACACAGATATGCGGACGCACCGATCAGTCCCATCCCTATCGAGCAGTCGGGCAGTCATTCTTCGGGGCCTAATCGGTCTTCCTCCGTGACGGGAGGCGTCTCGCCCGCAATACCACGGAGCCATAACTGTTTGCCCGCCATCTCACGTCATAATTGTGAATTATGTCCAATTGTGAAAGTTCAATCGGAAAAAAAATTAAACAGTCGTGCGAACGGATGCACCTGATTTATGTGTGTTTGCCCATTTCATTGAAAATTAAGCCGTAATCGCAAGACGCGCAAGACTAGAAATAGGCACTTAGTCATCATTATACATGGTTGTACGCAATTAATAAAGTCACAAATTTAAAATGGATGAAAACATCTGTTTTCTAGAATTTTTATTACAAATTTTGTGACAACATTGCTAAGGCATTATCAAATGTGGCAATAATCAATCGATACTTGATTTAATTTAATAATTCAACATCTACCAAAATGTCTGATTTCTATAACTTTTATTATATCTTATGGGAATGACATGTTTTCCATTGGTAAGGCATTATCAAATGTTATTTGATTAGATCAATGATAAATGTGTTAAAAAAATTAATTTGATAAGGCATTAACTTTTATAATGAAATAAAATGAAACTTCTTGAAAACTTATGTTTTCATCAATATTTAATATTTAATATGGCGTTTAATATAAATTTCTTCTATATTCGCCATGACTGTGTATTGTGGATTAACATTTGAATATTTTTTTAAAAACATTGTATATTCACAACACTTTTTCGCACTTTACACAAACATGTTTCGGGACACAGACGCCCTTCCTCAGTGAAGAAATATAAACAATAAGGAATATGTTCTGTGTTCCAAAACATGTTTGTAAGAAGTGTAAAAAAGTATTTTGTCAAAACGATATTTTCGAAAAATTAATCTAATGTTATGTGATGTTCGATTTTCTTAAATGCGAGAGGCGAATAGCACAGATTATAAATACATATTTAAACGTTTATACTTTGTTCTACTATACTTTTTAACCAATCGCCTAAATCAGATGCATTGTTCACATTTAGATTTTTAGATTTTTAGATTTAAAACACGTCTTAATGCGCCCTTGAGGTGATTACATCACACAAACAGCGCTATACGAGTAAAAGTTAGCATATTATTATTATTATTAAATAAATTATCCTCGATCAAAAATACTCCGTGAAATAAATAATATTAAGTATATCATATGTTATAATGATACATATAGAAATCTTTCGTTTAAAAGAAATATGCACGCTAGCGCAAATAATATTTTGGCGTCATACCGCGTATACGAATTTTATTAACTTTGATGTCGGCGAGACGCATGGAAATGACGTTTCCGTCCGTCGACGTTGACGAATGCACAGCGCATACTGCTTCCTTCACTCGACTCCGTACTTCAAAGGAACAAACCTCGAGTCTATTCGACTGACGTCGCCCGTTTGTATAATTGTTTAAGAACACGGCACGATTCCCCACCGCGAAAAAGCAGACTTACCTAAATCTCGAGGTGCTTTAATATGTATCAAAATCATTATCACGTTACAGGTTTTGGGGTTGTGGGCGGTTTTGGGTGAGTTCGCATTGCCGCGACGGCGAAACGAGCTGGCGTCCAACCCCCCCCGGGGGGCGGACTGCGGCGGGCGGGAGAAATGTTTTCGTGGACAATTAGCGCTGTCAACTCGCGGGTGCGTCCGTAATTGGTGAATAATGATCTAAGTAAGTACTGTACTGTAAAATGACGAAAAAATAACAATGCTTCCGCGGCCCTTTGAAATTCGACAGCTTTTTGCGGGTTTATCAAACAGAATGAATTCAATTTGGCGAGATTGTTCCATGAAAACATAAAAATGAAATGTTTTAAAACTTTATGATTTTTTTTATTATTTGTGCCATACGTATTTTCTTAATTATAAAGTACCTTCTTATGATAAGACGGTATCTTATCTATGTTTAATGGCGTTTAATAATATATTTTTAACATATTTTAAAATTAAAAAAAAAAAAAACGGCAATGTTTTTTAATGACTTTTCCAATAGATGTGAGGAGTCTAAGAACTGGCAATAATAGTTTGGAATACTTGAAAACTGAACGCCACTGACTTCTAAGGTCGATCCATTCATTTATGTTTTGCATCCATGAGAGTCATTTTATGTCGATTTCGTGACCAACCATAATTTTTTGTACAAATTGTATTTATTACAATGAGAATTAAAATTTTTAAGTACATGACAGGAATTTAAGTACAACCAGGTCTTGTTTGATCTAGAACTTCAGAATTGCTCATATCTATACATAGTATTTGAAATATTTAGAATATCTTAAATAAGGTGTAAGTAATAATGCCATTTTGTGCATGATTCTCCAAGCATGATTTTACCAAGACGCCCCTTGGGTCAGGTCATGGGTCAGGTCTCTGCCAAATCCACATTTTCTGAGAGTGACTTCGATTGACGACCCCCATGTCATCAAAAGCTGTCCTCTGTCCTTCTAACTTACAGGTCCATGTATCTCTACGTTATATATTAGTTGTGATCATATGGGCCCAACACGCTTCCGCTGAGCCTCGTCCTACTCCTCCTTGGTTCAATTGCAATATTTTTCTTCTCTTAAATATATATAGTATAAACTTCCTAGGTTACCTTCCCTATTCCACATATTAAATAAATTTCCTTCTTTCCCCCATCCTGCATTTTATATCCTCCTTCCCTCCTGTGCCTCCTGCTGTACATTATTTTTTTTCTTCTCTAACATATTTATGTATCAAATGTGTATTTTATTTTGCTGATGTATTGCTATGTGTATACGGCGGGGCATCGAGGGATAGTAGCGTAGCTTAAATGTGGTCTGGGTCTCCCGTGGTTGCAAATATACATATATTCACTATATCCACTGCCATTTGCGTCTAGCGACTTGTTCTCTAATTGGCTTTTTGCCTGCCATGGTCCAGAGAACGGCATTTGACACTGTTTGAGGCTAATAGATCTTCAATATTGAGCGAAGGCACCTATTTATAAACACCTGGAGTTTTCCAGTAACGTCCGCGGTAGATTTCCAAGTCTCACATCCGTACGGCAATACGCTTTTAACAGTGCTGTTGGATATTTGGAGCCTGGCAAATAGTATTAATAAATAAATATAAATGTAAAAAGAGAACTTGTTTATTTTCTTATGTATCTAACTTTAGGCAAGTATTCATACAGTTACATATGTTCCGTCATCGATTTCGCGATAAATTCTGAGTCCCTGCATTTGACATCAATATAACCACTATTCAATAACCCGAGTGACATTGAATTTGACGTGGATCACTGTGACATGAGCGAGGAAAAGTGACATTTCCCCGTCACGTGACGTCGTGTGACAGACGCGACAGCTGACACAAGTTTCAGTGTGTCATTACTAACTTGTGTTCTCTTTTTGCAGATTCTTTTAATATTTATATCATTCAAAAAGAAATTGTGAAATATAATAATTCATTCAATTCTCTCCGCTCTCAGTAATGTTTTATATAAATATGTCGTTATCGCTACAAGAACAATAAGTTTATTTTCGTACTTAAATCACCAAAGACATCTTAAAATGAACAGCTGCTTGTTATGATACATACGAGTATATTTTACTAAATAAAACATAAATAAGCTGACATATTTATAATATTTTCTCATTTTCTAAAGTTTACTCTCAGTAACTGTTTTTTACGATTTTTTAATTATGAAAAGCTAGATGTACAATATAATTATTGTAATATCATGTATAATTATTATCGACATTACTCTTGTCAAAGTAATTATCGAATTCTAAAATGATTATAAATTACATAATAAATTAGTGAAACAGAAGATTTAAGTAAATAAACATGTTGTTTAATGTTACAATAACATATTTTTAACAGTATACAAAGCTAGTCATAAATACTAAGGAAATTGAAAAACTTTAATTAATCCACTATTTATTAAAAAAATATTAAAAAACACGACATGTTTCGGAGGATACCTCCATCTTCAGGTGTAAAAATAGAATAAAAAGAAGATGGAGGTACCCTCCGAAATATGTCGTGTTTTGGAATATTTTTTTAATAAATAGTGGATTAAACCATTTTTTTCAATTTCCCAAACATATTACTATGAAATTCCACAGTGTTAATGCCTTAGCGTTCAATAAATTGTAGTCATAAAGACAATACATAAAATTTCAAATGGAAATAATAATCAAAAATATTTTTGATTACAACTTTTTTTTTAAAATAATTTTATTTAAAAATAATGGTACATGATACGGTTTTTGTTTGTTAAGTTCTATTTTTTGTTGTTGTGTGTTAGTAGTTTGTTTCACCACCTTCATCATCGGGAGAACAATATAAACTAAACGAGAGAAATTTATTTATAATCGTGCTCCCGTTGATGAAGTCGCGTGAAACCTGCGTGACATATCGAGAAAAATATTTTAAACCATATTTTAATTCAAATTATGGAATTCCCCACTATTAACGATTTAAATATATTAAAAATCAAATAAATCTATATTTAAAAACAATAAATTACGTAACTGTATCATAGATTTTGCTTGAAAAAATAGTTTGTAGAATTTTGTGGTCTTGTCCTGCGGCATTTTCTGCAGAAGACGTTTCATAGACTGCTGCAGCCTCCACAAATCACCACGAAGTAAAATATTGCAGCCGAGTACGTGCGACACTTAAGACGAATTGAAAATGCGAGTGTTTATATTATGAGGTTAGTTTTAGATGGTTTACATAAAAGTGGCGTGGCGGAAGCATCCATCAAGCTATACCCGCGATGGTAACAATCTACAAATCATTCCCTTGGATATAGATAAGTCACACGGAAGCAACATCTTGCGTGAGTTTCTTATGACCTGTCGGGAAGTGACAAATTTATGTTGGAAGGGAATTTAATTTATTAGACAAGATACAACAATGTGAGTTAAAAAATATACTCCAGTTGTTGGTATGTTTATTTCGGTAACGAAATTTATCCAAAATAAATACAGTGAGTATTCGCTTATAAATTTCAACTACTTGAAATCAAAATAATTTATTTAATTATTATAATTTTACTGTTAAAATTAAAAAAACTGTAATATAGCACAATTTCTTTTTATATTTGCATTTGACATTCTATCACACACAGATTTATCATACGTTCGTCTTAAAGATCGCATTTCTACTGCATTTATTCTACTTTCATCCTTCTTTTGCGAGTTATATGCTTCACTTCCATACGTGGTGTAGTTAATGTTTATATAACTTTAGGAACGGGTGGTATTATCACAAGAAGAAAATGTCCTGTTCGAAGTTTGCACGTTGTTTAAAAAAGTTTTGAAACCCCTGGATTAGACAGTTCGGATGGAAGTGTGGCAAGCGGTCCCGCTGAATCTAGACAACCAGGATACGTCCATCGGTGGAGGTGACTTCCGAGTTGTGTGAAATTCAGGCAGAAACCAAGAGCACCTAAACCATTGGTTCCCAACAGGGACAGTATCACCCCTCAGTGGGCGCTGGAGCCTTTCATTGGGGGCGATACCAGGTCTAGGGGCAAATGGGGGGCATTGGGGACTGGTGCACCGGTGTCGCGTACCTATCATATTTAATAAATTAATAAAATACTCTTTTCATTAATACTTTTTCTAGCTTATTGAATTGTGTAAATAAAAATATTGAATAAGTTTTAAGGAAGCGTATACGTGGTTTTTTTTATTCATATACCTTAGTCTTTTCAAGTAGGTGAACAAAGATGTGATTCAGGCAATCGATCATATTACCGTGCATATAATACAGATAATAGACAGGGTCTGTCGATAGCAACAAGCCTGGAAACGACGAAACCGGTCGCTGTCGAAATAAAGATAAAAGTGGAGATATTAATCATAAAACATCGTTTTATTTAATTATTATTTAATATGAACATCCATCAAAAGTCTTATAATTGGACTTGTTCTTGGATCTTCTTTTATAGAGGTTTAGTTCTAGTGGCTATTCCTCTTAAGCCTGATGGGAACATTGTTGGAAAGGTGATTTGGTGGGTTAATCAAAAGATTTCAGTGAAATCACTAGATTATTTGATATTAATATTCATTGTGAGGGGGCGTTGGTAATAATTTTCTTGTAAAGGGGGTGGTGATCGAAAATAGGTTAGGAACCATTGATTTAGGCAAAAGGTCGCGGATTGGATTTATGCCAATGCAAAGATCAGTCTTAGCAATGGCGATGTGAAAATCCAAAGCACAGTGCGATTCATAGATTTTTAAGCTTGACAAAAACCATTGAGCCTCTTGCTGGTAGCAAAATATATTTCCTAGATCTTTTAGGATATACTTTGAACTTTATTAAATTAGATTCTGGCGCAGCAGCGAACCGCAATTAGATTTTAGCGACATATGAGAGATTGATGCCTTGACGTGGATCTTGTATTTATTAATATAGTCAGGCTTATCTTATTAACGTCAAGATGTGATTTGAAGCATGTCAGACTATTCTCACGATGAGATGAACGTAAATGTTTCTGATGATAAAGTATAAATTTTGTTGGGCAAGAACTTATGTTAAATATACATTTAACTCAAGTAACTTTTTATTTTTCTGGTTCAATATTAGGTCCCCGCAATGTTGGCGATCACTGCAGCGAAAGAATCTCTGTCCTGCACCTATTGGAACAGGACTTGCTTATTCCTGTCCACTTTCTTATATTTCGCAGCCAGGACAACTACCTTCTAACAACTCCCCGAAGTCCCTCTACTTTTCCCATGATTATCAGACGAAGGAGGTGACATCTTTCTCCCCTAAACCGACTTATATTACTATAAACCGAAAATCTTTGGTTTATTTAAAAAAAACTGTTTTTCCCAGCAACATGAAGTCTTTAAACTCCCATACCTCCAAAATATTTGCACTTAATTCGGTTTTACACTCACGGTGCGATATGATCCAAATATGAGATTTTCCTAACCTTCACAATCGACAGCAGCTTTCTTACTAAACATAACTAAAAAATACTAAATTTGCACAATTTTATGTAAAAAAAAAAAAATTGTGCCATATCAGGTCTCCCGAATAACATCTGTAAAGGCTTCTCTGTTTTGCACCGCCCTGAAAAAATCATACATACTCCATATTCCAGTCCTATCTTTAATGTTCCGCAGCCAAGACATTTTCCTTCAGTCGGCGACTGAAGTCTTCAGTCTTCTTCTACGTCGTCCCTCAATTTTGTCCGTTAACATATGTTGAATGAATGTTTTCATAAAAAAGGGTTACTTAAAAACAAGAAAAAATCTAGAATTTCTTAAGTTGTTTTTATTATTAAAAATTGAAATTGTCAAAATGGACGTGTACAAATAAATTTAATAAATGAAATAAAATAAATGTAGAAATTAAAATTTAAAAAAAAAATGCAGAAATCTCAAAAAATAATTTAAGTACGAGTACTACCAGCTGGATTAAAAATCGTGACCTATGACTATAAAAATGAGTGTTTTATTCCTTCTTAAAAATCTGACATGTCTATCTATACGAATAAAGAGTACATAATATTATACAAATTTATTATTGTTACCAGGAGATCGCAGCGAGCTGTTGAAATCGGTATAAGACACAAACATAAGTGGATTTTCACTTCGAGTATGTACATATTTAAAAAAAAAATCTTTTATTTTCATTATGAAAATCGAATATAATATATTTTTTTAAAGAAAATTTTGCACAATCAGAAGACTTGTTTTTCTTATAGGTTCCACGTAATGTGGCAACGAAAAAATAAAAATAAAATACACTGAAAACGAGCATTAAGCGGTATTTATCGCTTCCTGCAGGTTGCCTCATTAGCGGGTACAAGCAGACGGGTGATCTGTGGGTTGCGCCCTCCCCACCGCCGGCACTGTATAATCTTAAGCTGTTTGTCGTATCAATCTCGCCGGATAAAATAACTCAGCAGCATAATGCAACCCGTTTATTAACCCCCTAAAGTGCGACTGACTATATTTGCAGCTAAAAAAAAATGGTTTCAAACTGCGCCAAACTACATTTGCAGCTCATACTCGTATATTATTATTTACATCATTACAACGCGAGCCAAAACGAAGTAATGTGTAAAGCTATCACATTGATTCTAGTGACAAGTTATAGGTAGCTTATCTATCACCATTTTATTGTCACGTGAATTCTGCACCAGACCAAAAACAGTGTGACAATCACATTGTTATCGCCGGGAATCGAACTCGGGACATTCGGGGTGCCAGTCAAAGCACTTACCACTCAGCCACAAATGTTATCATATATAAATGTGAAGATTATAAAGGTCTCATATTTGGGTCATGTGCTAAGGGGAGAAAGATACCACCTCCTTCGACTGATAATCATGGGCAAAATCGAAAGACGTCGTTGAATTGATAGAAGCCAGTTGCTCTGTCTGTGAAATATTATATCAGAGATGTGACGCGGGACAGACATACTTTCGATGCAGTGATCGCCAACGTTGAAGAAACCTTACACGGCCCCAGAATAAGAAGACGAAGAATATGAATGTAAGAGTATATAAAAAACATTTTTGCTTTAATGCCTTACTACTAAACTATACACAATATGATCTAGGACAATCTATCTGAGTATGAGACTTTTTTTACTGCAAATGAAGCCTGTCGTACTTTAGGGGTTAAAGAGCAAATTTAACCGAATCCATTTAACCGCACACCTCAATCGAATATTTTGCTTTATCAACACGTAAGAAGAAAAAGAATTTTGAATAAGTGTACTATAACGCCTAGTTAATTTGATAGTTGATGTTGCATTGGCCAAAATGCTGTTATTTTTTTTTAATTCAGCTTGTTTGGTTACAGCGGCAATATCGTGTTGAAAATATTAATGTTGTTAATTGATTTTTTTCGTAAAAGTTCATTGTATTAATCATTATAACCGGTTTCGGCAGCTCGGTATAAGAAAAAGGCAGCTAGCTGCCGAAACGGGTCGAAGCCATGAAACCTAATAAAATTAAATTTAACACGTATTATAAAATATCTTTTAATTAAAAAAATATGTTCCAACATTTAAATTATTTATGATATAACAAAGATTTAAACAAATTTTAAAATACAAGGCGTAAACTTGGATAAGGAATTATTTTTGGGTTACAAGTCGAATAGGATTTCGGGTAAGTCTGCTATTTCGCAGCGATGAGTCGCGATTTATAAGGATAGACTTTGACTCGACCTGGTGATATTAACATATGGCTTCGAGTGGTGACTACATTAGCATTTTACTAGCGCTGCAGAAATATGCGTTGCACTTTGAGAAAGCACCCCCCATAATACACGATTCATACTCGGCCCTGGTAAAACACTATCTGACTCAAGGAAATTCATGTACTTTCCGCATCCGCACTTTTCTAAGTAAGCGTTTTCGTCGAGATAGCACTGCAGCGGGGGGCAAATCGCATCCTTTGAGGGTAGGCTTTGTCACAGGATCGGTCGAGTGGTCTTGAAATGCGAAATTCTCAACGCGACAGCTTGACGTACGTGATTCTGTTGTAACTTGGAGTTAGGTTTTGTGAAAAGTCTGTATGAGAATAAAAATGATTTTCAATACATTATTATTTAAATTTAGAAAAAATCGTTACATTTCAGCTAATCTAACAAACTAACCATCGAACCGTCTCCCCGAAGAAGTAGACATAAATAACGGACCGACACAGTTTTCTTTCCACGTTCTTTCCACATTAATCTTTATGTTTGTTTTCTGTGTATTTGTTGTATATTACATTAGATATAATAATATAAACAGGCCTAAATCCGGATGTCATCAAGAAAGAGAACGATAATATTTTGAAAACAAAACAGCGAGAGAAGAATACTTTGATTATCTCCGAAAGTAATTCGAAAAATTCGAATGCACACGATGCTCAAGCCCGCGAACGTTTCTGGATATATTTTTTTTAGATTATTGTTGTATGACAGTTGTATAAATAACACCAAAAATAACAATTTAGTATGGTTAATTGGGAAATTTTTAACAAGTGTGTAAACAAAATATTTACATTAAAAGTTACAAAAAAGAGGGATAAGTAGAATAAATGCAGTAGAAATGAGATCTCTTAGACGGATTTGTGATACTCTGTGTACGATAGAGTGTCGAATGAAAATATAAGAAGTGAATGCGGTGTGAATGATGGTGTTATGAATAAAATAATGAAAGGATCATTTAGATGGTTTGGACACATGGAAAGAATGAATGAAGAAAGAATGATGAAAATTATATGTTTTCTGAAGAAAGAATGGTTAAAAATGTATCTGTCATCAAATGGAACTAGAAATAGAGGAAGACTGAGGAAAACGTGGTAGTATCAAATAAATCAAATATTGAATGTCAGCCACGTGAGGAGTCAAAGAAATCGACGCGCGTGCATGACACGCTGTATGAGTGTTGAGAAATCGAGAGAAATATGTCAGGAAAGAAAAGTGTGTCAGTTCATTCTTTCAGTTAGTTAGTTAGTTAATTAAAACTTATTACTGATTACGATTGTATTGTGAACCAAGTGTTTTAATGGTAAAAAATCTTTACTTTCGTGAATATTTCAAGGGTTACAAATAATATAAATTTATCAACAAAACATACTGGGGTGTGTTTCAAATCACATTCTAAAACAGAAATGGATCAATCTCTCACAGAACGGTATTACAAAACAATAAATAGAATGTACTCGTATTAAAAGCGAATAAACCATTTTAATATAATCAAATCGACGAATTTAACTGTGATGTATTGGAATCATTTATTGTTTTCAAAATGAACAACTCTCGGTTCGATTTTGAGATTGAACATAAATGCATCCGTCACTGTCCGGCCAGCACTTCTGCAGTTCGTCATGAAGTGGCCTAAAGCTTCAACCGGTCGTTAACCCTTGTAGTGCAGCTAGCTATATTAGCAGTAGTAAAAAAAATATCTCAAACTGTGGTTGACTACATTTACAGCCCAGACAGAGCACCTTGTTTATTATAAAATTTATATTAAAATAAAAATGTTTTTAAGATACATTCAAAGAAGATTAGTTGGGCCGAAGCGTTGCCCTAGTACAAATTTCGGGGATCGAGCGTTTGCGGTAGCCGGTCTATCAGCCTGGAAAAATCTCCCTTCACATCTCAGATGCATTTTTTTTTGTACTGCATATGTGGTGTTGGACATCATCGGAAGAGTGGCTAGGCTAAAATGGTGCTGGGCAGGCCATATCGCAAGCCGACAGTAGATGAACAAAACGCCTCCTTTTCTGGTGTCCCTAAAGCTGTGACCGAAATATAAATAACAGAAATATAATCGAAAATACCGATCAACCTGAAACGAAAAGTCTATGAAGCCTGCGTTATGCCAGTTGGTACTTGAAACTGTAACATTGTCCAAACAAAGTGCCGAGAAACTACGAGTGACCCAAAGAGCCATGGAAAGAGCCATGTTAGGAATACGAGCTTAGTAAGCTTAGAAGACAGAGTCAGAAACGATACGTGGGAGAAAAAACAAAGGTCACTGACATCATCCACCGGGTGGCGACTCTAAAATGGCAATGGGCTGGTCACGTAGCCAGAAGCTCAAATGTAAAGTGGACAAGAAGACTGCTGACTTGGAGACCGTAGACGGCGAAGATAAGTGCAGGGCCACCGCAACTACGGTGGAAGGATGATCTGAACAGACACGTCGCAATAACCTGGATGCAGTCTGCACAGGACAGAGTGACATGGAAGCGAATGGAGGAGGCCTTTGTACAGGAGTGGACGGGAATAGGCTGAGGAAGAAGAGCTGTGATTATAAATCCAGGACTTCGATGGATGGACGACATTATAGAGGCCGCTGATACGACATGGAAGCCTACGTTCAAGAGTGAATGGATACTATAATGGATACTGATGATGATGATGTAGGCAGGCGCACTGTGGGGGTTTATTAACACAACTTCTGATCTGTCACGTGTTGCGTGGAGTCGGGTTTATTCGAGGCGGTGCGACTATCGCGATTCGGATTCTATTTGCATTTCGCATTTAAATCACCTAATTCCGTCGGAGGGGATTGTAATTTTTGTCTACTCCCGCCGCGCGCCGCGATCAATCTCGGGGCCATAACAATAAATTATTGGGGCAGACGCAGATCTTGAAATAGATTAGAGCGGCTTATTTATACCCGTGTCTCTGGAGGTGCAGGCGGCCCGTGGCCGTACCTGGCGCTGTTCGCTGCCCGCTAATTCCGAGCGGACCTGGTGACTTCACTACCGCCAGGGTGACAAGGCGCTGACATGAATTATCTCGCGTGCTGCTGCTGCCCTCTTCCCGCTGTCTTCATTTTACCTCGTGTACCAATGCTCTCAATCTATTGTAATAGCACGCTGTTTATTTATATATTTGCATATATATTTTCACGGTTGCTTACAATACGTTTTTTTCGGATTCAATACGTCGTTTCCATTGACTAACGTTTCGGAGATCTTTGCAGTCTCCATCTTCTGTGTAGTTATATGATATCTTCATCATTCTTCATTCATCAAGGTAGTTCCATGCTGCAAATGTAGTCTTGGACTGACGTTTCATAGATCGTTCCAGTCTCCATCATCGGGGTAGTTTTACGATATCTTCATCTCATAATATGACAAAAATGGAAGTAATAAGAAAAAAAAACATCGTTTTATTTAATTATTATTTAAAATAAACTTCCGTCAAGAGATTTCAGCAAAATCATTTCATTGTCATAATATGATATAACTATCCCGATGATGGAGACTGCAATGATATTAGAAGCGTCAGTCGAGTGAGACAAGTTACAAGAATATACCATTGATATATAAGATTATATAAAACGTTTCAATACTTTATTTTTTGATAATTTTATTTTATAGTACGCCGTTTTGTAAAACTAATTAAGGGCGCACTAGGAGAAGATTAACCGAACAGCGCATATCTATTTTTTTTTCTTCTAAAATCTGCCGTAGCTATCTTCTCTGATACTTTATACAAGTACTAATATGAAGATTATTCCATGCTAAAGGATCCGAAACGCTGAAAGCACGATGATAAAAAGTTGCTTTATTTAGCTCTTGCTAGATTTGCAGTGTAGATCGAACTGTTTTTTAACACTGCAATTCTGGCAAGTTCTGATAGGAGAGAAGGCTACGCCTTCTGTTGGCATGGGTGCCTCGCAGAAGTCCGAAATTTACGCTGGCGCTCTTTGTTGTCAAACTTTAAAAGACTGTCAAACACAATTTAAATTTTACTCGCTCCTGTAATAAAGGACACTTTCAAGTCTAGGCATATTGATACATAAAAAAATCCCATTTTTTTCTGTACAGTCCGGCACGTATACCCACACACCAGCAAAATAGGATAGTTCATTAGTGAAAACAAGAATGTAACTTCATTGAAAAGTTGTCTTTACACTTTGAATAGGCAGCTCGCGGTCTCCGGCTCGGACGATGATGTCGAGATGATTTTAAGCAGCGCAATATTGATTGCGAAACGCGATCGTTTACAAAGCCAAATCATGTGTCACCTCTGGTAATATTGATTAATCTCGAGTGAGAAAATCTCAGCATATAATAATACACTCGTCTTGGACGGGTTCCAAGTGACAGCCGGGACCGCTGAAAGAATTCCGACGAAACGGTAATTTGGCGTGGATTGTTTAATCGCGCACAATTTATTACTTATTCATTAGTAAATATACGTTAGGAGGCACACGGCGAATTGGAAATCATAATGACTTTGCTAAACGGTAGATTGAAAATGCGCGAGTTTTCGCATTAATATCTTTATAAAATAAAATAAAACTAGAAAAATAAATTGTAAGGTTAATTTTTATTAATCTACAATTCTACATAATAACAAATGTGTGGACATCATGGAAAAAGTAGCTAAAATGGCGCTGGGCGGGTCATGCAGCTCGCATCTCCGACGATAGATGGACAAAATGCTTCCTTTGCTGGCGTCTTAGGACTGTGATTCGATGAAAATATGACATTAGAGAAACCACCGCACCGGCGCGACATGGATGCATGTTGCCATGGAAGCAGACGGAGGAAGCCCACGTCCAAGAGAGGACAGAAACACGCTGATGATGATGAATAAAAAAATATATATAATAACGGAATACAAACTCGGGAATTGGAGAAAAATATAAACTGTTATATTGTTCTAAGCTTTAAAAAATTAAACAAATGAAATATAACATCAACAAATCTTTTTCTTCTGCAACCGGACTATACCCCATATTGAGCTTTGGCCTCCGTTAATTTTGACCTCACGCTCCCTTCAGTTAGACACTTCTATCTAGTAGTAACAAACAAATATTTATTTAATTCTAACTAGTATGAAAAGAAAATTTGTTTTATCATAGATAACTCACTAGACTCAAGGGGCCGACATTTTATATTCGATTGATTTGATCAATCCACGTTTTCTTCGGACTTTCTATACTTCTTCCGTTTACGTCGTTTACGTATACTGTCTTCATCATTCATTCATTCTTTCAACAACAACAACAACAACAAACAATCACGCCGTTTCCCCGCAGAGGTAGGCAGAGAGAATGGACCGCCAAACTACTCTATCCTGACATACCTCTAGATTCCTCCACATTCATACAACGAGTCACACACACACGTCCATACTTCCGACTTCTAACTTGACCAACCTTTAAAATTTGATTAACTTGGTCATGCCATGTTTTTCTCGGTTTATCTTGACTCCTTACTCCATTCACATCATTAATATCTACTTTTGTAACCATTCTTTCTTCACCCATGCGCTCCAATGTCCGAACCAACGCAGCGATCCTTTCATAATTTTGTTCATAATACCTTATTTCGCTCTTAATTCTTTCGACGTGCCTAAACCATCATAATGACCTATGATTATGTTGTTCATAAAACTTTAATTCGCACTTCAATATGTTAACTTCTTATACCATATTTGAAGACTACAGGGGAAAAACAAGGAATGTCAGTTAAAATTCAAAATAAATGTAATAATACCATCTAACGGCATTTGTACGTATCTATCCACAGTAAAATTTTCATATTAAAAATCATGTGTTATTATTCAAATTAACCTTCTACTGACATTCCTTGTTTTTCCCCTGTAGTCTTCATTCGCATTTGGCACTCTATCTATGCATTTATTTTCTTTTAGATTCATTGCATCATTGGAGCATACAAAGAAATGCGAATTTTAATTATAAAACTTGATAAATTGCAGATGGGATGGGTTATTTGGCTGTCGATAAACGTAATTACGCGCGGCTTAAAATTAGCGCTGACAAAAACAAATCGATTCACACCAACCGGGCCGCAAATGTTGCGAATTATGCAAATTCGTCGGAACCAGAAAGCTCACCGGTACACGAGCATTTTAATTGTGCAAATAATCTGAGAAATGAATAAGGAATACACGCCCAACGAATACGAATGAGCCCCGGCCATCTTGCACGCACGGACGCCACGAGACATTCTTAAATTTCGACAAACAAGAAAAGTCAATTAGCCCTGTTGATTTGTGTCGCGGCCATCGCCGTGGGGTCGCTGACGTGCCACCGAATTGCGACCAGTTCGAAATTTAAAACAAAAAAACAAAACAAAACGCACAAACAAAATGGCTTTGCGCTTTTTTATCAGTGATGCACGGCGGGATGTGCAGTTCTTTTCTTTATCGAACACACTCGCTAATCTTGTATAGGCAGATCGTACATTACCGTAAAACTCTTGGAACGATACCCTTATCGAGACAACACTAAATTAGAAAATTTTAGAACTTCGAAAAATGTTTTTATACGAAAAGAAAAATACGTGTCATTTTGAAATATTCATCTCAAAAACGTGAGCTGGTCTATCTTATTGAACTTCATGAGATTGAAAGTAATTTTATCACTAAGAAATAAAATATAAAAAAGATTTTCGATAAATTTATGGCGTTAACACTGTGGAATTCCATAATGACGAATTTTTTATGAATTGAAACACAGTTTTTTTATTACTTTTTAGTGTATTTTACTCGACATGTTTCGAAGGCTTACACCTTCATCACAGATCTTCATTCAGAACGATATAAACTCGAGAAAAATTAACTCAAAAGTAGAAAAAAACAGTGTTTTAATTCATTAAAAAATCGTAAAAAATTGACTCTAGATTTTGTACCGAAAATTTTTAATATATTATAATCTTAAAATAATGACTATATTTTTTTAAATAAAAAAGAATCTTTTATAATATATGTTATATTTAGTATTAACGATTTATAGCCTCGACCGATTTTATT
The DNA here is from genome assembly GCA_022606425.2 of Lepidostoma basale. Taxonomy (NCBI): domain Eukaryota; kingdom Metazoa; phylum Arthropoda; class Insecta; order Trichoptera; family Lepidostomatidae; genus Lepidostoma; species Lepidostoma basale. The sequence continues at coordinate 537,559 of JAHDVF020000472.1, read as the reverse complement.
TATATTTTTATTTCTTACACGTCACCAAATTATCTTTGTCGTTCTAAAACGATACATTTAGTAATATTTTTGTCCATTATGGATTATTTTCTTATATTTAATTCGATCTAGCATCGTACAATGTTAACCACAAAATCGTCAGAGAGATCCTATTAATAATGATATCCTTTACGTTCTACGATAGGTATTATTGACAAAATCGTCATCAAATTGTTTTATTAGCCAGTATGCAGAACAAACCTGCAGCTGGTGATGCGAATCGGGAAAGCTATCAATTCAATAATTTTTCACTCCGATGAAATAGTCAGTGGGAGAACATTATTGTGAAATGAAACCAATATAAAATCCGAATCGAAACGCTTTTGCGCACATCATATTTTAAACATTCGTTTTGATTAATGATAATTTTCTTATGAAATCTGGATACAAATAAGCACATATGTGTGTCAAGTACCAACGTCATTTTTTAACACTCTTCGAAATTCGTGATCCCCTTCCTACGCTTAGAGCATTCAGTAAATCCTTATACGGCACACAGAAGTCTTACACGAACTTTACCGAACTACCATCGGTTAGGATCGTTGTCAATCGCTTCATAAATAAATCGCGGTGGACAATGGTGCATATGACGGTGTGGAACCGGCGTACTTAATGACTTGTGAATAAATAGTTTTGTTTCAGTCAATGACAGCAGCGGACCTCACACGACTGTGGCGGGGATCGGATGAAGGGATTACTAATGCCCTCGATAAATTCACCGGAACAGTTTAAATCATTTTGTAATTATTTAATTATCATACGTTGCGGAAATTATCTTTCTTGGAATAATATATATTGAAATTACCAGATTATGATATTTTTTTACTTTGTACATAAAATGTGCTGAGAGTAATAAACTTCCGCCTTCCTCCATCCACTGGTTATTGGCCTCTTTGATTTGTATCCACTCGTCCATGTTTTGTCCATTCCGCATCTAGATCATTTTACTTGTTTGTCTTATATTTTCGATCCGTTACGTCAGTTCACTGCATCATCCAGTAGCCAGACCGACCAGCAAGGAAACATGATAAAAATGATAGAGTTTCACTAACTCATAAAATATCTTAATTCTAACCTAAACGCAGAGTACATAAAATTACAAGTTTTTATCTCTTGCAAGAATATAATAATAAAAAAATATTGTATCTCAACTGAGGAGAAGATGTAAATTATTTGGAAAAAGTTTATGGTGGTCGAGGCGTTTACAGGACTTATGACCTCTCATTGGTTGGGTTAAGCGATCGTTTTATGTAATACAACATTCCCCATTCCGCCCTTCTACGAACACTACGTCTGACAATTATTTGAAAATTGCATATATGCTAACATGTTGAGAAACATTTCACATATTTTAGTTCAATCTACACTAGCGCCATCTATTGAGACTAGATGTAAGCATTAAGCAGAAAATCTTTATTAATGTAATGTGAAAGGCTATCAACCCAATTATCATAGATAACGCCTGGAGAAAACTCTCATTGATATTTGTTGAGTTTTATTTGATATTGATGGATACTGATCATTGAGGTCAAACTAGAAGGTCGACGAGGTGTTGGCAGGAATCGAATCTCCCAGCTCCACAACATGAGGGACTGGACTGACATGAGGAGCTTTGGATAGCTGTTTCGAGCTGCCAGGGATAGAGACACCAACTCTCAAGTTATAGTCAACGTCGGGGGGACCTGACAAGACACCGAAAGAGAAATAAAAAGGATACGTATGTTTTCTAAAAGTTATATGATTTTAAATTTCCGCCTTGTACGAACATAATCCTTAGATTAATCGACAGATTTTTCGAGAATTTGGCCTAACTGGGGTTGGTATCTTGTCCCCGATATCTCCGACAGCGACAGCATAGATTATTTTGCCTACCGGCCGCCAGAACCAACCTACCTCTGGTGACACCGGTAGAAAGAGCAATTAGTTTGCTGAACGTCTTTCATATTAGTAAAAGTACGTTCAGATTACAAATACTCTTGACTCTAGAGAGTATCTTGTCTTTCTAATGTCGAACCATCTCTCATGCGTTTCTGGTATTATATTGAATATATATTATACATATTTTACCTGTACTCAAAAGATGCCTTAAACTTGTTTATAATATCTGTTGAGATGATGAACTGATTTGATTTGATAATCTTTTAGTAATCCCTCACTAAGCGAAACATCTCACTTGCAGAAAACGGACGTTTTCAACAAATTTTACCTCGTTGTTAAAGAAACATTAAAAGTTATACATCGTTGTTTAGGCAACTGTTAAACGTTGTTCACATATTCGAAACTGGGACTATTCAATTGTGAGACCGTCTCCCCGGCCCTGTGTCAAATGATGATCAGCTTCCACGGGCTGATGGGAGAACTGTGTCTTGTTATCACCATCACGCAGAGGTGTGGAGGAAGGTGACTGACGCCCCGTGATGGATCGGCCCGCGCTCATGGTCCCGGGAACAATATAGCTATTAATCATCTCGACCGCGATCTTGCTACATCGGAAATACTGATTTATCGACTCACCTCAGGACACACCTCGAGAGGTTTTATCGCTCTTGATGTCAAATCGTATATTTGACCGATCAAATATCATAAGTAATGATATCTACCGAGGCCGTTGTACTTGAAGGAAAGTAACCGTTGTCTTAAACATTTCGCTAACTCTCGCAACGCATTAGAGATATCATCATTTAATCACGATGATAAAAATTGATATCTAGTATAAATCTTTAAAAAAATATCACGCCGTTTCCCTGAAGGGGTTGACAGAGACAATGGAGCGCCACACTACTCGATCCTGACATGTCTCTAGCTTCTTCCACATTGATACACGGACGTCGATTCTTCCGACATCTTACATGGCCAACCTTTAAAATTTGATTAATGAATGTATACTTTCTTAACCATTATTCCTTCATTCACGCGTTCCATATGTCCAAACCATCACAGTGATCCTTTCATAATTTTTTTCATAATAAAATGATTTTACTGAAATCTCTTGATAAAAGTTCAATTTAAATGATAATGAAAAAAAACGATGTTTTTTAACTACTTCCACTTTTGTCTTTATTTCGACAGCGAGCGATTTTGCCAGGCTCCCTGGCATCAGACCAGACCAGTCTGTCGATGCCAGCGAGCTTGGCGAAACCGGTCGCTGTCGAAATAAAGACAAAAGTGGAAGTAGTTAAAAAAACATCATTTTATTTAATTATTATTGTTCATAATACTTTCTTCCACTCTACAATCCTTTCTTATACCATATAAGCATTTGAAGTTCTGTCGTTCATCGCTTAGTATAAATATTTGAGTCTATAATGAACCACATCCAACTAAAAACAAGTTTTTATTCTACCTATATCAGAGTAATTGAATTTTAAAAGTTACTTAAAAAAATTTAATAAAAACATTTTTAGAGAATGTTCTCATATAAATATTACGAAACAGACCGGACAAATATTTTATTAATGGTATTAGAAAAATTGTAACAAGAAAAAAGTTATACATTTAATATGCCATAATTACATGGGGAGCTGCATTACATGGGATGGTTGATCAAAGATAGACGTCGATAGTCGTATCTACCAGGCTAAACTTGCCTTCAATAAAAAATCTAAAATATTTGAGTGCAACAACATAGACCTAAGCCTCCGAACACAACTTATAAAAACATTGGTGTGGAGTGTTTTACTGTACGGCTGCGAGACTTGGTGCCTAGGCGAAAGATAACACAAAAGGCTGGAGGCATTTGAGATGTGGACCTACCGACGAATTGCTCGTGTTTCATGGTGGGACCACATTACAAATGAGGAGGTTCTCAGCAGAGTTGAAGAGAATAGCCACATGTTGAACACCGTAGCGGAGAGGCGCGCGAGATGCATTGATCATGTGTTGCGACAGGAATGTTTCCTGTATGATGTATTGGAGGAAATGGTCGAAGGATCGATTGGCAGAGGACAACCTCGCCGGGAGTACCTAGACCAGATTTGCCGAGATATGGGCTGCACTTCTTATGCGGAGTTGAAGAGAGTTGCCGAGGACCGAGCGGAGTGGAAGAGGAGATGCGTCGCCTTGCTGCAGACTAATCATTAGATTGAGACTGGAGAAGAGAGATGTACATACCAAAGAATTTAATTTTTTTTTATAATAATTGATTTTAACGCATCCAGCCACACATGCGTTGTAAAATATAATAAATCAATGAAAAATAAAGGAAGACAGTTTTATTATCCTTTGAGTTTGATAAAAAAACATTTAATAATACGTATTTATTTGTTATTTATCTTATTCCCCATGGGTGTAGATTTATGCATTGTATGAATAGGAAAATTAAATAAAATAAAAATCGAAAAACAGAGAAGGGTGTCCCCACATCAATATTTATGAAATATTTGTAAACTGGATGTCTATGTATATTATTTTATAGAATATAACGCGACCAAGAGTGCCCTCCGGTAATAAATTAGATTTACGGCTAATCCGAGCGCATTTTTATGAAAACAAAACAATAAAATATATTCAAAAAACAATATAGGAATCCGCCGCTAAATAACGACCTATCGAGCTGTGGGCGCCCTTTCAAATGTAAGGCATGTCAAAACTTTGGACGATAATTAAATGAAATGGGGCAAAAATTTTAAACGCACTTTCTCATATATTACTCCCATTTATTGTAGATATCACGGAAAGCTGTAGTAGCTGCCCCCTCCCCCACCCGCGCCTCCCCCTTCACCCCCGCCCCCTCCCTATATGCATAATTCCGCCGTAAAATATTACGTCTGCCGAGAATTGAACAGATATCCTTCAAAGTAAAAAGGGGTGGCTCGGCGCCCGCGTCCCGGGACATTTCGCCGTGATTTATTGGGCTATATAGTATTATAATTAAAAGCGGTGCCTCGACTGCCGCCCTGGTGTGTTCTGGGGTGGGCGGGGGCGGCCATAAATCTAGGCGGGCCGCGGACACGGGGGGCGAGGGGGGGGTGGGGGAGGCGCCCCCGCCCACACACATTCAAATGCCACCGCACGACGGCCTTTCATCATTCCATTCTCCGTAGTTTTTCCTTTTCCGCCACCGTGGAGCGACAAGGCGGCGGGCGCGCGAGGGCGGCGGGGTGCCGGAGCGGGGGCCGGGGGAGAGGGCCGGCCGCCCAAAGTCGGCTGACGGAGTGGATGTGACGTTTCTGTAAAATAGAATCAATTCTCTTTCGTCCACTATCGTTCGTGAGAACATCGCCAGCCTAGAAGCTTTCCAAAGGCAGAATGCATGTGATCTATTTTTGATCGACTCTAATTAATTAAATTTGACAGTCACCCAGAACAGCCATCACACAAATCAAATCATTTTATTTATTCAAAATATATTACAAACATACTTATAGTTTAAGGCATCTATTTAAGAACAGGTAAAGTAGGTACCAGAAATGCATGGGAGAAAGATCTACTTTTAGAACCGGGTGGTGGTCTAGGGGATAGAACGCTTGACTCCTGATCCAGGGGACATGGGTTCAAGCCTGGACACACGACCAGATTCCTTCTTCATAATAATGAGCTATTTTCTGCTCACATTGAAGATTGTAAAATAAATTCTAATATCATTGATGTAAATCCTTTATATTAGTCTTTTTAAAAATAAAAATAAAAATATTCTCTCTAAAGTCAAGACTCTTTGAATTACTAGAAATACAAGAAGAGCCAATCTCAAGTAGATATGACAAGGTTAGGAAGAAGAAGAATAAGTAGGTAATTAATTAATTTTGCTTCTGATGCGACAACAAGCCCGCGCGGAATCAATTTGATTTCACGACTGAGTCTCAAGCATTAGGATAAACTAAGATAAAGTCTAGAGGAAATTAATTACGTAAAACATGATCCCCACAGAAACTCAGCAGCACTAAGAAAGAAGTGCATCTTTCCCGAAGCGGCCCTGCGGACGAGCATCTCGCAGCGTATTTAATATAGAGCACGGCGGCTAGTATTTGCCTCTGCCGACGTTAAAACATAATATAAAACGAGGTTAAGACGTAAATCATACCCTGCGTCGGGGCGTCCATTGTACGGGCCCCCGCCCCCGCAGCAGCCCGCGGCCCCTGACCCGCGAGGGGGCGCGGGGCGGAGCGCCCCGCAGGATATGTATTATCTTTACTGCCAAGGGGTGCTTATAAAAACAATACTGCCATTGTTCGCTCATTTTTTTCGCTATTAGAGTTTTTCGTAATTGAACGTGTAAAATGCGGGATTTCTTGCCGCGGCCGGCGGATCGCGGCTCTAGCATAATGGGCCGCGGAGAAATGGACGTTCTCGCTTCTTTATTCTATTGTTCCCCGCCCAGGATGGAAATGATATATAATTGAGGTGTTTGTGTTTTTCGGGCGTTATTCTGAGCTTATTGTCATCATCTGGCCTCGGGCCGAATACCGGGGATTGAAAATATCTTTAGAAAAAAATCATCCCGAAAAATTAACGACCTTTTTATGTGCATATTTATTAGGCTAATCTATTCATACCTAGATTTATTGCGGACCTTTGGGATCCGTAAACAAACGGAATATTTATATAAATCTCCCCAAATTATGGCTACTGAAAATTTAATAGCAGTTTTAAATACTCGATTGTTGCCAGAATTAACAGAATTTCTCAAAAGGCAAGAAGAACTAAACTACAAATTGCAGATGCAAAAATCTCGAAGAAAATGCTCCTGGATTTATTTTATTGTTTCTTGAACAACGACGTAAAACTCTTCATGAATGAAAACGTCATTTTTATAGAAGTTTTATCATATTTTATCTGAATGGCGTGATTCGTTTTTCTAAAGCATTATCAAATGATTTTTCTATGTTTCCATCCATGGGATTGGTTTGCAGCAATGCACAACATTTTTGCTGGTTCTTGGAAATGCCACTCGGACCTTTGATATGGTAGTTTCTAGTTGGTTTTCACATATACGGTTGATACGTAGCTAGTCTATCGCCATTTTTATTGTCACGTAAATTCTGTCAGACTAAAGACAGTGAAAGATTTTTTTTCACACTGTCGTTGCCGGGAATAGAACCCGAGAACTTTGGTGTGACAGTCTGAGCTATTGCACAAATGCCATCTCGCTAAGTCATTATTAAATTATATTGATAATGACTTAGCAAGGCGAAACGTGTAATTTCCCTTAAATATACTATAACTTCTATGAGGCAGATTTTTTAATTTGTCTTAATTATTTATTCAACTTAATTTATTAAGAAAAATAATTTTACACTTTAGAAAATCAAAGATTTTCTGGAGCAGCACCGTCGCTGTACCTCGTGGGCAATCAAAGGAAATATGTGTGTTTCGAATGTAAACACATCCGCAAGTGGACTGTTGGGAAGTATGCCCATATATCTGGTGACTGAGTGAAAGCACGACCATTTGGAAACGAAACTATTTGAAACCCCAACGTATTAAGCTTCATTCATCTCCCAAACTACCGCCCTTAGATTTATCGCCCAGCGCCATTCGCCCATTTCCTACCTTCGGACGGCCGGGCCCGAGCGGCGCGACCCCCTCGTCCCGTGGACCGCGCGTAATTAAAATAAGGAGAGAAAAAAAAAGTACTCCAACTATTACAGTATTGAAGGAAAAATATATTCAACCTTTAATTACGGAATTATTAATTTTTCATAACTCTTGACAATTATCATACCTAATATGTAAATTTACCAATTGTCATGGAATTCATTCACAATTACATGGAATGAATGAATGATGAAAGAATAGTAAAAAAATATAAATGTTAACAATGTAAATGGGACTAGAAATAGAGAAAGACTCGACGCGCGTGCATGACACGATGTAGTAATGTTGAGGAAGCGAGAGAAATGTGTCAGGAAAGAAAAGTGTGACAGTGCATTCTTTCTGACTACCCCTTCGGAGAGACGGCATGATGGTTAGTTAATTAGTTAGTTAGCTATTAATTTTTGCCGGCATTAATGTAATAGCATGAAAAGTCGTATTCTAATCTAATTTAAAGATTTTACCGAATTCTCTTAATGGAAATTCATTTAAAATAATATTAATTAAACAAAATTATGTATTTTTTTATAACTACTTCCACTTATGCCTTTATCGTCTGTTTGGGTCTGTCGATGCTAGTCAGTCTGGCGTAACCGGTCACTGTTGAATTAAAGACACAATTGGCAGTATTTATTAAAAAAACAATTTTATTAATATTTAAATGGTCCATTTTTTTGGCAGAAACACTATGATATCTTAACATTTAAAACTGTAAATGAATAAACTTTGTTGTTTGTATCACAATTATATTTTATTTTACGCGACAGCTGTTTCATATACCAATATTGACATCATCAGGTGTTACAAGAAGACATTGATATCCTTAAATGTTCAAAAAATCAAGTTCTATTAATATTTAAAATAAACAATATTTTCGACAAGTTTGTGGCTTTAACACTCTGGAATTCCAATCATAATTTTTTTTATTAATTAAAAAACAGTTATTCTCAATTTTGAGTTTATTTTTCTCGACACGTTTTGAAAGTCTTAAAAAATGTATGAAAAAGTATTTGCCGAAGGGAGATAAATTTTGTTTTACCTGAGTATCAAACAATTAATATTGCATTAAATTATCTCTTGATTATATTTATTATAAAATAAATAGCTTACCGAAATTAAGTTTAAAAAAATCACGTCTATGAATGCATCTTGAAATTACCTGAAACAATAAAAATAAAGAAATTAATAATAATAATATCATTAATAAAAATAAAAGAATTATACACACAATATAATAAATCTGTTACATAAAAATCATAAATTCACAATGTAAATATATGTCATGCAAATAAATTGTATATAAACACAATGAAGACATTGATGTCCTTAAATGTTCAAAAAGTCAAGTTCTAAAGAAGCTTCAGAGGATTTTGTTAGAATCTACTCAATCTTCCCTGTTTAAAGATTGCTTACATTTGATCCAAAGATTCGAAGTTTACAAGTTTTTTCAGAGTGTTACCACCTCGCCCAGCTACACATGGGTTACCCCCACCCCTCCCACCGACCTATTGCCGCCACGAGTCACCCACATAATTTGGGGTGCTTGCGTTAATGTTCGTGCAATGGTTACTCAAGGAGATTTAAAAATCATTGCACGAAAATTAACGCAAGTGCATTTTAAATATCATAATATTGCACCAACTAAAAGAACATTATGTGTTATATTATTTATATTTTGTTATTTTATTTTATTGTACAATATATTATTTATTTTAGATTTATTTTGTGCACTTTGGACGATCAAAGTGTGCGCGGGAGATGCCTATTGGTGTCGATGAGGTTCGCAACCGATCACACCGCGTCTATGATAAAATAATAAAATATGATAAATCATTTTTATTTTTAAATATTGATAGAAAAGCTACGCCCATATTTAATCTTACACTTATTTTATTTATTTTACTTTGATTTATATTTAAGTCTCTATCCTCAGAATTAACACTAAAATGGAGGTTATTCCACGCCAACGGCTTCGCAACGTTGAAAGCACAATCGTAAAATCAATATTTATTAGTTCTGACTCGAATTGAAATGTTGTTCGCATTTGTTTCCACTGATCGGAGAGAACGTTCGTTGTAATTGATATAAATATGATGATATTATTATAATAATATTTCAATTTTATGTTTGATTTAAAAAAATGCTTTAATTAAGAATAACACATATAAAAATATATATATATATATATATTAACATACAAAGTATTAGGCGAGTACTTCTCAATAATAACGGTTTTTAATAATGAGAAAAATTACACGAAGATTCATGTCATTATTTAAGCAACAAAAATACCAAATGTATAACTTCGTTACTTTAATATTAACAATCATCTTTGTTTGGCTGGAATCCTTATAATTAATATGTAATTATCTACAAAAATATCTCATTTCAAATTGTGTTCAAATTTATAGTAGTTTCCATAGAACTCACAAAAACAACGGGTGAAATTATTATCACAATAGAAACATTACTCAATCAACATAACGATAATTTTGAAACAAAAGCTCTAAATTACGAACAAACGGGAGCACGTCAGTGCTATATTCCAAAAAATATTTTCCTTATAAATCAAGAACTTTATATTGTTTAATCAAGTGAAATTTACGCATCTTCACCCAAATATACACGAACGTAATTCAATTTTCATAGCTAAACTTCACCCCTTCCACGCGAGAGAAGCGCACACCACTTCGGGGCACAAACACACGCGTACAAATCATGTGTACACACACAGACACACTCGCACACAATTCGTATGGACGATGTAACAACCCAACACACGCGCCGCTCTAAGAATCAAACATAAACATCATGTTTCAAAATTTGCTGGCAGCTTTGACAAATTTATGTAAGTGTTTTACGCGATCCGAGACTTGCTCCGAGCCTCTCCTTCCAGCCGTGAGTGGGGGGTTGTAAACTACACCCTCACGGTAAAGGGGAGTCGAACGGTGCGTCTCCCGCTATTATATTGTTTACAGAGGAACTCGCCCACAAATTCGAATATACGCAAAAAAAAAACTTTAATTGCGTAATACATTTTAACGAAAACGTCCGTTTTCAATAAGATTTACTAAAGTCTTTTCAATGTTAATACATCATTCTCAAAAATATAATAAAAATTCAAGAAAATTTACGTTTTAATCAGTATTAAATATCAACTTTTGTATTAATATGCAAATTTTATTTCGAGAAAATTATTAGCTTCAGGTGCATAAATGTAAAATCTTGCTGAGATGTGAGAGAAATAAATAAATAAATAAAATCCTAATTAATTAATGGAACTAGAAATAGAGGAAAACGTGGTACGATAAACTAAATCAAATATTGAATGTCGACCCCGTAAGGAGTTGGAGAAATCGACGTGCATGCATGACACGATGTATGAATGTTGAGAAAGCGAGAGAAGTATGTCAGGATAGAAAAGTGTGGCAGTCCATTCTTTCATTCGGGAAGACGGCGGGATTGTTAGTTAGATCAAATTAGTTAATTAAAAACAAAATAACGGTTGCATCTTGATTGCACCGTCAGTCAGTCGAAATTGTTCTAGAACTTTATTTTGGTTTGATTCTAGAGAGTCCAAGAAGCGAATCACCGAAGGAATACAACGCGAAACTATGAAAAGTCAAGATTGTTATTCAGAAGAATTCCGGGCCGGGGCGAAATAACAAATTGAAAGCGAAAACTTTTCGCAGATTTTTCCCATCAAGCGCGCCTATTTGTAAGGCAGAACGTCAGATAAGTTCGCACGAATCAAACCGGCGATACTTCAGACGTTTCGATCCCTTAAAGTTTGCAGTTTATCAGTCGGCAGTCGGCCCGTGGGAGGCACCGTGCCGTGTAGCCAGATTTATGTGTTTACTGTATAAATCAAAGTTACCGCCGACTCCTTCTACCACCCGCCAACCCCCCCAACACTGCAGCGCCCCCACCCCCTTGTAAAAATTATGTAATTCCGCATATTTCATATTTTGCCCGACAACTTGTATTCTTTTGTTTTGACAAGATACTTTGTACCGTCAGGGGTAGTCATCCCGGGGGCGGGGAGGGTCAAGGGGGCGGCCGCTGACACGTAGCGCTGGAATAAAAAGTTATGCCTCAAGTGGAAAGCGGAGACGTGTAAGGATAATTTATGTCCTTTGTCGCCCAGACAGCAAACAGTGACTCAATTAAGGGAATGATATCCCTTTTAATGAAAATATCACGGCTCCTCCGCCGCCGCCGGCACTGCTTTATTAATTTATGTGTTTTAATTAGCGCGCGATGATAACACCCGGAAAATTATGTTCGTTTTTTTTTGAAGCCCTGTTGAAAAATTCAGATCTGCACCACACGGTACCGACATTTGCTCAAAATTAATTTATTTTATTTGTTGTCAGCGTGAGGAGTCTCTTTCTTCGTTTACTTCAAGGGCGAGAACAAGAACAATTCGTTTGTTCAAACAAATTCAAATACATTATTTTTTCATACAAACTACTATATCCATATAATATGCATAACTATGTACCTTTTAAATGACTTCTGTACTTTTGATATCCATCGTTTTTTTAAAGAATTGTATCAATATATCTATACGAGTATATTAATTTGTTAGGCTGTTGTTCACATACCATTAGTTAGTAAACTAATCTCATTACTTACAATAACCATCAAATCAAAAGTTTAAATTATTACAAGTTATATTATAATTTATTGGTCTGGCATTTCTCGACTTTCTACGGCATTATCTTCTGATAATGCAATTGAAAGGCGAAACTAGTCCTTCCCATAAATTATAATAAAACATTTTTTTTTAAATCAAAGGTTTTCTTATTAATATGTATGAAAAAACGATAGTTTTCAAGAAGTTTTATTATAATATTTATGTATGACATGTTTCGCCCTTCTAAGGCATTATCAAATGACATTTGATAAAGCCTTAGAAGGGCGAAACATGTCATACATATATAATATAATAAAACTCCTTGAAAACTATCGTTTTTTCATCCATATTGATAATTTAATTTAGAGTTTTACATCATTGTTCAAGAAACAATAAATATCAAAGGTTTTCATTCGTATTAATTATCTAATATGGCGTTTTACATTTGTGTACAAGAAACAATAAATAAGTTAAAATTATAGTTTTTGAACAATGATGTAAAATCCCAATAATCAAAACGGAAGTTTTTATTAATAATAATAAGTCAATAAGAATACATATAACCAAGATTCTCACATACCAGTCTAGATCTTGATAATTAATTAGCAAGATACGTTGTCACATAATATCAAGTGGAACGAAACCGATAGGCAGTTAAGGGTTGAGACAAAAATATATAAAATGTAATCTAATGATATTCTGGACAGAAGTTCATTTAAAAAATAATTGAATAAGACCAATCTGTCGATGCCAGCTAGCCTGGCGAAACCGGTCAAAATAATGACAAAAAGTGGAAATAGCTATAAAAAACATCGTTTTATTTTTTTATTATTTAAAAATATATCGTGTATTTATATGATTTGTAATATATATTTAATGCATTATATCAATGTTTTAGCACATTTAAATGATTTTTTTGGGAAATCAATTCATCTTAGGGAAAACGATATAAAAAGTTCAAGAAAAAAGTAGAAAAAACCGCATGTGAATAATTAAAAAAAAACTTATTTATGGAAGTTCAGTGTGTTAGTATTTTAATGTTATTTAAATTAATAGTATGTATAAATAAAATATCAATCATGCATTGGAATTCCCTGAAATTCGCCGTTCTGAATTCCGACTCACAGGCGAGTTGAGGATTTAGCAATTGTCACGAGCAATTTGCCGATATATCCATCACCAAGCGGGCCCGTTGAACAATCGCCTTTGATGGTCGGCACCCACTCAGCCACACGGACCCGGGTGTATGTTTGCCCGCCGCGCCGTACGTTGGCGATTGTACACATGCATTATGTTTCATAGTGGCCACAAAATCAATTTGATTGCATTAGGAGTGTATTAGTAACGATTTGCCCAATTTTGTTGTATTCTGTTTGAATTTCTATTTAAACATTGCATAATCAAAAACATTCGACATCAATAATAAAAATCTAATTATATTTTCTAAAAAAAAATATATACATTTTTTTTTTTAATACTTGCATTAAAATACAAGATTTATAGAAAAAATCAAATTTGTTGGACGATCAAGGTGTGCGCGGGAGATGCCTATTGGTGGCGATGAGGTTCGCAACCCATCACACCGCGTCTCCCGCGGGGCGAAAAGAGAAGGATGGAGTGGGGCATCGGTAAAATGTGACAGTCCATTATTTCTGCCTACCCTTTCGGAGAGACGGCGTGATGGTTAGTTAGTTAGTTAGTTAGTTAGAAAAAATTACATTTGTCATTGTCGAAAATTTTGTTAAATTTAGTTTTTTACTTAAAAATTATTTAATTATTTAATTAAATATATATGTATATATTTAATTAAATAATTAAATATATATATATATTTTTAAATGTAAACTGGTTCACAAATACTAATTTAATATTGATTATTAAATAAAAAAATGATAATACCATAGTAATAAGACCAACATAGAGATTATAATTATATTTCCATTCATATAGTTCGATGCAAATTTACTTAGATGTTCTTTTTTCAATATTTAAATCGATTAGGCTTACGCTGTAAGATGCAGACATTTATTCAACAAAAAATAATAATATTTTCGTAAAAAATATTATTATTTTAAAATATATAATATATTTCAACTCTATAATCCAACAAGACATGGCAGTATCGGCGCAGAATTCGATTAATAATAATTTAACCAAAATTATTTAATATTTATAATATATGTAATATTGTTAAATTATGTTTCAAAAACTAACTAACCATCACACCATCTCCCCGAAGGGGTAGGCATAAAATGATGCCAGACTTTTCTTTTTTGAAATATTTCTCTTACTTCCTCAACATTCATACATCGTGCCATGCACGCGCGTCGATTTCTCTGACTCCTCACGTGGCCGACATTCAATATTTGATTTATTCGATCGTGTCACGTTTTCCGCGATCTTCCTCTATTTCTAGTTCCATTTACATCGTTAACATATATTTTTTTTTACCATTCTTTCTTCATTCATTATTTTCATGTCCAAACCATCTTAATGATCCTTTCATTATTATGTTCATAACACCGTCATCCGCACTGCGTTCACTTCTTATATTTTCATTCGACACTCTATCATACACGGAATTTCCACACATTCGTCTAAGAGATCTCATTTCTACTGCATTTATTCTACTTTCATACTTCTTTTGCCAGTTCCATGCTTCGCTTTCAATACAAAGGTTTCGATACATTTTAAATATTTAAAGTATTTTTTAATAAATACATAATTTATTGATTTTTAAATGAGGGTTTCTCATTAAAAAAACTAAGCATTCCTATAGAGTCTAATTTAGCTCTAATGCAAAAATGAACCATTGTTACAGGTTCAAATTTACTTCCCATAAATCTCCACCTGTGTTCGGCCCGGGGTATGAATGCTAGCGGTGGCACACTCATCAAGATGTTCGCTTTATGGCAGTCGTTAAAGTAAAGGAGCCTTTTAAGAATGAGAGCGCCGTTACCGAAATCATAAACGTCACCCCCAGTTAAGTCGTAAATTATCACGTGACAAATATAACAAAACCGAAATCAAAGAAAGAAACTGTATTTTTGAATGTGGGTCACCTATAAACAGGTAACGGAAGCGTTAATTGTTACATAAATAAAACAAATCATAACATCCAGTGGTGTTTACATAATAGTCGAAATTATATATATTTTTAAAAACGTATCGAAAAAAAAACTTCGTTAAAAAAGTAATTAAATCACTGGTTGATTATTTGGCTATTACGTAAAATCTTATTATATTTAAAGGGAATATTGATGAAAATATCGATTAATTTATATTTATATTATATGTTATAGTTTAAGATTGTATGTATTGTTTAAATTTATCATTGAATTTCTACAATGTATAATATTATAACAACAAAATCTAAAAAAAAATCATATATACAAATATTATATATAAAATAATAATGAAATAAAACGATGTTTTTTTAACTACTTCCACTTATTATTATTTTTTAATTTTTAAAAAAAAATACAAACATCAAGGATTTATATCAATGATATTATAAATTATTTTACAATCTTCAATGTGAGCAGAAAATAGCTCATTATTATGAAGAAGGAACCTGGTCGTGTCCAGGCTTGAACTCATGCCCTCTGGATCAGGAGCCAAGCGTTCTATCCCCTAGACCACCACCCGATTATGTCTTTATTTCGACAGGGACCGGTTTCTGAATACTCTGTCGACGCCAGCGAGCCTGGCGAAACCGGTCGCTGTCGAAATAAAGACAAAAGGGGAAGTAGTTAAAAACATCGTTTCATTTAATTTTTATTTAAAATGAACTTCCATCAAGAGATTTCAGTCAAATCATTTGATTATCTTAAATATGTATTATATATATAAGTTTTTATCAAAAATATCAAAGATTTCATCTGAAAGTGACTATTTTGTACGCATGCGTGAACATATAATATATTTCAATGCGTACTAGCAAAGTTACAATTTCTCAGATGTAACGTGAAATATGTGAATATGGCATTTAATTTTCCTCTGGTGACATAGAAAATTGCCCGTCAAGCCGAAGAAGCCCGCAACGTCCTTGGGGTAGTTCCAATCACTCAAGTTACATTTCACTCAACAATCCATCACAGTCGGGCTGGCGGGCGAGAAACGGCAATGATATCAATCATCTCACACTATCGATTGGGGGTGGCGGGCTGCATCCGGAGGAGAACGTCTGGCGGGGCTAATCCGCCGGCGGGCGGTGCACCTTCCCCCAGACTTGACAATCGATTGACGGGTGTCGCTGCACCGCTCCCCACGCCCGCCTCCCACCCCCTTTCCGCCAGGCGGGCATTTGTTTGAACGACCAATCTGACCCACATTTCACTGATATTTATAATAATTGAACCGGGAAGCTGAGAGATCCGGAGTAAGTAATAAATCGCGCGAGCTGCTCGGAACGCTCCGCCCGAAGCGCCATACCCGCGCCCGCCGCTTGCGTCCTTCTTATCTTGGCCGCTTTTTATTTTTCTGTTGGCTGCGCGAATGAGAGATATTCCCCGGAAGAATGTTAGGGATGGCGCGGGATTTATGAATATTATTCCAGATAATGTCGGGAATTTAGCGTCTACCCTGAATGAGATAGACTTTGATAGGGATCTCGGATGGGGCGGGTGGTGGCAGGTAGCTACTGCACTTCTGGGAAACTTGTTCATCCCGTTGCGCAGAGAAAATATCCGGTCAGCGTCCGCGTTGGCAATCAAATAGGTGCATTCCGTTTTATTGCCATAGTATTTGGAAACAAACAATGTTAGTACTTCGTTCATCATTCACGAATATTTACTACTACAAAACAAATACCTATACAAACAAAATATTCATGAAAAAAATATATGTACACATTTGCAACAACTTTTTCATCATTCAAAAGTTTGGTCTTCATTAGATTTCCGTGGTTTCATTTCTTACTATTTATACTTCCCAAACAATTAAATTACACCGAATTAAGTTTTAATTGTTATTAAAACTTACGAAAACGTCTGTTTTCTATAAGTTTTATTAAATTTCATGAGAATGACACTTTTCTTCTTGCTAAGGTATTATCAAATATGCCTTATCAAGACGAAACATCTCATTTTCATAAAATATAACATTACATCTAGAAAACTTACGTTTTCATTCGTATTAATAATTAAATATGGTGTTTTACACCACTGCTTAAGAAACAATAAAAAATGAACTGTTTATCCTATAGGATATTTTAAAAAAAATCTTGTAATCAAAAACATATTTTCGGAATTACGATATTAATTATAAAAAATATATATTTATATTTATTATGTTTTAATAAAAATCAAATTTTGAATAGGTACCTGCAAACAACTAATAATAAAAACACATTGTTGTTTAAAATATTGCTTAAAACATTTACTATATTCTGTGCTATTTAATACTTGAGTTTAAACTCTATATTAAATAACAAATGAGTAGTCGAAATATTTTCTCCTAAAAAAATTAACAAAACTTCAAGTAAAAACACACAAGTTTAAAATAACTTAATTTGCATCGATATACAATATTGAAACTACACTAGTATTATTAAAAATCACATTTGTAAATATAAAAACGGATTCGATTGTACGTACGACTGTATGGGCTAAGTAAGGCAGTGGAGGTGTGCAGGGGGTGAGGGGTGTTTCAATCGTGTAGCGAGATGGAACAGAGGGGCAGCCAAGAGTTGAAGATTTACGTCGTCAAATTACGTCGTCGTTCCGAGGGGCGGGTGGTCCAGCATGCGCCACCTCCCCCTAGGGAGGAATGGTAGAATCCGAGGAATGCATAGGTGCTCAGCGTAACGTACGGAAAGTTCACTTATCGATCAGGTTACATCATTTTTTACTTAGAAGGGTATGAGGGTATCGGCGCAAACTCATAAACTTAAAATTTTCATATGTGCATATTTTTATAAAATCGAAATACGAATTTCCCTCGAAGGATGGAGATTACGAACTAAGTACTCGTAAATTAAGTATGTTTTATTTATTTTAAGTGCCCAATGGTGTTCTTATACCAACCCTTATGTATGGAAGCGAAACATGGAACTGGCAAAAGAAGGATGAATGTAGAATAAATGCAGTAGAAATGAAATCTCTTAGACGAATGTGTGGATACTTTGTGTATGATAGAGTGTCAAATGAAAATATAAGAAGTGAATGCGGTGCGAATGATGGTGTTAGGAACAAAATAATGAAAGGATCATTTAGATAGTTAGGACACATTGAAATAATGGTTAAAAAAGTATATGTTGATTTTCAAAAGACATTTCAGAAAAAAAAACATTTTGGAGTGTTTCCTGTACCGTATTTTATACTGAATCTTTAATTGATTCTACAAGAAAAATATCCCCAAGTGGTCTTCTGTTAATGACTTTCACCCTGTAAACAACCTCAGCAAGTCGACATGCGTAGGTTACTGTTACATTGGACTATTTGTTGATTTATAGTGATTTTATGGCATTTTTGACAGCTGACAACTAGTTTTAGAACACGATTTGGTCCTGTTCTTCTATGAATCTGATAGTATATTTTAGACGTTGTGCTCTTCGCCCCCTTTCCATACATGTCGTACCATTATACCACCATTTTATTAAGTTATTCTAGAGTTTTACATGATTTATCAAGCTATATTCAAAGTATTTTTTATTAATAAATATTATCTTGGTTGTACCCAAGCTTCACCAGTCCAATATAAATAGGTACTTTAAAAAATACTACTATTTATATAATAGTGACAATTTTAATGCACTTAAACCAAGGCATTAACACTGTGGAATCCCGTAGTAATATACTTAGGAAATTGAAAAAAACTTTCTTCTATGTACTATATTTCCTCTATATAAATCTTTATAACATCTGTCAGATCATGTAAACAATTTTATAATATTTTTTAAAAATGTATCTTTGCTGAAGGACTAAATCACCATTTTTTTCAAACGTTATATATGAATACATAACGGATAATAAAATTTCAATTTCATTGTATTGAATATGAATTTTCTTGAATACCTGTAATACCAATATTTAAATTCAGTAAATTTTACATAAATATTAGGTCCATACATATGAAATTGGCGTTTTGTACGGGAGGAACATAAAGTTGATTTTTTTTTAAATATAATATATATTTATTTAATCAAAGTATCCATTGCTATCTATGCACTTTTGCCATCTCATAGGTAGTTCATTGATTCCTTTACTAAAAGAACCATTCGGACGGGAATCAATAAAATCTTTGAAGTCGGTTTGGACTGCCCCATCGGAGTTGAATTTTTTCCCTTGCAAGAAGTTATCCAAATTTCGTAAAAAATAGTAATCTGTTGGGGCAAGGTCCGGAGAGTACGGTGAATGTCTTAGACATTCCAATTGAAGATCTTCTAATTTGGTAGCCGTCTGTTGTGTAGTGTGTGGTCTAGCGTTATCATGAAGCAGCAGTGGCCTAGAGCGATTAACCAGCCTCGGTTGTTTAGCAGCTAGCTTTTCCATCATGGTTTGCAGTTGCTGACAATAGACATCTGCCGTAATCGTCTGGCCAGATTTAAGAAAGCTGTAGTGAACGACACCAGCACTAGTCCACCAAACGCTCACAAGTAACTTTTTTGGAGTCAATTTTCGCTTGGGGCATGGTTTGGCTGGTTCGGCAGGGTTCAGCCATTGCGATGAGCGCTTCCGATTATCATAAAGGATCCACTTTTCATCACAGGTAATGATTCGATTCAAAATCCCTTCATTATTGTGCCGGTTGAGTAATGCAACGCAGCAGTCAACGCGCGTTTGTTGATTTGCTTCACTCAATTTGTGAGGTACCCACCTTTCAAGCTTTTTCACCTTCCCAGTTTGCTTCAAGTAGATTAAAACAGTTTTATCACTAACACCGCAGCCTGCAGCTAACTCGGACGTGGTTTGCGATGGATCCGCTTCCACAATAGCCTTCAATTCTTCATTATCAACTTTGGTCTCCGGCCGTCCACGGGGCTTGTTCTGCAGGTCGAAATTTCCAGAACGAAAACGTTGGAACCAAAAACGCACTGTGTTTTCTTTTGCGGCACCGTTGCCATACACATCATTAATCCTTCGAGCGGTTTCTGCAGCACTGGTGCCACGGTGGAACTCGTACTCGTAAATAACGCGATATTTCAAGTTTTCCATTTTGTAAACTGAGTGACGCAAAGAAAAAAAGCAATTAAGGAAAAAACAAATGAATTATAATTTTCGAAACACAAATACTTGAGTAAATAGCTGTATAAATTTGAATTTGGAATTCCTAACCAAAGAGAAGATATTTGAGATCAAAGTTGCCAGTACGACAAAACGCCAATTTCATATGTAAGGACCTAAAATTTGAAGATTATTTTTGTATAGAATCATGTTTACCACCCCCGATCTGTATGTACTTAAAGGACTAAGTTTACAATAGTGTCACCAGTCTGTCGATGCCAGCGAGCCTGGCGAAATCGGTCGCTGTCGAAATAAAGACAAAAGTGGAAGTAGTTAAAAAACATCGTTTTATTTAATTATTATGAAGAAGGACTGTTTGTCCGAAACATGTCTATGTAATTTTTTTTTTAATATAAGTTTTGCATATACAAAGTGTTAAAAAAAAGAAAAAGAGAAAAAAACTTTGTTTGTTATCCACAAAAATTATGAAAATATATTAAAAAGGACGACATGTTTCAGAGGATACGTTCATCTTCTGCCTGAAGATGGAAGTATCCTCCGAAACATGTCGTGTTTTTTAAATATTTTGTGGATACTAAACAAAGTTTTATTTTCAATTTCCTAAGTAAATTTTAATGCATTCAGATTTTTTCTTGAAACGTTACCAGTATCATCAAGTATACTGCGTTAATAAAAATAAATTAAATAAATAAATGTACATGTTTGGTATAACTGGCAGATAATGACATCTACGAGTATTATCGGCGACTAAATAAGCCATGAATATCACCATCATCGGTCGCGATTACGTTTGTCACGTTCGGGAGGCAGAGTTAGCAAAACGGATAGCGAAATCGGTGTTCATATCGCAGTGACAGCGGACACCGGACTGTGACGTGGATTATCTTGTCGCTCGTCCCATCCCAGCTCCGGCAGTCGACGATGACGATATATCAAATGCAGTCATTGGAGATATAGTTCATACATTATTACACCTGCAAACATTCCAAGAGTTGGTCATAAAAAGATCAAAATAGAGTTACGCGTGCACGCAAAAAAAAAACAATTGTTTTTTGTTCTATTTTTCTTTTATATACACTTTGTATATACAACACTGATAATAAAAATATAAAATTATATAGACATGTTTCGGACAATCAGTCCTTCTTCAGTAAAGATACATATTTATAAAAATATTATAAAATTCAAATCAAATCAAATCAAATCAGTTTATTTCATCAACAGACATTACAAAATTTATTTTTAAGGCATCTATTGAGAACAGGTAAAATAATATATTATATATAGTATACTACCAGAAACGCGTAAGAGATGGTTCAACATTAGGAAGACAGGACTCTCCAGAATTAAGAGTATTTGCCTTCTGAACGTACTTTCACTAACATGAAAGACGTCGATCTCCGAGGAGACCGCGTTCAGCAGACTAATTGCTCTTCCCACCGGTGTCACCAGAGGCAGATTGGTTCTGGCAGCCGGTAGGTAAAACAATCTGTGCTGTCGCTGTCGGAGATATCTATCGGGGACAAAAAGCTGAACAAAATTGTTGTTGTTTACATGATCTGACAGATCTTTATAACATCTGATAAATTTCTTGTCTAGACACGACAGGGTATTTCTTTATAATGATGTGCTGTTATTTCTGTTCACATTTGGTAGTGTGTATCGTCAGATATATTTAAAGAATAATAATAATAATAATTAAATATTAATAATATAATAAATAACAATTGTATTGTTTTTGTTTAATAATTTTTGTCGCATTACGTATGGAAGCGAATCATGAAACTGACAGAAAAAGGATGAGAGCAGAATACATGTGGTAGAGATTAGGTCCCTATGAGGTCTTCCATCCATGCGCTCCATTATTTTAATTGATTATGATTGGGTATTACAAATCCATTTACGTAAATGAAATTCACGTTACACAGGGAACAATTCAGTGGCGTGCTATGCATAAAGAAAGTCTTCGCTTTGTCCGAACGTGTGATAAAGAGGGAGCAGTCACGAGCTCTCGTATCTGTTCGTAAGGAAGTCCCAATGACTGGCGCAGTGTCATATCACATTTCCATACAATACAACAGGGGCGGCCATTACTCGGTACCTACTCCCGGGCACACAGTCTATGCGAGATGTTCCATTTTTGCATTCTTGAGCTGCAATGATACTACAAGATTCGAATGCGAGCGCACAGTATATACCATAGATGGGCAACCGCCGGCCCGCGGGCCGAATCCGGCCCGCGGAGCTATTTTGTCCGGCCCTGATTCATCTCGGCGAAGTAATAGAGAAATAAAATTATAGTTTAAATAATGCAGTAACCGGGGCGGAAAAATCATTTGTCTTTTTGGCAGCACATATACATGTGAACAGTTTTTTTCGAGGATGAAAAATACACTAAATCAAAAATTCGAATGAGGATAACACACGAAAATCTCGAAAATTCTATGCGATTATCATTAAGCAATACCAACGCCAATATTGATAGTCTCGTAATTCAAGAACAAGGCCAAACTTCACACAAAATTTTGTAATCAGTATATAATATTATGTCGTTTATTATAATATATAAATAAAAATATATACAAGAAGTAGCAACGTGTTTTATTTGATTTAATATTACCTTATTATGATTAATAGTTTGGTCCGGCCCTTGAGAGGGAGACAGAATGATATTTGGCCCCTGACCTAGGAAAGTTGCCCATGTCTGGTATGTACATTCGAAAGTGGAAATATCATATGAAGAAAAAATAAATGACAAAATTGTTTAAAAACAAACAAACCATCACGCCGTTTCCTCGCAGGGGTAGACAGAAAGAATGGACCGCCACGCTACTCTATACAGCCACACCTCTAGATTCGTCCACATTCATACAACGAATCATACACGCAAGTCGATTCTTCTGACTTCTGACTTGACCAACCTTTAAAATTTGATTAATTTTGTCATGCCATGTTTTCATCGGTCTTTCTCGACTCCGTACTCCATTACATCGTTAATGTACTCGTATACTTCCTCAACCATTCTTTCTCCATCCATGCGCTCTATATGTCCGAACCAACGCAGCGATCCTGTCGTTATTTTGTTCATAATGACTTCTTCCGCTCTACATTACTTTTTTATATTAGCATTTGAGATTCTGTCGTACACCGTTCTACCACAGATGTGTCATAAGGACATAATCTCTACCGCATGTATTCTGCTCTCATCCTTTTTCTGAACTATTAAATAAAAAATATTAAACAAAACAAAATTAAACAAAAACAATCAAATAATTCCTTTAAATAATTTCTGTTGTTATTAATGATCTTCCTCCATAGTTAATAAAATGTACTAGATCTTTTAAAAAAATGCAAAAATGCTTGAAACCACACTTCTCTGCAATATACGTTGTTTTAATACAAAAGTCTCGAATTCAATGTGGATTAGGATATATCTTAAATGTCAGTCTGACTACTTTACAGTATTAAATTTCACTATCGACGAGAAAAATAACAAAAGTAAAAGATTTACAACTCGGTATTAAACATCTTAACATTTTACTGTGAAATTACACATTCGTGTTTACTATTTTACAGTTTACACATATTTTTATAGTTTGAATTGTGTTGATCTTCGATTACAAGTTAACCCATTAACCGCCGCTACTGTATGCCGTGAATCAACATTTAATCATATTTGATACGCGATACAGTCACACGAGTGATACTTTAAAAATAATGATCGATAAAAATGTATCAATACTTTTTCGCAACGTAAGATGGCGTTTTATTAATATGTTAAGATAAAAAGTATTTTATAAACTGTAAAATTAAAAAAAACTTTGTTTATCTATCACAATTCATATATTTTTTTATTTTTCGCAGTTGTTTCGAAAAATCAACGAACATTTCATTTTAACAGTAGATATTGTAACACCTGATGATGTCAACATATGTTGACGAAACAGCTGTCGCAAAAAATAAAAAAATATATAAATCGTGATACATTAACAAAGTTCTTTAATCTAACAGTTTATAATGTTGAGTTGTGTTTCAGCCAAAACAATGGACTATTTAAAAAGTATTTTATTTATTTAAATAAAATGTCATTTCATTTGATAAAAACACTACCAAAACTTATATGTACAGTTTTGATAATGACCAAACTCTTATTGAGTTTTAAAAAGTTGTTAGTTTATATATTTTTTAGTGTGCAGTATTAAAAAGTGCACATTATCTTACTAAATGTGTTAATTAAAAATATTGAATAAGTAAGGAGTCAGAGAAATCGACGTGCGCGCATAACACGACGTATGAATATTGAGGGAGCGGGATACATCTGTCAGGAAGGAACAGTGTGGCGATCTACAATTTATGTATATTCCTTCAGGGAGTCAGCGTAATGAAGTTAGCTAGTTAGTTTTGAACAAATATAAAAAATAATATTGTTATGTATTGTATATCCGAATTTTTATGAATTAAAACACTACCCTTTCGGGGAGACGGCGTGATGGTTAGTTAGTTAGTTAGTAAAACACTGTGTTTGCCATTTTTGAGTTTATTTTTCTCGACATATTTCGAAGGCTTACACCTTCATCATCGGGAGAACGATATAAAGAATTTATAGACACGAACAGTTTATATCGTTCTCCCAATGATGAAGGTCGTTCTCCCAATGATGTCCTTCGAAACATGTCGAAAAAAATAAACTCAAAAGTGGAAAAAACAGTGTTTTAATTCATAAAAATTCGTCGTTATGGAATTCCACAGTGTTACACAACGCCTTAAGTATCTAAAGTTATTGTATATCCAGTTAATTATTTAAACATATAATTTGTAAATAGATATAACCGGAATAACCTTGGAACATTACTTGGCTTCTTAAGTGTTACGTTAACGCATCATCAAGAGTCTCCTGTTTTATTAGATATTACTCGATTGGAAACAAAAGGTTAAATTGGTGTCAATATAAAGAACTTATAATACTTGAGTTACGAGAAAAGATTTTTGTAAGACAGTCCTTCAGACATTTATATTCTCTCAACTCCATAAACACATGATAAATTCTTGTAGTAAACTTTAAGACGAATCAGAATTCCAAGAGATTGTAATCAAATCCTTAATCGTGTGCACTAAATACAACCAGCCGATGGCATTCTTGGGCTTTCACGCGTAGGTGAATACGAAATAAATCAAGAAATTCCATACCAACTGTGTTATGATTTTACAATCATCACCAAAAACGGTAGGCAATAAAAAAATCAATGGTCTTTAAAGTGACATTTTATTATTCGTGGTTTGTAAACAATTTCATCAAACAGCACAACTCTAAAAGTTTTACGACCCAATATGTTGATCGTATAACTTTTACGATTCCTGCGCTCATTGGTAGGAGCATCTCAAAGGTGATATGTTCCTTAACCCTTCAAGGGAAAAAAAACAGCTAATTTAAAACCTTTAAAACGCATGTAAGGCGTGTTTCTCAACTAAGAATTTTAAAAAAGTATGTACAGAGTCATGTCGAAAGAAGAATCACAATTGGCAGCAAAACATTCTTCTCTCTACTACCAGCGCACAAATCAAGAAAAGTACACTGAAAACCCAAAATCATTCTGTATAAAACAATCATCCGAACAGTAGTGACCTATGGACGTGAGGCGTGGACAATGACAGCGAAATCCGCAGAGCGACTGGATACTTTTGAAAGAAGGGTGCTGCGCAGAATTCTGGGACCTGTGAATGACGGTGAAGGCTGGAGAGTACAGCATAATGACGAGCTGTACCATATTTACAAAGCTCCCAGTCTCTTCACACAGGTCAGACTGAATAGACTGAGATGGGCTGGTCACGTGCAGAGGATGCCGTCATCGCGAACCCCAAAAAGATTGCTGGAGTGGCACCCAGGTGGTAAAATACCAATTGGACGACCAAGGCTGCGATGGGAGGATGAAGTTGGGAGAGATGGGGCAAGATTGTTACGAGTGTCAGATTGGAGGGTAGAAGCGGAGGACAGGAGGAGTTGGAGGCGAAGAATACTGGAGGTTAAGGCTCTATATGGGCTATAGGGCCATCGAAGAAAGAAGAAGAAGAATGTAAAAAGTAGTGACCTGATAATGGTATGGTTATCTTTCATAGCTAATTATGATTTACCAAAAAAGTAGAAATCAATTAGTATTGTCACTAATTTCTTATATAATGGACAATATTTCATAAACAAATTTTATTAGAAATTAGTATAGTACAAATTCCATACTAATTTGAAAATTATGTCTTATATGAAACAATTTTTAAATTAAAAAAAAACATCAAGACGGTTTAAATTAATTTAATTTAATTTAAAACAAAAAACAGTTAAATTACCAATGAAATAAGCTTATGCAAGTCCTTAAAATAAAGCGAAAAAATTAGTTTTCCTTTTTTTGTAAAACAACGATTTAAATCAAATTAAAACTTTAACAAATATTATACGTAATTATTATCAATACTAAGCTAATTAAATTTGTTTAGATCATTTATAATTACTAAATCAACATAAATATTGAAACGAAAAAAACAGTTAAAATATGTATCGATTGGATAAGAAGACTGCTAACTTGGAAGACCATGGACCGTATAGAAAAATATAGGTGCCCCCAACTACGACGGAAAGACGACCCGAACCGACACGTAGGTTCTACACCGACTCTAGAGAAGACAGAGTGGCATGCAAGCAAATGGAGTGGACGTGAATAGTCCGAAGAAGAAGAAAATAAATCTTAAAAGTGCAGCTAAAATGCTAATTTGTTAAGAATGCGATAAGCTTTTTAAACATAGTAGGTTTGAAATGCTTTTGTGTGAAAATTTTGGATATACCATACAATAAGTCAACGTTTCTTGTTATTTTGCAGATGAATAAACAAGGAACAGATTTAGCTCTCACAGTACTCCTGGATTATGAATACTTTGCCTACTTAAGGGTTAGATATTAATAAAACAGACCGTTCATCGACATGCAATAAAATCGTTTGAAAATCGATTAATGCATAGATAAATTATTTGGTAGTTATGAAAATCAAATATTTACTCGGCGCGTATAAATTAGTCGTTAACCGGCCGTGAATCGGAAGAAGAGGACCCTAACATAGAACATTTAAGGCCATTAAAAAATTGTCATTGAAAATTACCGAAATGGCTATCGGAATTCTTTTAGAAAGACCATAAAAATTAGTAGTACACGAAATTATTAATTAAGAATTGAAAAGAAACTAAAAAGGGGGAACGTTAAATATTCAATAATAAAGAATCGATACGACATTTTCGGTGAAGAATAAAACGAAAAACTATTAATTTAATAGTGTTAATGCTGCTAATAAAATACATATTTTTATAGTTCATTATAGGCTACCGGATACCATTATATTGGAAATACTTCAATTTATTACTGCATTATACTTATCCTTGAAAACCATCTTATACATAGCATAAAATGTAAATAACTTTCAATAAATTATTGTTGTATTAATATTCAACATTGTATGTACCCATACTAATAGTAACTGTTGACCTAGTATTTATTTTTAGAGACGTGCTAAATATTGAAGAAACAACACATTATTGGTGTATAATATTCGTTATCTCGAAAAAAAAAGTAGGGTGAATGTTCCAGTCGCTGACCATAACCAAAAATCGACCGTTTCCACTTGTTTAGGCAGCAAATGTAATGAAAACTAATCGTAATTTAATACCTTCACAAACATCATACAACTCTCAGTACTGATAAGTATTACTTATGGTACATTAAAACTAAAATTTGCATAGGAAACTTGCAAAGCTGTGAAAAAAATTATGTAAGTAGTTTTATTCTAATTAGAAAATGACAATTACATAACATATGCTTGACTTTATTGACGACATTCGTGGCCGAGCGGTAAATGCATTGACTACCACCCCGAAGGTTCCGGATTCGATTCCCGGCGAGGGCAGTGTGATTGTCACACTGTCTTTGGTCTGGTGTAGTATTTACGTGACAATAAAATGGCGATAGATTATCTACCTATCACATGTCACGAGAATCACTATGATAGCCCTTTACATCGATTTGGCTCATGCTGTCATGGTGTAAAGATCGATTCAACAAAATAATAATAATTATAATTATAATTAATATTTATACAAGCTTATTTTCTAATAGTTACATTAAAATTTAAGAAAACACAACAATAAATACAGCGCAGTTAATTTTTCGAACTTGAATCGAAATACTCAGGTTACTTGGTTTTAATTAAATCCGAGGCTCTTTCATAGAATTTCAATGAACAGTTTTCTTTGTTCTTCTTAATATCAAATTATTAAGGTGAAGGTGTGTGTAAGTAAAAATAAAATAGTTTTCTTAAGTTCCTGAAAACATACAGTTCTCATCCAGAATCAATCAAGTAACTTCAAGTTCCTTCAGTTCTACTCACACCCCCGGAACTATCCCGACCCCTTATCCCCCGGTCGCCCCCCGACCCCAGTAGTCACCCGCCAGTAGAGATTCTTTATGCCTCCCGGGACCTACATTTCAATTCAGATTATGAAAAGGGGTCAGAATTTTACTGCAGATAAGAATTTTTCCAACTATTCAGAATACCGATACACGTAGGTACCTCGTAATTTACGTAAAATTACAGCAATTTATTTATTGAATATACGATAGATACTTGCAATTGAGAATTTTCTTTTTTTTACAATCCTAATTGTTTGCCAATATTAAAAATAAAAATAATATTATTTTGTTAATTTTTTTCTTAAACAACGATGTAAAAATCCATATTAAATAAATCTGTAATGTTAACATCTGTTTTCTAAAAGTTATTCTATTATATGGGAATGACATGTATCGCCTTACTCATCAATATCAAATGTTATTAACATTTGATAATGCCTTAGCTTACTCGCCTTAGCGAAACATGTCATTTCCATAAAACAAAATACAATTTCTAGAAAACAGACGTTTTCATTGGTATTAATTATTAAATATTATATTTTGACATGTTTATTTATAATTTAGCAAGAAGAAAATTAATCAGCCTGATTTACGAACTAAGAACTCTTCCAGTAAGAACGGAAATAAATTAACATCTATATTAAAATTATTAAGATTATAAAAGTACGTTAAAATATATTTATTCTAAACAAAAAATAATAGATCAATTAAAATAACATATGCGAAAATAATAAAAGAAAAGGAAAAAATAATAAGCCGGTTTGCATCCAGGTTACAACTTGAGTTATTATTTCAAATATTTATAATTGAGGATATTAAACGCGAAGCTAATAAAAACAAAACTTACATTTACACAGTAATGGTAACAGTAGTTTTCAAAATGTTTGAACTACATTTAATTTGTTTAATTGATCTGTGTACATTAATTAAAATTACGATGTTAAGAAAAAGAGACGCAAAACAAACTTTATTATAAAAAAATCTTGGTTTCCATTTGCAATTTGCGACCCGCTACGTGCTCTTACTGAATAAACGTCGATCACCCCCTTCCTCCCTCTTCTTCCATCTCCCACCCACCCCGCCGCCTGACGCCCACACTTCACCCACTCTTCACTCGCCATCAACCTTTCTCAACATCCCCCCGGACTGCACCTGCCCCCCGAACCGTTTCAGTTGAAAAGTGCAGGTGACACTAAGCAGCTCGCCGTCCCGCTCGCCCCCCGGGGGGGAGCATCTTCCGTCTCGGTCACCCTCTGCCCCGCATTGATCTGCCCGTGATGGTAACTGGACGTGCGGACACGAAGGAAGTATTCTAGATGCACGCCTACATTTTATACAGCGCGATACATTTATAACTGAGGGATATTTGCCTTATGCTATTGCAATATTCGTCGCAGTATTAACAAAGCTTTCTAGAAATAGGTATCACAAATGGTATGAATATTTCCTCACCTTATATTTTCGACATAACATTATATCCGAATTTTAAATAGATTATTATATTTATAAAATGTATTTATAATATTGAACATATACCATAAAATGTATTGTAATTATAGCCATATCACCGAGAGATGTTCCTAAAAAAAACTAATTTTGTTTAAAAAAAATATATGATTGATTTAAGAAAAAAATGCGATATTATACATAGTTATGGTTTTCAAACATTTCATTTAAACATTAAAAAATATATATTGAAAGAGTGTGTGTTCAAAGTTATAAACTAAATCAAAAGTATTTCAATCCATAATTATGGAATTCCACAATGTTAATGTTTTAAGTATATTTCAAAAAAAAAAAAATAAGTGGATTTTAAAAATAGCATGAAATTCACTCATTTCACGAGTTTTCAGAAAATGTTCGAGTGCAAGATTTTTTCTCATTGAAATTTTATATTTGAATTGACAGAATATTAATAACGACTTGATAGGGAAACATATTAAAATACGTACTGAAAATTTCTGGTGCAAAAATCACCGGTTTTAGTCGGAAATTTCCCGTTGACCGTGGCATGCATCCGAGCACGGACCCCCCCGGGAGGCCGTAGGCAATGGGCGGGGGTGAGGGCGGCGGGCGGCGGGTGGCGCTGGACACAAGTTGAAGACTGTCCCGTCTGTTCCGGACAGTCCAGCGGGTGGGGGCGGGGGGAGCGTCACTCAATTTTATTCGAGAGCGAAAGAGCGAGGCATCTGCGAGTCCTTTGAGGCGCGCGAGACGGAGCGTGCAAGGCAGTCGGGACTCCATCAGGCGGCCGCCCACCGCCGCCCTGGGATGATTAGACACAATGTCCGCCCGGGGCATGTGACAGCTTTTTATTACGGACGTATATTGTGTGACTTTCGTCAGAGGGAATGAAGACGGTGACAGTGTATTAAAAGGGAATGTCAGCGCTAAAGCTGTCGCGTATTGCGCAACCTTGCCCGCCATGGCACACTGGAGACTTGTAGCCGGCTTCTGCTGATATACTTACTTTAATCTTAATCTGATATCAGACAACTAAAGGAGCACACTCAAACACAATAATGCCGGTCCGCACAACTTGACTGGCGTGATGTTTTCATTTATCACAACTCCAATATATTCATACAGTTACAATGTATACAACCATTTATAAGATTATTTAATGATTATTCATCGTATTTGATCGCGAATTTTAAATATAGAATTATCATTTGTTGTACAGTACAACTGCTTCAGTATACGTTATTCAATGATGAACTTTTCAGTGCATTACATCAAGACAAAATAGCACATATTTATTTATAATAATCTTATGATCATTCTGAAATCACTTGATAGAAGTTCATTTAAAAAATTATTAAATTAAACCATGTTTTCAAGAACTACATACAATTTTGTCTTTATTTCGACAGCAGCCGGTTTCAGCAGGCTCTTTGGCATCTATAGACAGGCCGCACTATTATTCGTCGAAGAGTCAAGTTATTTCAATAATTATAAAAAAAAACAACACCAATTATGTAGAGATAATTATCAAATAAAACGTTTGATTCTGCTCAAAAGATTGTAGGCTTAATCTTGAATATAATTTAAATACACTTTAATAGCAAATTCGTCCATTAAAACATAATCCGAAAAAAAATAATAAAGATCAAAAGCTGAACCTCTGTAATCCAGAAGATCCATGTAAAATTAAGTTATATATAAATGTTCGCGATATTAATAATATATTAGGAAATTTAATCGATGATGAAATAAAACTAGTTATACATATATTGTGTATAAAAAGAGAAATTCTGGGCAACAAAGGTATCTGTTACAATAGTTATATGTATAAGCTCATGGCATTCTCCCTATTGTTTCTCAAGTGACATTAGACGGTAGAGTCAGCTTATTCGGTGCGGCTACTGCTAACCTCTGAATAGACTACCATTTCCAATATATTGTGAAGGACTTACAGCAGACATTTGAAAATGTACTCGGTTGTATGTATTATTTGGATATTACAAATATTGATCTTGTGTTTTGAAATTTCATGGTAGAAGTTAATTTTTAAATAACGACAATAAAATCTTCACAGAATCTCTTGAATTAAATTCTACTTAGGTTTAGGTTTATGGCTTCGACCGGTTTCGGCAGCTCGCTGCAATCATCTGGTCGACCGGAAGATGCCAGAAAAAAAACATTTTTATGATACATATATCGCGTACCACGGATGGTATCATTAGGGTGACGTTTGTACTACACTATATTATTCAATAACTTTGCACATTTGCACAGTAAATGGTCTTTATAATAATAATAATTATAATAATAATAATAATAATAATAATAATAATAATAATAATAATATGCTAGCTTTTAAAGCGCCGTTTTTGTGATGTAATGACCTCAAGGACGCATTAAGACGTGTTTTTTAATCTAAAAATCAAAATGTGAACTCTGCATCTGATTTTCGCGATCTGCGACTGTTTAACAGCATTTTTGATAATTGACACCTTTGTAATCTCCAGCCCGCTATTTTAAAAATACTCGGTTTTATTTTTTACGGATTTTATTATTACATGTAATATTTCTATATTGTTGTCTTATGAATAGGTACGAATGATTAGGATGTTTTGTAGAAGTTTTATATTTTTTTGGGGAATGACATGTTTTGCCTTACCAAGGCATTATTAAATGTCTAGAAAGGCGAAACATGTTGTTCCATAAAACATAATAAAACTTTTGGAAAACATTTCGTTTTCATTTGCATTAAAAATTTAATATGGAATTTTTCATCATTATTTAAGAAACAATACATAAATATCTTTATTTATATTCTATTAGTGCATTATGTTTTATTTGTAAATAACTTTTGTTACGAAGCATATTGCATGAAATTACATATCTCGGGTCTTGTGCATACAAATGCAAGTACGAACAATTGAATATATTATGCATGGAAAATAAATTCATAGGTTAGCGCAGACCGGGCCGGATTGACCATTCGACCGCCGATCTCGATACATCCAGGAAGTGGGAGGGGCGGAATCATCCAAATGCAAGCAACAGTTTAACAAACAAGGAGACAGCAGCGGGTCCAGGGCTCATTGCTTATTCAATGATGCATGCGACCGCCCCCCCGGCCGCCCCCGAGCCGCCCCCCTACCGCCCCCGCCTCGGGACTGCCGAACGTATAAACAACAATAGGTCTCTTCCCGCCCTTCACTTCAATCTTTTCTTGTATGTGAATATACTCCGTAATTTATAATAAACATCACCAATATGACTATGCATAAGTAAATGTACACAATGTATTACAATCTATGATTACCACCGCACCGAAAGTTCCGGGTTCGATTCGTGGCGATGACAATGTGAGAAAAAAACAAATTCTCATACTGTCTATGGTCTGGGGTAGAATCCACGTAACAATAAGATGACGATAGATTAGTTATCTATCATGTGTCTTCTTTCTAATCTTCCCTCCACTGCTGGATGTAGGCTTCTTCCATCTGTCTTCATTTTTCACTATCCTGTGCCGCTTCAATCCATTTTTTCCCAACGACCACAACAACATCGTCGGCCCATCTCTTCTGTGGCCGACCGACACCCCTTTTGTTTTCCCATGGCCTCCACTTTAAGACTTTGGGAGTCCATCTTGAAGAAGATGAGAATCAATAGCTAAACAAATTGTTTACGGTAATTGTTTTTTTTTTCTATACAACAGATTGTTTGAACCCATTTACTGTATACAATTTTATTTTTACCAATTATATTGTTTCCCATGAAATGTGATAGGTAGCTAATCTATCGCCATTTTATTGACATAAGAATTCTACACCAGATCAATGAGAGTGTGACAACCACACTGCCATCGCTGGGAATTGAACATACCTTCGGTATGCCAGTCAGAGCTTTTACCACTCTGCCACAAAGGATGGGATTAAAAATCCCTAAGAAAAAAATTGGTATTTTCTATGCTGAGGAAGGGCTCCTGTGACCCGAAAAATGTTTGTGAAAAGTGCAAAAAAGTGTTGTAAAAATACAATGTTTTCGCAAAAGTACTGAAATGTTTAAGAAAAGTTAAATATAGTGTTGTGAAAATACAAAGTTCAATATTATTTATTAAAATGTGAATAGAAAACACAAAGTGAAAGCGAATTTAGAAGACACACCTATACTCGTAAAATTTATAATTTATAATTTAAAAACTAACTAACTAACCATCACGCCGTCTCCCGAAGGGGTAGGCAGAAAGAATGGACAGCCATACTTTTCTTTCCTGGCATATTTCTCTCGCTTCCTCAACATTCATACATCGTGTCATGCACGCGCGTCGCTTTCTGACTCCTCACGTGGTCGACATTCAATATTCAGTATGAATCTTTTTTTAGAAAATCCATTTTTTTGTCGGAAGCACTTAATATACGAGTATTTCAGCATTATAATCTGTTTAATTAAAACACTGTTGTATAATATCACAATTGATTTAATTGAATAATAATTTATAACCCTTATAATCGTATCGACGACCTTCGTGGCAGAATGTTAAAAGCTCTGACTTCCATACCGAAGGTCCCGGGTTCGATTTCCGGCGATGGCAGCGTGATTGTCACACTGTCTTTGTAGAATTCACTGGTCTGGTGTAGAATTCACGTGACAATAAAATGGCGATAGATTGGCTACCTATCACATGTCACGAGAATCAATATAATAGCTAAAAAAATAATTGTATACAGTAATAGGGTTCAAACGACCAGTTGTATACATAAAAAAAAAATTGCAAAGGCAATTGTGTTATTGAAGATCCCTGCGCAGGTCTCAGAGGGTTGACTTAAAAATTCTTAAAAAGGATAGAGCACGTGGGCGTGAGATTCTTCATTTAAATTTTCATATAGTTCGTGTGCGTACGTCAGCTAAAGGAGATGATGTCGAGGCAGACCGGCTCCAGGGGCGCCGATAGTTTACATCCGAATGGCCGATTGGTGCCCCCGGGAGCAATATGGCGGCGGTAACCACATATGGCGGGAAATGTCAAATCACGAAACCGGCAGCCAATATCGGCGGTCATTCGATGTGTTTTGATGTTATGAATTTTGAAAATCGGCGTTCCATGATTGTTTTTTTCATCCCCGAAGCGACCCCGTAAATACTTTATGAGAAATCTCGCAAATTCAAATTTACACACAGACGTACATGTGGTTCTTCGTCACGATGGAAACTTGTCTCGATAAGTACTGGTATTTGAACGCATCTGCTACGTCAAAATATATGGGATGAAAGTAAAGATAGAAATAAGATAAAATATTTGGACTTCGATCTTCTTGCATATGAAGTTTCTACTCTTCTATGTAATCAATAGCATTACATAAATGTTTTAGACTGGCAAAAACGAAAAAGGGGTGATTTAGTATCACCTTATTATAAAAACATATTGTATACGGTTATCAATAAATTTTGTTCAACAACTGAAAACAGTGCCTTAGTACTGTCAAACCGCCGTAATTTTTTAATGCATTCCTTTTCGATTATATTTTTAAGATGTAGGTAATATCATCTTCATTTGATAATTAACATGAATAACAATTTATATTTTCTTTATGTTTTCTTTTATTTATCTACTGTAGATATATTTGATTATGCCTTAGCAAAGCGAAACATGTAATTTCCATAAAATATATCGAAACTTAAAAAAAAACGTAATTTTTATTCGTATTAGTTATTATTTTATTGCTAAGGAGCTGATTAAATCAAACAATCATTTTGGATTCTGCAGTCACAAATGGTTTGTTTTGCCAATCTCAGGCATCATCAGGTTGAGGTAGATTGGCGAAACTGCTGATGTGACAAACTCATATAAATAAATTGTGATATTTAATAAAAGTGCTTCAAATTTAAACTTAAGCTTGATAAGAAGGCGATTAAATCAAACAATCATTTTGGATTCTAAATAACCACCTTTTTTTTTTAAATCCCAAAACACCTTTGAGGTGAGTTACTCGCGAAAACGGTGCGGTATTAATTAGCATAATAATAGTATAACAGAGTTTTTTTTTTTATATGGTGAGCAAAGGAAAACTACTACATTAAATAGGCCCAAATGGCATCCCAAGAACTAGTAAAGATGTCAAACTTGCTACAAACCAATTCTTAGGATAGAAACTAAATAACAAATTGCGTTTTTCATCATTATTAAAAAAATTATGCAACAACAACAACAAACCATCACGCCATTTCCCCGTAGGTGTAGCCAGAGAGAATGGACCGCCACACTAATATATCCTGGCACTGCTCTCTAGCTTCCTCCACATTCATACAGCGAGTCATATACGCACGTTGATTCTTCCGACTTCTAACATGACCAACCTTTAAAATTTGATCAATTTGGTCATGCCCTATTTTCTTCCATAATAAATTATAAATAATGTATATTCATCATTTTCAGGGCTTTCGGAAAACAAAATGTCATGAACAAAATAATGAAAGGATCATTAAGATGGTTTGGACATATGGAAAGAATGATTGAAGAAAGAATGGTAAAAAAATTATATGTTAATAAAGTAAATGGAACCAGAAATAGAGGAAGACCGAGGAAAACGTGGCACGATCAAATAAATCAATTATTAAATGTCGGCCATGTGAGGAGTCAGAGAAATCGATGCGCGTGCATGACACGATGTATGAATGTTGAGGAAGCGAGAGAAATATGTCAGGAAAGAAAAGTGTGGCCGTCAATTCTTTTTTCAATAAAAATATATTTTTGTTTTAAAAGGTTGTGTGATTATTCTAGTACATAGTGAGAAAAACGTGTGCATCGTTAATAATATAAAAGAAATTAACTGTTTTCATCTGCAAAGTAGAAAAGAGCGGAATCATTGAGACAGCGCGTTAAGCACCAGAAAAGGCATTAGAAGCAGCCCGGGCCGGCAGAGCAGTAGCGGAGGCCCGCCCCCGGCACGCCGTCCAGCGACACTTTATTCCTGCTCTCTTCAACATTCTTTCTTTGACCGTTATTAAATCCACTTCAATTCGACGGAATGCGAGTGGATTTGCGGACGTTCCCCGCAGCCATAGCGACTGGCGACCGGAGAGTAAAGACTGCCATCGGCCGGGACGTGTCGGGCCCGCATTTACATACCACGGACGGGGAATTCTTCGCGAGCACCCTATATTATTTGACGCAGGGTCGTAGAAGTCAGTCCAAGATTTTTTCACAATTTAAAAATGGAATATTTTGTAATTTTAATGCATTCTCTATCACACCTGAACAAAGCGTCATAACTAAAAAAAATATGTTTTTTTTATTATTTTAGATAAACTTAAGGCGTTAACACCGTGAAATTCCATATTGGCGAATTTTTTATGAATTAAAACACTGTTTTTTCCACTTTTGAGTTTATTTTTCTCGACATGTTTCAACACCTTCATCATCGGGAGAACGATATAAAGTCTTTATATCGTTCTCCCGATGATGAAGGTGTAAACCTTTGAAACATGTCGAGAAAAATATACATATTGTTGATTAAACATTGTTGTTAAATTGAAAATTTAATATTGAGTCAAATGTATATGATATCGATGCAAATGGAACTAGAAATAGAGGAATACCGAGGAAAATGTGGCACATTTAAATAAATAAAATATTGAATGTTGGCAACGTGAGGAGTCAGATAAATCAATGTGCTTGCATGATTTATCTGACTCCTCACGTTGCCAACTTAAGTTGCCAACTTAAGGAAGCGAGATAAGTATATCAAGAAAGAAAGTGGTGGTCCATTATCTCTGCCTACCCCTTTGAAGAGACGGCGTGATGGGATAGTTTTTTTTATTTAACATAATGTTTTCTAGAATAGTAAGTATAATTAGGAGTAACATGTTTCACCTTCGTAAGCAATTAAGGTGCTCTGCTGGTGCATGGCAAAGTGGCAAAAGAGAGAGAGAGAGAGAGAGAGAGAGAGAGAGAGAGAGAGAGAGAGAGAGAGAGAGAGAGAGAGAGAGAGATTCTATAAATGAAATGATATAAAAAAATAATACGTGTTTAACTACGGATATATTGTATTTATATTACACGATATTGGTTTAGTCCCAATTGTCCGTTATAAAAAGTTACCGGCCGTAGCAGATGAATATTTAAAATTTCCCAGTACGCACGCCGCTGGCTATCATACACTTCTAGCTCCTAGAAAATTCTCGGGTATATTTGTTTCGAGTGTCGTTTGCGGCGACCCCAATATCGATGTACCCAATATTATGCGCCGGTTCAATCTCCCGTGGTTGCGTATCAGGAGGACATAAAGTGATATTAGGTCGCCGGGGCCGTGTAGTGCGTGCGGCGTACGAGACACTAGACTCCGTAAAGGATATAAGGGCACCACTTGTAATACCGCGCTCATCTTATGCTACCCCGATACTGCCAATGTCAACGGATAATGTAATCGAAAACGTGGAACGCGCCTGATATTTTTCTCATACCTGTGGGGAACATCCGGCTGAATGCCTATCAAATAGCATGCATTCGTAAAACCTTCTGCATGTATCTTATTTTATCTCCCCTTCATTGAGCCGCGTGTAAACTATATTGCATGCCTTTTTAAACTCTGAACCGTTGATAAATATATTAAACTCTTTAAATGATGCATCACGTTTTGAAATAACTGGCCTTGTTGCAAACATTAACAATTACAATGACACGCAAACTGCGACAACATTATTATGACATTATGAAACGCGAGCGAATTAAGTGCATCCCTATAGCTTGGGTCTGACATAACGGAGGGCATTAAATTATGTTGGCAAAATGTCGCGTTTCCCGCAATAAGAAGTTGACATTAAAAAAGCTCCAAACGTTGCTAACCATTTCGTACTAGGAGTACCGAAACAAAACGTCAGTTGCGCTTATGACTAGTGGGAATATAATTATTACCACGAAAGAATAAGAGACGTAATTCTGTAAGGAAATAAGTTTCAAACGAAGGAAAATAATGTATATTTTAATTACGAATGAAAATATCAGTTTTCTATAATTTTTATTATATTTATGGAAATCATATATCTCGCCTTGCTAAAACATTATCAAATGGAAACGATATATCACGCCTTGCTTAAACATTATTAGTACTTAGTTGATAGTAACACCTGACAATGCTAACATCGGATAACGAAACAGCTGTCGCGGCAAGTTCGAAAGAAATATAATCAATTGTGATATTCTATAACGGGGTTTAATTTTTATAATATTCATTTTGTGCTTGGTTTATTCGTTATTCAAAAATACATGTATTTAATGGTCAATATTGTTCTCAGAATAAATGAGGTAAACTGTATATCAAAACAGATGGGTCAAATAAACTCATATAAGTAGAGAAAGCTGTGAATTGATTCTTAAGAACACAGTACTAAAAAACTTTATTTACTCCTATTGAATATCATTGCAAAAATGGTTAAAGATGCAAATATTGCAAAAATTGTTATAGATGAAAACCAAAGCAGCAAGAGATTACCAGGAAGGCCACCAAAAAGATGGAGAGATGGCTGGACATCAGCATCCCAGGACAGCCCACCTTCATAAATAGGTCAGACGACCTAAACTAAGAGGAAGAAGAAGAAAAATTATTGCCATCTTGAAATGAACGATATATCTTTGATTGTTAATGCTGCATATTTGTTGGAAAATCATTTTTATGAAAATGAAAAGACATTAAAAAAATACGACCTTTCATAAAATTTTCTTTCAATTAATTATCAAGCATTAAGGATTAAGCAAGCCAAGAGCAACTTTATCAAGTTGTACGTGATTTTTACGTCCCCGGCAGGATACCGCAAAACTTTCCAACAAACACTTCAGTTACATAAATTCTCGATGCGGTCTTTTGAACCGGCGAATAAATAATGAAATATTTAAACTAATTATTTCTTATACGTTGATTAGCCGGAAAATCGCAAAGCGGGGGAAGTGAACGGACAAGCCGCGGAAGTTTTCCGATAGAAACTGCAGGACGAGTCTTTACATACGTACCGCGCTAGGCGGCCTTTCATAAACCACGTACTTCATATTTACTTTTAATTCGACGTGGCTGCTTATTTGGCTAAGTTTTTTAACGCAACGAGTTCAAATTAAAAACCAAAAGTTTCTTGCATCATCCCTAGGTGCATGTATAAAAGTATCTAATTAAACAGAAATACATTTAAAATTATATTATATTATGCTGGTCGTCTTCATCATAAGAATATAGTTGATATTCTGCATAACAGATTGCAAGATCTACAACCAGATGAAGGAGAAGAAGCTATTTGAGTATTTTTGCATCATTACATTAAATAAATAGATGTGTGTGCATGACACGATGTATGCATGTTGAGGAAGCGAGAGAAGTATGTCAGGAAAGAACAGTGTGGTGGTCCATTATTTTTTCCCATACTTTCGGGGAAACGGCAAAATGGGTAGTTCGTTAGTTAAGTTGACATTTTTTTCAGTTATTCGAAGACGTCTAAAAATGTAAAAAAAAATTTAAAAAGACTAATATCAAGGATTTACATCAATGATATTAGAATTTATTTTACAACCTTCAATGTGAGCAGAAAACAGCTCATTATTATGAAGAAGGAATCTGGTCGTGTCCAGGTTTGAACCCATGTCTCCTGGATCAGGAGCCAAGCGTCCTATCCCCTAGACCACCACCCGGTTCAGAATGAAAGTAACGCCGTCTGTGTTTATCGACGGGCACCCTGCACACAGCTACCGGGGGCTGCTTTACATAAACACTCTCGCATGCGCCGTGCCAATAAAACGGCGGCAAATTAACATTAGTTTTGTTAAATTGGCAAGAAAAGTAGCGCGCGCCGGCGGCCACTCGGGCCGGGTCGGGGGTAGTGGAAAAAAGGAGCTAATTGCAACCCAGCGCTGAATGCCGGCCATTGAAATTATGCTCAGGTAGCCGCATTTCATATTGAAAGGAGACGCAGTAACCCAATTGCCTTAAACCTAAGTACACTCCAATTGTGTGTGCTTAATTATTTGAAAGAGCGGCATTTAAAAATAAAAACTATAAAACTGTATTTAACACTCGCAAAGTATGCGGTATTTCCGAATGCTATGTAAAAAAAAAACAATATTAAAATGACAAAACTGTTTTAAAAATGGATTTATGTCAAGAATTACGTATGTGAATTTATTGATTTTTTCCTTTCTTAATATTCTCTTTATTTGAACACTGCATATTTTTTTTATTTATAATTAATATAAACATCTGGTTTCTAGATGTTTTATGAAAAAAAAACATAATTATAGAATTAACGAAAACGCCTTAATTAATACAAATGAAAATATCAGTCTAGTTGTTTTATTATATTTTATGGGAATGACATGTTTCGCCCTCCTAAGGCATTATCAAATGTTTGATAATGTCTAAGAAGGGCGAAATATGTCATTCCCATAAAATCTAATAAAGCTTCTAGAAAACTGACGTTTTCATTCGCATTAATTTTAATATGGAGTTTTACTTCATTGTTCAAAAAACCGTAAATAAAACGCCTTTAGTTTATTAAGAATATTGATTGTATATATTGAATAGTTGATTGTAACGCCTGATGATGCTAACAATGGTTAGCAAAACAGCTGTCGAGACATTTTCTTAAAAAATTAAATCAATAGTTTTATAAAATTAAAGTTTTTTTAATTACACACTTAAGAATATTAATTCGTTTTTACGATAATCAAATGATTTTACTAAAATAACTTGATAAAAGTTCATTTTATGAAATAATAACTAAATAAAAGTTTTATTTAGAACCGCTTCCACTTTCGACTTTATTTTGAGAGTGACTGGGTTCGCTAGACTCACTGGCGTCACTTTCGAAACAAAGCCAAGTGTTTTTATTCTTCATTATAAATTAATGTTAATTCATATCTTCTATATTCCATATTATTGTTGTAGATTCATTATTATTATTATTATTATATGCATAATTTTTTTAACATTTTATTTTCGCACCATTTTTCTGAACCTTTCTAAAACATGTTTCAGACTAAAGCCGCCTTTCCGCAGTGTAGAAATTTAAATTAGAGGAAGGACGTCTGTGGCCCGAAATATGTTTATGGAGGTGCAAAAAAGTGTTGTGAAAATACAATGTTTTCATC
Organism: Lepidostoma basale; assembly: GCA_022606425.2. Taxonomy (NCBI): domain Eukaryota; kingdom Metazoa; phylum Arthropoda; class Insecta; order Trichoptera; family Lepidostomatidae; genus Lepidostoma; species Lepidostoma basale. The sequence continues at coordinate 495,143 of JAHDVF020000472.1, read as the reverse complement.
AAATTATTCGAATACTAATTCATTTTATGGTAATACATATCACGTTTCAAATAAAATACTGCTTTTTTGTTTTCAATAGCATTTACTTAATTTATTTTTAGATGAACTGAATGCCTTAACGCTGTGTAATTCCATAATGACGATTTTTTTAATGAATTAGAACACTGTTTTTTCCACTTTTGAATTTCCACTTTTTTCCACTTGACATGTTTCGAAGGCTTTACACCTTCATTCTCAGGAGAATGATATTAACTCAGTTTATATCAGTTTTTTATGTTCATTAAAGCTACATTTTTATACAACATTTAAAAATGTTGTATGAAAACCGGTCAAAGTTAAAAAGAATATAAAAATTAGAGAGTTTTCTCCAGGCGTTGTCTAGTAATGTGTGATAATAGGGTTGATAGCCTTTCACATTACATTAATAAAAAAATTCTGCTTAAAGCTTAATCTAGTCTCAATAGATGGCGCTATCTTAATCTTAATGCTTAATCTAGTCTCAATAGATGGCGCTAGTGTAGATTGAACTAAAATATGTGAAATGTTTCTCAGCATGGTAGCATATGTACAACTTTAAAAAAATATTTGTCAGACGTGATGTTCGTAAGAAGGGTGGAATAAGGAATGTTGTATTACATAAAGCGATCGCTTAACCCAACCAATGACATGTCATAAGTCCTGTAAACGCCTCGACTACCATATTCTGTTTCCAAATAATTTACATCTTCGTCTCTATTAAGATACAATTAATTACTACATTTTTATATTTAAAACTAACTAACTAACTAACCATCACGCCGTCTCCCCGAAGGGGTAGGCAGAAAGAATGGACTGCCACACTTTTCTTTCCTGACATATTTCTCTCGCTTCCTCAACATTCATACATCGTGTCATGCACGCGTGTCGATTTCTCTGACTCCTCACATGACCGAATACAATATTTGATTTATTTGATCGTGCCACGTTTTCCTCGGTCTTCCTCTATTTCTGGTTCCATTTACATCATAAACATATAATTTTTTTACCATTCTTTCTTCTTTCATTTTTTCCATATGTCCAAACCATCTTAATGATCCTTTTATTATTTTGTTCATGACACTATCATTCGCACCGCATTCACTTCTTATATTTTCATTCGACACTCTATCATACACAGTACATTCGTCTAAGAGATCTCTTTTCTACTGCATTTATTCTACTTTCATCCTCCTTTTGCCAGTTCCATGCTTCGCTTCCATACATAAGGGTCGGTAGAAGAACACCATTGTGCACTGCCATTCTAGCTTTTTTGGATGGGTTTTTGATTGCGATGACAACTTTTTTATATTTAACATTGTTTCAAATCGATGCATAAAGTGCACTCATTGTGGAATATACCAATTACACGAAATAATCGAAGTCTACTTCAGAATTGTTCAAACTCGGGGGGCAGATCTAAGGAGTGTGGAGGTGGGTGGCCAGGATAGGGGGCGAGTCGCCGTGTCACCACCGAACAGTTTTGACTGAAGTCTGCGCCCCGCCCGCGCCCAGACGGAGACAGGCCCCAATCAATACCCTGGACGGCCGCGATCCGATGGGCGGCGGTGCAGGGCGGGCGCGCGGTGCAGCCGCCGGCGCCTCGAGGGCCCTTGTCCCATTGTGGAGAGCGGTAATTGAAATGTTGGGACCGTCCGCGCTCGTCAAAAGATTCTCTTTGCTCTCGTTCCGTGTATTGCTTCGCCCATTGTATTGCGAGAAAATTACTCACCGAAAGTACAAAGCATAACTTTTCCCAGGAGACTGTAAATAAAACTTATGTACTCAATATATTATTCATCAAAGAATCGTAAAAGAAATAAAACATAAAGCAATCGCTTAACGCAACTAATGACAGATCATAAGTCCTGTAAACGCCTCGACCACCATATTCTTTTCCAAAAAAAAAAACAATTTGCATCTTCGTCTCTATTGTGAACAATTAATCCTTAAAAATGATTAACTCGCAATGAGTAAAATCCAGTATTTGTCTATAAGTATTTGTATACGTTCAAAATGTTTTTAAAGAAATACTTATATGTATGCGTTAAAAAATCCTTCACTTTATCTATAACATATATGATAAATAAAATGCAATGTTCGTGGCTATGAAACTAATAGACTCAACTAGTACTGAATCAATTACGATGAAATTTTGACTGTTTATTAAAGGATGCTAGTCTATATTGGGTTGAACTAATTTTGTTTGATGTCAGTGTTTAATTGTGAATAATGTGATTCACCAAGCGATGGCGCTCGAGTCGGTTTAAATGACAGCTGTCAATCGTCAGCAGATCATCATGACATTATTGCACGTGTATTCAAAAAATTTAACGATTCATGGATTTCATTGTTAAACGTCTTGTATTTGGATAAAAACGTTGTTGGATGACAGAAATGTATGGATATCGATCTGAAATTATATTTGTTTAATTCATATATTCTGTATCCATATACTTGAATATAGCAATAGCGAAGCGATAACAGGTTCGCTTGTAATAAATAACGTCTTCGTCAAATCATAAATACGAGTACATCTTTACAATTATGAGGTTTATACAAGGATTAATTGTATCTCAATAGAGACGAGGATGCAAATTGGAAACAGACTATGGTGATCGAGGTGCTTACAGGACATATGACCTGTCTTTGGTTGGGTTAAGCGCACGCTTTATGTAATACAACATTCCCCATTCCACCTTTTCTAATGTCCACCATGTCCGAAATTTTTTTGGAAGTTGTATATATGTTAATCTGTAACACCACACTTCACATGGTAGTTTCAAGCCACACACTAGCGCCATCTATGAATATTGGACTTTAAGCATTAAGCAGAAGATCTTTTTAATAATGAGGTTTATAAGTGGCTCATCGTGGATATAATATCAATTTTGCAGATTAACCTTCATATGTAACATATGAAAACGCATTAAAATTATTCACATTATTCAAAATAAGATTCCATGGCTTGGCTCTTTAAGTAAGACGGTTAAATAAACAGTATAAACAAGATATGTATGTATACATATATACCATATTTGTTTTGTGTTTTCCTTTCCTTTAAAACATCAGAACTGAACCGGAAAATGCATTCAAACTCAATTATGAATGTTAAATGTTTTCTGAAACAAGTCCCTGGATCCTATTAAACTGCATTTCCGTAAGAAGATTTGACAGACGTCGGTAGGGGGAACCAGAACTCCACATAATAGGGTGGTGGGGTGAAGTAGGAGAGAGAAACGAACTAGGGTAGGGTAGGATCGGAAGTTAATGAAGGAATGGGTAAATGAATTTAATATTCTCGTTATCCAAAAACGAAAGGACTTATTCATATTATAGTAGTAATATTTTTAGGGTGAAAAAGTTTTTTTTTTCACTTTTCTACCTTTTCGTATCTCGACTTCATTTGTGAATATTTGTGAATTTTGTGAATTTACTAATATTTTTTTAAAAGTTCACAATATGTTTACATTGTAATTTTTTTAATTATTGAATTGACACCTTGGACATATGAAACACGTGAAACGAATGGACGAAAGAAGAATGGTTAAAATTTTGTATACAAGCAGTCTGAGTGGAAAAAGAAGCCGTAGAAGAGCAAGGAAAACATGGCATAACCAAATTAAAAGGTGGACCCATTCGAAGTCGGAAAATCGACGAGCGTGCATGTTACGATGTATAGGGGAAGGGGGGGCTAGTTGTTACGGGGGCAAGTTGTTACATTCTAAATAACTCCCCCACCAATAGGTTCTGTGGCTTATGTGTCGCATAGTATGTCCAGGTATCGTATCCGCGGTGCTCGACGGAACGTCGGTCTTGCCAGTTGTGCGTAATTCAAATAAACTCGATTATAGTGCATTTCGTATCTGAAAGTAACTTTCGTTGACTGATTTTGAAGTTTAATTGTTCACTCACTATAAGAGGTAAGTTGATTCTAAGTAAATTGGTAAAACTCTACATGTCTCTGCTAACATTCAGATAATATATCGAAATAATAACACTTTCCGTGTTAATGTTATAGCAATTTGTTTTTATGACAACATGAGAAAATCTAGAAAAAGCTAAAGAGGTATGTCAGGACAGAGCAGTATGGCAGTTCATCCTCTCTGTCTACCCCTCCGGGGAAACGGCGTGATGGTTAGTTAGTTTATAAGAAACCTTGAATATCAAAAACATTTTTTAGAATTATATAATGCAAGAAAGAGATCCAATTAAATTCATCATTTTCATAATAGCAATAATATCAAGTACCTTATTAAATGTAAAAAAAAATTACTTATTTCCCTGATAAAATACATATTTTAACTTTTTTGTCAATTATTATTGCTTATGGTTTGTGTGATTTTGGGTAACAACGTGTGATTTCTCTTTCTCGACCGACGTTTCGGAGATCGTTGCAGTCTCCATCTTCAGGGTAATGTGGTGGTGGTAATGACCTTACCACCTAACATTACCACCACCACATTACCCTGAAGACATTACCACCACCAAATTACCCTGAAGATGGAGACTGCAACGATCTCCGAAACGTCTGGTGGTGGTAATGACCTTACCACTTGCATTACCACCACCACATTACCCTGAAGACATTACCACCACCACATTACCCTGAAGATGGAGACTGCAACGATCTCCGAAATGTCGGTCGAGAAGGAAAATCACACGAGGTTACCCAAAATCACAAAAAAACATATTGCTGCCAATCATGAAAATCTACGCATTTATTATTTTATACTATTGAAATATTGTGTATCTCGAAATGTTTCGAACGATATTAACAAAAGAAAGTTCTTTCATTCCCCCAATATTATAAAAAACATGTACCTTCGATATTTCTCTTTATAAATAAAAATGATAAAATTTAATTCAAAAGCTGAATTAAGGAATATTATATTGTTCATTCATTAAAAAAAAAAGTTTAAAACTTTCAAAACGGCTTGAGATATTTTATAACCATCGATCAAATAAAATACCTCAATCCAAAAATAATTGAGCTTCCACTCAACCCCAGACAGCATGAATGCGAATATCGGCTCTCAATCACCGTCAAGACTTCCCATCCATCCGATAACCGTCTGAGAGACCCTTGAAGTGGCTCATCAGCCGCCTTCCTCGCGACAATGACGGGTGACGCTCGAGCGCCAGACAGTGGGAGGGGGGTCGGGGGACGGAGACGTCAAGGAAACATCCCAGACAGACAGACAGACAGGAACAGTGCTGCTATCAGGTAGCATCACCTGGTGTAACAAGAAATGCACTCCAGACACTTGTTCTATATTCCGGGCGTATTTCAATTTTCAGAACCTTATCTATCTTGCATCGGATGATGTGTGTGCATTGCGAAATTGAATGCGACTCAATAGGTGTAATGGAGTCTACGAATGTTTTAATACGAATGTCATTTTAAAAAAATTTTCAGTTTTATTAACAAATAACCTTTATGTTAACTTTATGAACGAATAAAATTATAGCATATAAGCACTCCACGAATTTACTATGTTTTGGGTACTCTATTATACTAACTAACTAAACTAACTAACAATCACGCCGTCTCCCCGAAAGGGTAGGCAGAAAGAATGGACTGTCACACTTTTACTGATGCGGCACTCCATCCTTCTCTTTTCGCTCCGCGGGAGACGCGGTGTGATGGGTTGCGAACCTCATCGCCACCAATAGGCATCTCCCGCGCACACTTCGATTGTGCAACACCCACAAAATAAATCTAAAACAAATAATATAAAATACAATGATATAAAATAAAATAACAAAATAAAAATAATTTAACACAAAATGTTCTTTTTAGATGGTGCACGTATTGTCTATTTAATTTATTTTCCACGAATCCCTCGTTTTTTAATTTAGCACATAATGTTTTTTGATGTTGCACATGTTGACATGGACGATCCAGACTTTTGTGTTAATTTAATTTATGTTACACTTATCCACCGTTACTCTATGATAGGTCTGTTAATATATTATATATTACTGATTAAATTAATCACACAGTTTATTCCACAAAAAATAGTCAATTTAAATATATAACCTTGTAACCTAACGTATATTTTTTAGAATACCCAATTGCCTTGGTAAGCTATTTTTTGGTTTATTTTTATTTTTATTTTTTTGGTAATATAAAATTTTACTACATTTTTCAAGTACGAGTAATAATAATAAAAACTACATTTTAATATGATCACCTCTTATACTTTTTATGCATTTGACACTTTCACAAATCATCATTTATCACCGATTCTTCTAAGAGATTTCATTACCACTGCATTTATTCTATTTTTATCTTTATTTTGCCAGTTCCACGCTTCACATCCAGAAATAAGGGTCGGTACAAAAACACCTTTGTGTACCTACTGCAATATTTGCTTTTTTGAATTGGCTTTTGTTCTATAAAAAAATATCAATACTTTCTTCTAAGATATCATCTACTATATACAATATATTAAACAAAAACTAACTAACTAACATCTGCTCAAAAGCGTAGGTAGAAAGAATCGACACCCAACACTGTTCTTTCCTGACATACTTCTCTCGCTTCCTCAACATTTACACATCGTTTCATGCACGCACTTAGATTTACACTCAACATTTGATTTATATGATCGTGCTATGTTTTCTTCGGTCTTTTTATATTTTTAGCTCTATTATACACCGTTAACTGATATTCCTTTTATCATTCTGTCTTTCCATGTGTCTAAACCATCTTAACGATATTTTCATTATTTTGCACATTCGACATTCTATTATACGAGTACACAGAGATCTCATTTCTACCGCATTTATTCTACTTTCATTCTTATTTTGTCAGTTCCATGCTTCACTTCTTTACATAAGGGTCGGTACAAGAACACCATTGTTAAACATTAAACATTTTTGGTATAAAAAAACATCCAAAAGAAAGAAACATTTTGATATGTTTTTTATATCGAAGCTCATACTTGGTAAAAATGTGTATTTTTCTAATTATCGTTTGCGTTTTTCATTGCTGGACCAGACTTTCCATACAAATCCCCGGGCATGGAAGGTGCGACGCAAGGCAGGGCACAAAGTACACCGCGGGTGCGGAGCCCCCTTTGGCTCAGCCGTCACCTCTTTGTCGATGGAACTTTTGTACGTGACGTCAAAGTTTGAAAATAAAATGGAAAAAAGACGTAAAATCCCGAAGCGATGGGTGCTTTATTTAAAGCATGCGGGGGGACCCGCGACGAGTTCGCAGTTCTCCATTTAAAGTTTAGTTTTGCGATACAGTCAACGTTGGCTTGCACGCGGATTTGGCGCACTTTGATAGATTCAATCTGTTATTTAATGAAATAATATTTTTAACCATTTTTATTTTACGAAAATTACAAAAAATATTCTTTTTTTTTTAACAAAAACTAACTAACTTACCACCACGCCGTCTTTCGCGACATTCTCAAGAAGTGTAAAATAAAAACTTGTGATATTGTGACAAATTTTTGAAAGATGTATATATGGTACAATGTCGGACAACATTTCATATTTTTTTAGTTCAATTTACACTAGCGCCATCTATTAAGATAGGATTAAGCATTAATTTGTCTGACGTGGTGGTCGTAAGAAGGGCGGAATGGGGAATGTTGAATCATAAAGCGTGCGCTTAACCCAACCAATGACAGGTCATACGTCCTGTAAACGCCTCGACCACCCTATTATGTTTCCAATTTGTACCTTCGTCTCTATTGAGATAGAATTAATCCTTAAAAATGATAACCCGCAATAGGTAAGATCCAGTATTCGTCTACAAGAATTTGTATATATTCAAAATGTTGATATGATTAGTTTCATTACTTGAATTACTAGGGTTCTGGTCTTTTAGTCGTATTCTCAATAATTCATGTTTATATATAAATTGTAAATAAAACACTTGTTTTTCACCAGATGAGTATTATATTTTACACGTCTAGTTTTGAAAGCTACAGATGCTTCCATCTACAGGTTTAAATATAATGTTTCAGTTTATATTTAAACCTGTAGATGGAAGCATCTGTAGCTTCCGAAACTAGTCGTGTAAAATATAATACTCAAGTGGTGAAAAACAAGTGTTTTATTTATAATTTAATCATGTCCTACCACAAAGTGAATGCCAAAACAATAAATTTATATATAATATCAAGTTAGTGTCATATGACTACTAAGGAAATATTTTTAGATCGGTTTCCTCAACTTCAAACACTTGCACACAAGTAACCTACATATACGACCTACTTGTACACTTTTGTCCGGCTGGAAATTTCCGTCTCTCTCGTGACGTCCTGAGCTTGTGAAGCTGACGGACCGACCACTGCACCCCTCCCACCCCCGGCGGGAGACGAAGGGGAGCGAGAAGGATGATGCACGTACCGGGGCACCTTGCCCCCATCCCGACCACCACCCTCTCAGATGCACTTCACCCCACCCCACCCCCCGTTTTTACCACCCTCCACTATGTTGCCTGACGGGACGAGTGACTGACGTGCTGTATAAAGTGCCACACCGAAAAACTACCAGGGATGCAATTCTTGAATATCTAGCAAGATTAATTCTAATGATTTTTATTTAAAATTTTTAAAGTACATACATCAAAATATTGAACCCTCTGCTATATTTATCGACACAGATAAAATTAAAATACATACATTATTTATAAATGTATTTTATCTAAAAGTATGTTATAAAATAGTTGTGTGTTTACTCAATTTAATTTTAAATTTATTATTTTCTTTATTTTGAACTAACTGACCATCACGCCATCTCACCGAAAGAGTGGAAAGAAACACCTCATTTTCCTCCAATCCATATTTTGTTCATAACACCGTCATTCGCACTGCATTCACTTTGCGAAATTCTATCGTACACAGATCTTCCACGCATTCATCTTAGAGATCTCATTTCTACTAATTTCATCATTATTTTTCCAGTTCCTTGTTTCATTTCCATACATAAGGGTCGGTACAAGAACACCATTGTGCACTACTATTTCAGCTTTTCAACCCTTCTTTCAATATCCCTCTCCACTCGCCCATCTCTTGTAAACATACTAACTAAATACATGAACTCATCTATTGCTCCAAATTTTCATCATTCACGCTAATGATGCAGACTGTCATGATTTCTTATTTTTCAAAAATCATTACCTTGGACTTATTAACATTCATCATCAGATCATTTCGCATGCATACCTCATACATACTATTCACCGGGACTTGTAGTTCATGTTCGTTGTCTACAAGTAAGACAGCTTCATCCGCATACAAGAGACAGCTTAGGTACTGACACTTCGCTCATTTTGGCACCTACATCCAATCCTTTCAGCTCTTTCATACACTTGTCCATATATAGATTAAATAACCACGGGGACATTACGCAACTGTGTTTGACACCTTTATTGATATCAAACCAGGCTGTAAGATCTCCATTTACTCAGACACTAGCAGTGTTTTTCGTGTATAGCGACTTAATTGCCGTGATCAGTTTAGTACTTATTCCATATTGAGACAATATTTCCCACAACTATAATATATTACAGTCTTTTTAATTAAATTAAATTTAACAAAAAATGCTTCGTGAAAGTTCGTTTGGACGCTAGCTTTATTTTTATAACGTGAAAAATCTCAGAATGCATCTCTAAAATGTCGCACGATGTGGAAGTACCTTATGATTAAGCATATTTTTTTCATTCCTCTCGCAGGCAACACCAGGCGGTCCGAGTAGGCACCTACCCTGGCGGCACCTACCCCGGTAGAGTACCGCCATATCGGCGCGGGGGAGGGGGGAAGGAGGACCGCCACCCGTCTCATGTGTTAAAGTGGACGAGTACAAAAGAGAATTTTAAATACCTCCAGTGTCGGCATCAGCGCTGCAGAAAGAGCAGCCATTTTCACACTCCGGGCATAAATAATAGAGGGTAAATGGAGTACGTACTTCAATGTTTAATACAAGGGTTAAGGGATTTTTCGCAACACGGTTGACACGTTTAAAGGGCTGCGTGTTTTGAAGTGATCTTGGCCGATGGAAAGCGGAAATAATGAAGCCCTTTGACAGAGGAATGCGGGATACGTAAACTGAAAAAGTCAATTGATTTAAACAAGCCTAATACACGATTTTTTTTATGAATTACTGCCCTGTTATTTCCACTTTGAAGATTATTTTTCTCGACATGATTCGAAGATTTCACATCTTTATCAACAGATTAAAACATGTCAATCTTCCGATTTAAAAAAAGCCTTTTAAAATCGGATTTTTTTCAAAATAATTGCTTAGTTCCATATCAACTACCGATATCAAGTGAAAAAAGTATATATGTAAGACAAATATATAAATATGATTTAACAACTGGTAGCGTGGCTGGCAAAAATATATTTTTTGTAGTATTATTAGATTTAAATTAAATATTTGCAAACAAACAAACAAACCATCCCGCCGTTTCGCTGAAAGAGTAGGCAGAGGGAAAGGACAAGAAATTTACCAATCACGAATTTAAGGCAGTTTTAGTTATTTTATTCGACATAATATTGACTGTTTAGGCTGTAATTTTATAGAATAGCCCCCAATTTAAAAAAAAAAATACAACAACACCATCACGCCGTTTCCCTGGTATGCAGATAGAATGGACCGCCAAATTAATCTATCATTACACACCTCTCTAGATTCCGCCACATTCATATAGAAATTCATACACGCTAACTAACTAACTAACTTACCATCACGCCTTCTCCCCGGAGGGGTAGGCAGAAAGAATGGAACGCCACACTGTTCTGTCCTGACATACGTATCTCGCTTCCTCTACATTCATACATCTTGTCATGTGACCGACATTCAATATTTGATTGATTTGATCGTGCCACATTTTCCCCGGCCTTCCTCTATTTCTAGCTCCGTTCACGCCGTTTACATATACCTTCTTTACCATTCTGTCTTCACTCATTCTTTCCATGTGTACAAACCATCTTAATGACCCTTTCCTTATTTTGTTCATAACACTTTCATTCGCACCACATTCACTTCTTATACTTGCATTTGTCACTCTATCATAAACAGATTTTCCACACATTCATCTTAGAGATCTCATTTCTACTGCATTTATTCTCGCAGGTCGATTTTTCCGACTTCCTAACATGGCCGCTCTTTAAAAATTGAATTATTTGATACACAAACTAGCGAATGTAATCGTCATGATTGGTTTAAGGTATATTTTTTGTACCCAGTACCAGCTTCCGCCCTAAGAGGTCACATTATACCTCTTAATTATATTACGAACTGTCTACCGATACAAATTATCTGGCGTTGTCTGGCGTGCGAATTCCTTTGATCGCCAAGCCTTTAACTCTTTAAATAATATAACAATCAAAAGACCGCATGTCCTTTAATCCCGCCCGCGACAATGACAGCAACTATTCTACTTTCACCTTTGTCATAATCCGTTTGAAGCGGGCCCATATCACATTTCACATGGCGGTACATGTTTACATTATAATCCCCTGTATCAAGGGGCGATCGCGGAGTAAAAGGGAGCATCTACCAGCTAGGGGGTCACCAAGGCGCGGGTCAGCTGGGGGTGCCCTAGACGGAAGACCAACTACCCACTACGTTTCGTCTGCGATAACCCAAAATAAGTAGTAATACAATACGAATTAAGAGTTGGACATTACAAAGGAGACAATTATCAAAACTTAAAAAAAAAATTATGATTAAAATTGATGTTAAACACAAAGACCAATAAATGTGCAAATGTGCAGTGTGATTAAATTGTATAGTCTATTTTAAACGTCTCCCTAAAGATTCCTTTCTTCTTTGCTAGTTTTAATCCAAGTGATTGGTTTGCAGCAAAGTATAAATGTTTTGTTGGTTAATATTATTATTTGAAATTTCATAGAAGAAGTCCATTGAAAACAATGAAAAAAAAAATTATAAAAAATCTTTTTAAAATGTATATTTATTTAATAAAATTATATTTATTTTTTAATTATTATTAACAGTATATCTATAATATATATTTACTTAATAAACTTCTGGTCTGGTCAGAAGAAGGCAGCGAGCTGCCGAAACCGGCCGAAGACACAAAAATCAGTGGATTTTAACTAAATACTATATACATTTAAAAATATTTTCTACAATTTTTTTATTATTATTAACTTTTTGGTCTTTTGGATTCCTCTTGGGCCTTTAAAGCGATAGTTTTCGTTTGCTTTCTATAGTACATTTAAATACAGCAGGTTAATTGGACCCAATTACTGTATACAACTTTTTTTTTTACTATTAATGATATGACATGTGATAGGTAGCTTATCTATCGCCATTTTATTGAAAATTGAAAATTACATTAAATATCATACAACAGTAAACAGTTTTTTCATTTTTTTTGTTTTACGTTCAAACCACTTAGCGCCTTTATAATGACTATTTCTATTCTTACCACCTATCAATAAATTACTCGTATATATAATATTTATATGGAATAAGAATTCAAAATAGTATCAAATAACCGATATTTAAAAGTGACAACTTCTCTAAAACGTCAAAAAATAAGTAACATTTTGAAACTTTTTATACTATATGGCAATTCGATGGTTTCTTTTACTTCAATCACCGGCCTGCTCAAAATGCAGACTAGTTTGTATTATACCTAGGAAATTGAAAATAACTTTGTTTAATCCACTAATTAATTTATTAGTGGATTAAACAAAGTTATTTTCAATTTTCTAAATATATTACTATGGAATTCCACAGTGTTATTGCCTTCAATAGTTTGTATTATATTTACTTATAAGATCAAAATCTGTGGGTAATAAAAGTGATCAATGGCCGATACAAAACAAACTATAAACAAAAATGTACGTACATTTGAAAATAAAATTCGTTAAATATGTTGTAGGTTGCAAAAGGCCATCAAATCGTTTACTAGACCTGAATTGTTATGATATATTTATAATGTATGAACAGATACATATATGTTGATTAATATGATAATTAAAAATCGATCTACACATTTCTAGAGCCGAGAGATAACCGATTTGATTTTAGGGGGCAGTAGTTTTTGCTTTACATTTTAGACTTATTTAAAATGTAAATCCAAAAAAACTTGTAGGGTTCATTACGAACGCTTGAATATATTTTTTTTGTTTAAATAACTCAAATTATCACTTATTTCATTGTCATCGTATAACACAAATTTGGAATGCAATATTTATTTAAGTTATAAAGTAAATACTATGACTGACTGAGATTCGAGGAAACACCAAATTATTCTTCGAATATCCAAGAAACACTTGGATTCCAACTCTGAAGTTATAATAAATAGTAGGCATTATGGAAGTAGCCTAATATAATATGAAAGAAAAGGTTAGTCTATATAAGCCAGTTTCATGCAGCATTCAATCAGAAATACACGAAAAAATAGCATAAGTTCTAAAAATATGTTTAAAACTTCACATGTTAGTTTTAATGAAGTTCCCAAAAACGATAAGTACATACACGAGCCGCCAGTGGCACGGTCAACCAAATCCTGGGTAAAAAGCAGATCTGTCGTATACACACAAGGCGCAGTTGACGGCTTGTCAGGGCTAAGGGTGGGAGGGCGGCGAGCTGGCCGAGGGGTGGAGGCAGAGGAGGAAGAAACCGGACGTCGCACACCCCGAAAAGGAATTCCACTCCAGAAACCCACATATCAACTTGTCAATCAAATCCTCACAAATAACAGAAAGGAAACTGGTAAATTCAAATTGAAATAAACGATCGCGAGGATTTAAATCGTCCCGTTTGATCAAGTCGCCGGATTACTGGGCGCGATAATTGGGAGGCTCCGGACGTGGCTTTAATGTCGCACAGGGAGAATTATATGGTTTATTTTGTTTTGTGCGGGAGAAGGTATAACATGAACACGTATTATTAAGGGAACGAAATGCTAAATGCCAAAACACGTGACAGTGGTTGTGTTCTTTTGCAGTCGCCCGCTAAATTATCAACGCATTTTAATAACTGTTTTGACATTTGTTTGTGTGAGGAGCTTTCATGGTTGACGAGTTTGATGGCAAATAATTTAACACATTAAAAAAATAATCAAATGTTCAACTTACGTTATGCACACTTTAAGCAGAATGTTCCTGTTGAGTCATGGTACAAAGTGGAAAACTTTCATTTTGTTCAATTTTCTTCTTGATCGCTTTGGAGAAATTTAAGAGTTGCTTACCTGAAAAAAAAGAGAAAAAAATAAGGTTAGTCAAGTCAATCAATAAGCACACCACCAGTGAATTTGTATTTAGATAAGAAACGCAAAATAAAAGCATTCTCCTCTCCCCCGAAGTTAATGTAAATAACTAGATACTTCGCAAGCGATCGGTGTTGCGCAACTAATCCTCCAACTTTTAAAATCAACAAATATTTTTCTACAAGAGAGTCTACAAATGTCTTTCAAATAGGGGCTGGGGATGTTATTTTATGGACCGATATTTACGAAACAGACGCTACCTGTCTACGTTCGTGGAGGCTTTGGGAAAAAAATGTCATTACATCGGGCTGGGGGTACTTACTCCCCGAGCGAAATTGTGTTTTTTAAGCAGGCCATTCGGATTCCGCGCATGAATGTGAAGCCAGCAGTCTGGGGACGCTCTTCGTAGCGATTGTCTACGGCGTAGCAGATCCGACGACGTAGCAACTACGGTGGCGTAGCGATCAAAATGTGTGTTTCTCAGGGATCAATACCGCGTGGTTACAGATTGTGTTTTAAAAGTGTGATGAGCTGTGGATTCGCGGAATATCAATTTTTTTAATGAATACACATGACGTTTATCCTTCTCAAACAGCTTGGTTTAAGACGATCGTTATTGAAGTGGAATTCGCAAAATACACTTATATTTAATGCAAACTGAACTGCATAATTACCTTTACCTTTTACTATTTATTGCAAGGTAAAACTAGTACACAACCATCTATAGATTAAATAAATAAAATATTTTATTCATTGGTACTAAAAATTTTGTGCGAAAAACAAAATGCAAACCATTTTTATTTTTTTCGGAATAAAATATAGTGAGGATTACATGATCTCATAGAAGCTTAAGATTTATAAACTGCATTACTACTTTTTAATGTATTAATTATAGTAGTTTTCTAAAGCTTATTTCTATACAACTATCTAAAAATAATTTCACATTTGAAAACAATATCTCGTAAATGAAATATGATATACTCGTACATCAATCATCTGATTACTGTAATAACAATTGAAGTATTGTTGGTCAATGCAATAAATGCAGCAAATCATGAAGACTGAAGCCTTTCTAAAATATGGAAAATCTATCTGTAAAACTCTCTCGATTTCAAACAATTAACGTTTGATTTAGAGGATAACTAAGGTAGTCTTTGTTTACACGTTTGTTTCTTTCTGAGGATAGCCTCACTATCATATAAAATCTTCAAATGCGAAAAGATCTGAGATATAAGAGTATGATTGCGTACCGATAATACAGAATAATCTAATACAATCTAATACAGAAATTGGCTTAGGTATTTTGTAATTTCAGAGTATGTTGTCATTAAAGCAGATGGGAAAAATGTCAAGTTATACTCTATAAAGTAATTCGTTTTATGTGAACTATATATTTAAAAAAAAACGCTTATTTAGTCAAGAACTCATGAATAACAGAGCATACACAAGAAATTCATTAAACAACGTTTTAACGTTTTTTTATAAATAAAAACCCGTTTTTTTAAGGCTTTTGATTTTAATTTTCTAGACATGTGTCGAATATTTTACACCTTCCCTATCAATCTCCCGACGATAAAGATGTAAAACTTTCGAAATATTTCGAGAAAAATAAACTCATAATTGTAAAAAAAAAACGATGTTTTAATTTGAATAAATATAACTGCACTTCGTTTGTATGCAACACTTTTCATAGACATGTTAAAATTTTGTACATGGACAAATGTTGGGTCACACTGAAACATGTCTGTGAAAAGTGTAATAAAATATTGTAAAAATTCGAAATGCAGTTATATTTATTCATATATGAATCCACAACACAAAGTGAAGGTGAATATAGACGAAAAGTGTTTTAGTTCATAAAAAACATCATCATTATGGAAGTCTACAGTGTTAACGCCGTAAGTTGATTAAAAATTGTAAACTTTTTTAATTATAAATATTAAAGGAATAGAAAATATTTCAATTATACACGAAATGAATGCAATACAAACAAAATATAATAGTGTACACGTTGGCAATGTATCCGTAGTTGGTCCATAAAGCGCTGTAGCCGCTGTAAAACAACATTTTCCATTTGAATTCAAATGTGATTGTAAACACTTAGTAAGTGATGGCCTCGGAGACCCCATTTCTAAAACTTGGGTTCATTTCTTCCCGCGACACTCCGACAATTTATACCTTTTAATCTCCAAACGAAGGATGTTTCCCGGGCGTTTTTTTATTGTTATTGTTCGGCACTTTGCATTATTTTGTTCCGAAACATAAAGACTAATTTTCCAATTGGAAGTTCCTCTTTGAAACTTAATATTACGTGTTCGGAATAGTTAGGCGGCGGCTCATTGTGATTCTAAAGAAAAAAATAAAACATTTCTATTTTTATTTTACCGTCTTATAATTTGCGTGTAATTACATTAAACATCCTAAACTAAATATATACTAGAAGTTCATTCAATGACGTAATTTTAAATTTAAATATATATTAAAAATGTTTTGTAAACACCACTATATTAAAAATAAAAATTTAATTAACACAAACGTATTTCGGACACAGAAGCCCCTCATCAGTGTATTTAATTATAGTATATACAAAATATATATTTAAATATGTATGGTAAAAAAATATATGTTAACAATGTAAATGGAACTAGAAATAGAGGAAGACCGAGGAAAACGTGGCACGATCAAATAAATCAAATATTGAATCATTTAAAAAGAATTGCGAATATATTTGAAAATTGAATCTTATATTATTTATCGTTTATAACTAATTTTACTACGGATGAAAAAGGTCTGTTTTCTAGAAGTTTTATTATAATTCATGAATAATGAAATATTTCTAATAATAACATAAATGCATAATCGAATGTTTCGGTAACATTTGACATTGCCTGAGAAAGGCGAAAATAAAACTTCCAGAAAATAGACGTTTTCATTCATATAAATTATTTAATCTGGATTTTTTGGCTTAGAGAGGTTCAGCTTTTGTGGCTATTCCTCTTATGTGTGATGAGAAAATTGTTGGAAGGTGATTTGGTGGGTTGTTGGTTTATACGGGGCATGATTTGTGTGACCCGAAGTGTTCCTCTGAAGGACGATCGATTTTGGGCGCTTGTGACGGCTGTAGATGTTTGGGTCGTAATTTGAGAGGTCTTTTATTGTGGGGCTAAGATATGAAGGGAGTCCTTTGTAAAAACGTTCGGAAAGTTTCAGAATGAATTAATCTATCATCGGGATTCCCGATTCTAGGTGCAATTATCTGATCCTGGTCCACGAAGGCGCATCAAGTACAGCACACCAACCATAATTCTCTCAGTTCCTCAATATTTATACATTATGTCACGCACGCACGTCAATTTCTCCAAGTTCTCATGTGGCAGACATTCAATATTTGATTTTTTAGATCGGGCCACTATGAAACTATATTTTTCCTTATTATTATTATAGATAAAAGATACACACCTTAATTATTGTTAAGAGCTACGTTAATTATAGCAACCGATACGAAGAGCTATCGTCCATATCTTTTATTAAATTAAAAATCACGAAAATAATATCATCACAGGGACAAGAAAGTTCATTGTTCGTTTAATTCGATTGAAACATGCTTGTATTTTAATTCCTGTGATATAATCTACCAATGTTAGATTTGTAATGTCACGAAGAAGAAAAAAACAGGATTGTGATTCGAAATCAATATCGGGCTATGAACAATGAATCTCGCCTTAATTACGCCTCAGCTCTCGAGCCAACAACGTATGTCAATAATAAATTTCACCCATCAGTAGTAAATTTGAAACCATATCTGTAATTAGACATCTTAGCATTCTTTGGGAGGCAGACAAATGGCTCGGGTTTCCAAAGTAACGAACTCGGACGGCTGTTAAATAAAGAACACATCAACATGTGGACAGCCGAGAATTTTTAATTACGTGAATAAATTTACAAAAGGAGGTAATTATGAATATATACGCCATAAAAATCTTAGGAGTTATCGCGGTCCATCATCGCAGGCCGGAATAAGATGGCTTTAGAGCCGAGGTGTATAATAAAATATTTTATTCCGCATTATATGGAAATTGCTGCAGCATTTGGGCATTCGATTATCAATTTGTTTAAACCAAAATAAACATTTATTAGATTTTTTACATCGATAACGATAAATAACCGAACTCGAGTTTCGGGATGTGGACGGTCTTTGCATATTTTAAATTATCATGCGTCTCTAAAATGTAGGATTGTAGGCAGGCCGTTGTCTCGACTTTGAAGAAAGTCGATTTTAAACAGGATTTTGTTTGGCGAGTACCTCTATTCATAAAAGATTTTCATATATTTATGCAACAAGAATAATCGATTCGAAGTCAACTCGAACTTAAATCATCGTGAAGTGGTTCCGGCTATTATAAAAGACAATTCTAATTTAAAGTTCTTGCTGGTTAAGTGCCTTATTACAGCTAATTTAAAAAACGGTGGATACGTGTAACATAAATTAAATAAACACAAAAGTCCGGATCGTCCATGTCAACATGTGCAACATCGAAAAAAAACATTATGTGTTATTACAATATTATGTGCTAAATTTAAAAAAAAACGGTGGATTCGTGGAACAAAAATAAATAGTCAATATGTGCACCATCTAAAAATAACATTTTGTGTTACATTATTTTTATTTTGTTATTTTATTTTATATCATTGAATTTTATATTATTTGTTTTAGATTTATTTTGTGGGTGTTGGACGATCGAAGTGTGCGCGGGAGATGTCTATTGGTGGCGATGAGGTTCGCAACCCATCACACCGTGTCTCCCGCGGGGCGAAAAGAGAAGGATGGAGTGCCGCATCAGTAAAAGTGTGACATTCCATTCTTTCTGCCTACCCTTTCGGGGAGACGGCGTGATAGTTAGTTAGTTAGTTATTCTAATTTTATTCCGCTTATATATTATAATATAATATTTGAATAAAAATATTACGTATTTTTTATTTTGTTCTTTGACGGAGTAGTTTGAACGGTTTGTTCCCGCTATCAAAAGTTTTTGCAGGTATAGTCAGCAATCATCTTAAGGAATTCTCGTCGCCCACGCCGCCGGAGAACGCCTGCAAACTCACAAAGAAACATTCGTCGCCGAATTTTCCCTTTTCACCTATTGATTTTCGATACAAACCTCCTCACAAAACAGTCGGCGTGTGGAGTGTTCGGTCCCGTGCACGTATAAATCCCGTCTTTACTCAGCGGAGGCAATAAAATTAGCATCCAAACGACCCGCTCAATCCAGTAATTCACATCGGCTCACAAAGAATACGCCAGGACCAATACCGGGTGATGGTTTACACCTGACATGTTTATTACGAATAGGCAAGAAGTTTAAACATTACCTCGTTACCTCGCCCTCCGAGGAATCCCCGTGAGTTATCTGATTACTGCCGACGGGCGGGGTAGGGACCGCGCGGGGTGCGGGTAGGTGGACCGATCGCATCAACATAAAGATACAACATCACTTCGGCGGCATATAACTTATCGTCTTCAATTTCGGGAAACCTCTCCGTGGGGAAGGAAAAAATGTTACGTTTTACACATGAATTTAACTCTGCGGCATCAATCGTAAAATAATATTATCTGGAATTCCTCTACTGTCCATCTCCGTTCTCCGGATCTTACTTTCGTTATTCCCCTCACAAATATTTCGAGATCTTTTTATTCCTCAATAAATTCACTTTTCGGTTTCAGATTTTCAACATAAAGATTTTATGTCCTCGTATTGCATTTCACATTTTTTAAACTACCAATTATCAAGCATTTCTTAAAATCACTGCTTAAAATTGACTAAACTTATAAATTCATAAAAATATATATAAACAAATATTTTCTAAATATACTGGAAATATTCAATTAGTGTAATTGTAACGTATTTGTAAACCATTTTATCGAAGACGGTCATGAATTTAAAAAAAATGTAATTATATTATACTTAAAAAGATGTGCTAAAATGTTCTTGATAATATTATAGAACTATTGTACGATCGCCCAACGCGCCATGGAAAGAGCCATGCTTGGAATAACCTTGAGGGACAGATTTAGAAACGAATTTATTTGACAACAAACCAAGGTGACTGCAGTGGGTCTAAGGATGGGCGGTCTGAAGGGGCGATGGGCTGGCCATATCTGTCGAAGAACCGACGGCCGATGGGGGAGACGGGTTCTGGAACAGGATTCCGCAGAGTTGGACGTCCCCCTACCAGCTGGATCGACGATCTGAAGAGGATTGCTGGACATGGATGGATGGGAGCGGCAATGGATAGGGGGCGGTGGCGTGTTTTGGGAGAAGCCTACGTTCAGTAGTAGATGACAGACGGCTGATGATGATAACGATTGATAGTTCTTATGTAAATCCGTGTATAGCAGTCTCCATCTAAAACCTAGGTTCTCAAAGTGGGCGATAACGCCCCCTTGTGAGCGTTTGAGACTTTCAGGAGGGCATTAGAAGACCCAGAATAAGAGAGCGTGGGCAGATAAAAAAAAAATACAGTCTAAAAATACACCAAAAAAACAACCTGATCACGTAGGTGCTAATAAAGCAAATTAAACTTAGATATTGGTTAATTTTGTTATTGTATGTATTGTAATTATTTTTTTATTGAGGGGGCGTTGAACGTTTATTTTTCTCGTAAAAGGGGCGGTGGCCCAGAAAAGATTGGAAACCTATGATCTAAAAGAACGATCTACGGCAGTAGAAACCACAAAACGTAAACAAACTCATGATCATTTAGAAATGAAAGATAAAGAAAAAGAAAGAAGAAGGAAAATTTTGCGAACTTAATTTTAAACTTGGTCCAACATCTATTAAATGGCCAACTATTACATAAATTAATTGATTTTTTTTTTAAGTTAGTCGAAAATATCACTAGATCGTCCATTTGAAGGTGCAAGTGGAATAGAAACCGGTCTGCATTAAAAATAATTGGGGGCGAACAAAAATAAACGAATTAATTTAACTGTAAAAACTTTACGTTAAATAGTATAAATTTTAAAAAAAATTGGCGAAAACACTATGATACTTCAACATTGTTAACTGTTTAATTTGGAACACTGTTATGACGTCACAATGTATGTTTTAAATTTATATGAAATTGTCGGGACAGCTGTTTCACCAGCCAATCTTGACATCTTAAGGTTTTAGAAACAAACACAAATTGAGTTGTTTGAAACACCTGATGATGCCAACATTGTTTGGCGAAACAGCTTTAACAATTTCACAGAAACTTAATATAAAAATTGTGATATTTTTAATGGTTTTCCAAATTGAAGAGTTAATAATATTAATTTAAATACGAGTACCTACAATGTTTACAAAATCTGCAGTTATATTCAATCAATATTGCAATTAAATATTGTAGGCAGTGTCTCGTTATCCAAGAACTGTTAATATAAAATACATAGTTATGGAAATAAATTAATTTTATTACCTGTATACTATAGCAAGGTTTCCCAAGCTGTGTTCCGCGAAACTACACACATTATTATATGCTGCAGCACATTAAAAGATCTTCTACTTCATATTGAAAGGATGATCAATCTCTATTGATGTTTAAGACGTCAAGGACAACGACGTCACATCAGATATGAGAATGCAACTTAACAATATTATGCCTGATATCAAGAAGATATGCAATTCAAGGACTTACAAAAATCATAGTCCTTATTAACTGTATTTAAAATAATTACACAACTATAAAATAAGCTTTGAGTTCAGTAAAATAATTCGGGTTTATGAAGTGTTCCATTGCAGAAAAAGTTTGGAAAACCATGGCATAAATGTTTGAAGGACAAGATAACGAGTATTAATATTTATTACCAAAACAGTTCCAGCAGAGTTTAAAACATAAAATTTCCTATAATTTAATAAACGAGATTGAAACTGAAACAGAATTGTCGTAAGTAAGTGTGGAATATACTCGGAATAGATAACAAAGAGCTACTTTTAGTTTGAATGACAGAATTGATCATTTTATTATGTGTGTTTGAACTTTGAGAAAATTGAAATAATAAATTACTTCCATGTTATTTGTCTAAAGTTCACTGTTAAATTCACGCTGGGATTTGTGTAAGATTTATATTTATTTAAATCAGAATGCAGAGATGTTTGGACATCAATAACAAAATCGATCTGAACGTAATTTATTGACAATATATAAATAAATAAAAATACCATCTTAAAATTAAGTACAATAAAAAAACGAAGTTTTCGATTGGAAGGAAATTAAACATATTATGAAATCACTTTATACATATTTTTGTTTCTTGAACAATGATGTAAAACTCCATATTAAATTATTAATATGTATAAAAAAACGATAGTTTTCCAGGAGTTTTATTACAATATTTATGTATGACATGTTTCGCCCTTCTAAGGCATTATCAAATGTGTCAAAGTGTAAAAGACATTTGATAATGCCTTAGAAGGGCGAAACATGTCATACATAAATATTATAATAAAACTCCTTGAAAACTATCGTTTTTTTATACATATTAACACTATATACATATTTTTACTGGCATAAAAATCATGTATACCACATATTTCGGAGATATAAAACTTCTTCATTTGCAACTATTATCAACTACAACTATAAATAAAATGAAATGCAAACAAAACCAAATAATGGATAATTATTCTTAAATGTTAGAAAAAACACATGACTTGTAATAAATATAATAGATAAAATTTTAAAACGGAATCTCTCAGTGTGTTGCAAAAACTATACTAGACACCAATGACCGTAATAATGATATTAAAACTCCGATGTGAGTAGAAAATAGCTCATTATTATGAAGAAGATCGTCACCTAATTCAGGAGCCAAACGCTCTGTGGCCTAGACCACCACTGTATTATAATAATATCTAAAAGTTTTTATCGTACCTTCAGTGGTGGTATTTTCGAAATACAGCGAGAATAACAAATTTAAAAGTGTGAAAAACGTGTCGAAATTCAATTGGAAAAACATATCTAATTATGTTATACCGCAGTATTAACTTCTTGAGTTTATTTTTTAAAAAATGATAAGTTACAATATATTTTCTGTTTCAATGCGTGCTTGAGTGCGAGCATTTTTGGAAATTTTAACAAGATGGCGAACAACTCAATTATAATTCCCGTAGACTCATAGAAGCTCACAAATCGTGCGAGTGTATTATTTATCTGGTGCCGGGTTTTGTTTTAATTTAAGACTTAAAATAATGATGTTACCTGTAATATTTATGGTCTTTCCGTGACTAATAAACATAGAAACATGTATCCGACATCTGCCCGGCAGTATTGTATGTGTGCTGTGTACGAAGGCAATGACAAAAGTGATAGATATATTGGCCAGACGACCCGGGGATGTGATGAGAGAAGGAAAATCGTATTTACCTATTGGAGATACAGGTAACATTGACCTTTAAAAAGTAGGTTTCGGATACCTGAATTGGAATGAACATTCACAATGAATTAACAAAATTAAAAGCACGACTTGAACGCATGCAATAATAATTCATACCACATCAACAAACCAAAAACTATAAATTATATATAGCATGGCATATCCTGGATAATAATATTTTTGAAGCAGCAAAATTATTATAATTATAAAAAATTAAAGCAATTTTCAAATACGTAAATAAAAAAATTTTCTGAATCTAAACTCTTCTAAATACTTCTCTTCGTGATAAAAAAAATCATACCAATGTAACAAACAAAATGCGAAATTTAAAATATTATATAACTTCCAGAATATATATATTTTTTCTTTTCTTTTCTTATAATCTTGTGACGCTGTGCTTCTGTGACCAATTAAGGTATACGTATTTAAAAAGAAAATCATATTTTATATTTATAAAAAGAAAATTGTTAAAGAAACAATAATTTTTTTAATATGTAATTAATACGAATGCAAATGTCAGTTTTGTAGAATTTTAATTATATTTTATGGGTATGACATGTTTCGCCCTTCGAAGGCATTATCAAAAGGCACTATTATATTTGATGAATCCTGTTCATCCTGTTCAAGATATAACATGATCATATCCACCCCAAAAACGAAGTGTATGACATTCGCAAGAAATCAACTGAGATGCGAAGTCTCCGTACGCCAGGAGGAAATCGAACAGGTGGACCTATTCAGATATCTCGGAAGCGAAGTAACCAGCTCTAATGACCTCCCCAGAGAAGTAAGGTCACAGGTGGATAGGGCTGCAGCAGTTGCAGGCTGCCTGAAAGATGTCATATGGAGAAACAGGGACATGAGGACTGACAGCAAGGTGCGCATCTACAAGACCTGTGTGCGACCAATCCTCACATATGGCATTGAATCGAGGGCAGATACTGTCAAGACAAAGAGCATGCTCAGGACAACCGAGATGAAAACGCTCCGCGCTATAGCTGGCAAGACCCTACGTGATCGAGTTAGGAATACAGCAATCCGAGAAATCTGCGAGGTCGAAGATGTGGTCAGATGGGGACGTCAAAGACGGCGATACTGGCATGAACACGTAGAAAGGATGAGCTCAAATAGAATACCACACATAGCTCTCCATGGAACGCCAAACGGACAACGCCGACCAGGAAGACCCCCGAAACGGTGGAGAGAAAGCTGGAGTTCAGCATCTCAAGAGGACCCGCCTGAAATAACAGACTCCTGAGTCTACAAAAAGGGAAGAAGAAGAAGACTATTATATTTGAAAATGCCTTAAAAGGGCAAAACATGTCATTCCCATAAAATATCATAAAACTTCTAGAAAACTAACGTTGTCATTCGTATTAATTATTTGATAAGAAGTTTTACATTCTTTGCTTCTAGAAAACTAACGTTTTCATTCGTATTGATTAATTAATATGAAGTTTTACATCTTTAAAATATGTTATTGTACAGCGGATATCATTTAATTTGACAAAGATAGTCCATATGTTTAATCAAATTTTACAAAAAATCAATGATTCGTAACAATCAATGGTGTATCAATTAAGTAGATTTAAATTAAGGTTATTACAACATAATCAAAGTCAGTGAACACAGGCAAGGACCCGGTCTAGCCAGGTTATTAATAGCCCTGCCGAGGAGATTTACTGTCCGGACGGGCCCAAAGGTCCGGACACGCGGACACCCAGCCTTCACACGAGTTTGCTCTTAGTTCCACCATCACGCTATATAACCTGGGAAACTAATTGACAAACCATACCATCGAAGATTACAACCTGTCCTATATCATCCATGACATCGTGACAATTTGTATACCGAATGCAATCGCAAGGATTTAATATCTATCATTTAACATTTTCAGTTATGAGATTTAATTTTTAATTTGGCTAAACAAGAACTCTAATAATATCACAAATATATTTGTAAAATTGGTAGTTTAAAAAATCAACTCTAATATTTTCATAAAACAAAATCACAGAAATACCGTACTCCAAATCTATAGTATACAATCAATATTAATGGCGTAATTATTTCTTGAAATTAAAAAAAAAAATTAACTTTTAATAAACACTGTAGAATTCCATAAGGAGGTTTATTGTAACGAATTTAAACACAGTTTTCAGAACTCTGAATTCCTTTTTTATTATAAATTATTTTGAAAATAAAATAAAATAATTTTTATTTATTTATAAAAATGTAAGACAGTTTAAAAATATTTTTTTTTTGGGTTGTAAACAAAGCTGTTTTCAAAACAATTAGATCGATAATAAGTACGAGTAAATACAGCCTAATAAAAATTAACACAAGTTGAGTGGGTCTATTTAAATAAAATTATCTAGCGTAATTAAAATCACAACGTAATCCAGGCATTAATTCCTTTCCCACGTGATCCTTTTTGCGGGACGGGGGAGGGTTTGTGAAAGATGCATAGGCGTTCGTGGTACACACTTGATTTTACTACAAATTGAGTGTTTGGAAAAATGAATGGGGAAATCGACATGCGTGCATGAATGTTGAAGAAACGAGAGAAATTAGTCGGGAAATAATGGTTTTTGTCCACCCTTTTGGTGAAATAAAGTTAAGAAAGGATCACTAAGATGGTTTGGACATATGAAACGAATGGATGAGGGAAGAATGGTTAAAAATATATATACAAATAGTGTGAATGGGAAAAGAAGTCGAGGAAGGCCAAGAAAGACATGGCATGACCAAATTAATCAATTGCTGAAAGGCGGCCATGTTCGAAGTATGAACAATCGACGAGCGTGCATGTCACGATGTGTAAATGTAGAAGATTCTTTGAGAATTCCATCATTTTGTAGGCTATCCACCTTTATGTTCCGGATGGTTATCTTCGACAGCGTCAGCACAGACTGTTTCATCTCCCAGCATGCAGAACCAACCTGCCTCTGGTGATGCCGGTGGGGAGAGCAATCAAACTGCTGAACATGATCGCTTCGGAGATCGATGTCTTTTATATTCGTGAAAGTACGTTCAGAAGCCAAATACTCTTGACTTTGGAGAGTATCTTGTATCCCTAATGTCGAACCATCTCTCATGCGTTCCTGGTATTATATATTTTTTATGTTTTACCTGATTTCAATAGATGCCTTAAACTATTATATAATTGTTGTTTGTAATATCTTTTGAGAAAATAAACTGATTTGATTTGATTTGATTTGAAAAGAGGCGCGAGAGTTATGTCAGGATAGAACAATATGGCGACCCATCTTCTCTGCCTACCCCTCCGAAGAAACGGCGTGATGTTTAGTTAGTTAGCTAGTTAAAAATAATCACGGTACGCCAGTGGTTTGACGTCAGAATCGGGCGCCGACAGAAGTGTCGGAGAGCGCTTGCCACAGGACGCCGGTGACAGATTTATGGGCAGGCAGTTCGAGCTAAGGATAGAGTGCGCCATCTTCCACTTGAGACCTGCGCCGGTCTCACGATGAACACCATGTGTTGCGCAACGGACGATTGAACCGTCAATAAGATTGATTTCGTCACGGATCCGTGATACAATAGTTGAATTGTGGAGGAATGATATCAAAGGAGAAAGCATTCTCTATTCTTAGAACCGACTAATAGAACTAGCAGCTTTCAAGCATCATGGGGATGTAAAAAATATATTTAAAATGTTTTATAAAATAAATAATTGGATGATTTATAAAACACCGTTTTAGGAAAAATTCATCTTGAGGGTGTTGTGAAAAATACTACATGTTTCAAATTAGTTAAAAAAAAAATCAGTGTGTAACTAACTAACTAACTAACCATCACGCCGTCTACCCGAAGGGGTAGGCAGAAAGAATGGACTGCCACACTTTTATTTCCTGAAATATTTCTCTCGCTTCCTCAACATTCATAAATCGTATTATGCACGCGCGTCGATTTCTCTGACTCCTCACATGGCGACATTCAATATTTGATTTATTTGATAGTGCCACGTTTAACTCGGTCTTTCTCTATTTCTAGTTCCATTTACATCGTTAACATATATTTTTATTACCATTCTTTCTTCATTCATTCTTTCCATATGTCCAAACTATCATAATGATCCTTTCATTATTTTGATCATAACACCATCATTTCAGTAAGTATAAGAGCATTTTTACTGTTAAAATTTAATACACTGTTATAGTATCACAATTTCTTTTTATTCACTAAGAGTGTTGCGACAGCTGTTTCGCCAACCGATGTTGGCATCATCAGGTGTTACAATAAACTATCAGTTTATTGTAACACAAAAAGGTGTTGTACTCGTATATACAAAGAATATAACAAATAAAAAGAGAAATAAACCATCATAACAACACAAAGTATGGCGTATATAGAAGGAAAAGTATGATCATAATTAACAACAATTTTCTTTTATCAATAAATTAATCACAAATTTAAAAAATACATTTTTATGAAATAAAAAAATATTTTATTATTTACTAGTAGTATCGTCATATTTCTAGTTATTTCATCATACGCTATCATCCAAGAATCTTGATTATCTCTCTTTCATATCAGCGTTGGAATGTCAATTACTCTCAGGCTTCACCTGTTAAGATCAATATTCCTCGTATCGTTAATCCTCTTGGAGTTGAATAGTTCCTATTAGCGGAGAATAAAATTCCTTTAATACTAGAAGAACTCTCTGCGGGTTTGTTCACTCCTTTTGCGAAGAGATTGCAAATGCAGGTGTCATTCTAGTGTAACGTGACGGATTCGAAATCAGTAAAAGTGAATTTTGCCTGTGTTTTTGTTTCCTTACCATACTGTCCTTATTTTGTTCTAAAATTTGATAGCACAAATGTTATTTTTGTTTAACCGCTTTATGTCCTAATAACGACCAAATAATTGGTTTGGGATGGACTGCCTTCCGTAAATTAGATCATATTTTGAAAAATCCACGACTGCTGTATCCTTAGAGTGTTATCTTTTGGGTTTGAAACCATTACATTGTCCCAGAGAAGCGCAAATAAATTAAGAATTGTCCAAAGAGCTATGGAAAGAGTGATGTTAGGAATCAATATAGCGGACCGAGTGAGAAACACCACTTTTAGAACCAGAACAAGAGTATCGGACATCACCGGAAGAGTGGCAGCGCTAAAATGGCGCTGGGCAGGCCATGTCGCTCGCAGCTCTGACGATTAATGGACAAAAAGGCCTCCTTTGTTGGTGTCCTAGAACTGCAACCCGAAACCCAGGACGTCCTCAACTTCGATGGAGAGATGGCATTAAAGAAACCGCAGGTACGACGTGGTTGCGTGTTCCCCGGAATCGACACACATGGAAGCAGATGGAGGAGGTCTACGCCCAGGAGTGGACGGATATAGACTGATGATGATGATTATGATGATGTCCTAATGAGATGCCTGAATTTTGTTCGTTTGATATGCCACATTAGCGTAAAATAAATAATGAAAACGTCTGTTTATAGAAATTTATTAAATTGCATAGGATTGACATCTACCACCTGCAAGGACAGTAACAAATTTTATTTACAGTCTATTAAGGTCGACGATCTAAAGAGGATTGCTGGACATGGATGGATGGAAGCGGCAATGGATAAGGGGCGGTGGCGGGCTTTGGGAGAGGCCTACATTCAACAGTGGATGACAGACGGCTGATGATGATGATGAAGGAAAAAATGAAATAAAATACAAACAAACTAACTACCTAACCTTCTGCCTACTTCTCCGGGAGGGGTAGGCAGAAATAATTGACAGCCACACTGTTCTGTCCTGACAAAATTCTTTCGATTCCTTTACATTCATACATCGTGTCATGCACGAACGTCGATTTTTCCGACTCTTCACGTGACCGAAATTCAATATTTGATTTGATCGTGCCACCTTTTTCTCGGCCTTCTTCTTTTTCGGTAAGTGTAACTTTTAAAATAAATTTAATTTCATTGTTCACGAAACAATAAAGAAAGTAGCAATATTTTAACCGTATAAGGATCTTGTTTATATGTGAATCATAACATAACAATGTATGTAAATACGACATCGGTACAAGAGGTTAATAAATTTATGTTCAAACAATAACCCATTTAACGAACAGAACACGAGAAGTACACCCATAAAGCTAAGAGATCCAAGTGGCAGCGTTACTCATATAATACTGCATGCCCCAAAAGCCGGGACAAGACTGCGCTCAAAGGGAACGTTAATCTCCGCAAATGTCCTGAAGCGTGCCAACTATCCTTGTTCGATTCAGATCACAGCTGACCTGACAATATGGCTCGCTCCATATCTGAAATAATCATGCCTGACTTCGTTATGAAAGGCTCATAAGTCATGATTTCTAACGGTATCAAGCACACCATTTATTATAAATATCATTTCAACAAATATATTTTTTAAATGTTATAACCTTCTGACCATTATACTCTTTTAGCTTTAAACGACTCTTAACTTTCACACGTTACATAATTTGGTTCTGGAATTCTGGTTTAAAATTTTTTTATCGATGATTAAGGTTAATCCTTGACGAGAAAAATAAACTAAAAGTGGAAAAAACAGTGTTTTAATTCAAAAATAAATTATCGTTATAACATGTGATCATAACTGTTATTATAAAACTCAATAGAGCAAATAAAATATTTCGTTTTTACCGTGAAATGGCTGTGAATTAGTTCACATGAGTTCGCGTCACGTTAGATTTCATTCTTACTCAATCTTGTAATATACAATACAATATAATAATAAATAGGCTTATGTCAACCACACGAGGAGTCGGAGAAATCGATGTGCGTTCATAACACGATGTATGAATTTTGAGGAAGCGAGACAAGTATGTCAGGAAAGAAAAGCGTGCCAGTCAATTATTTCTGCCTATCGAGGAGACAGCGTGATGGTTATTTAGTAACTTAGTTTTAAATACGTTAATTTTTATAGCACCGTTTTCGTGAGTAACTCACCTCAAAAGCGCTTTGACAGTGTTATTCAGTCACGAGAACTCTGTATCTGTCATTAGCGATCAGCTATTAGTTGTTTATATTTTAAGTCGGATTGTCAACACATCTGAGGCGTGCAGGGAGCATATTCCAAACGGACGGACCTACCACCGCGATAGCCCGGTCTTCGAAATTTGTGCAGAGACTGGGGTTTGACTAAACTAATCTGTCAATTGCTGAGGAGCTTGCTGATTAAAGCACAGATTGCCTGGAATCAGGGCAATCAGGAATACAAA
Source organism: Lepidostoma basale (assembly GCA_022606425.2). Taxonomy (NCBI): domain Eukaryota; kingdom Metazoa; phylum Arthropoda; class Insecta; order Trichoptera; family Lepidostomatidae; genus Lepidostoma; species Lepidostoma basale. Next base: position 464,274 of record JAHDVF020000472.1, on the reverse strand, counting down.
CATCAGATATTTTGGTGGGTCTCATTCCTTGAAGTGCTTTAAAAACCATCCAACTCTGTTTACACTGGATTCTTTCAGGACTTTGAAGCCACTAAAGACCATTTAGGAAGGTTACAATTGTAGTTCATATTTAAGAATAGCTTGAGAATAATATTTATTATATTTATAACCATTTCAGGATATCATAAACGTAAAAATGGTTATTTTTTATATGATTAAAATAGACTGAATAATTTGCAGAGCGTTGGTGCTTTTACATGATAGACTCGTGCCTGACGAAGTCACTTACTTTTTTTTGTTTAAATTAAATAACTGACAACCCGAAATATACATTTTCCTGATTAAGCTGAATAGGATTAAATCTTGTAAAAACTAACCGCCACATGGACCTGAAATCAACCCTCCTTCAGATAAACACTTCGGGTTACACAAATCAAGCCTTAAAACCAATAAAAACCAGCAATCCATCAGATCGCCTGTTTAGTTAGAATAATAATCATAACCTCTGTATGTCAGCAAACCCAAAATCTGAAGTTAAATGTACTGTATTTTCTTTCAATAATAAAATAACTATATTCTTGAGTAGCTTATATTTATTCATAGTCAGAAAATGCATGATTTACACTTTTACATTCCTTTTTCTAACAATTTTTTTTCTTTTTACCTTTACATTCCTTTTTCTAACAATTTTTTTCTAAAATTTGATGTGAATATTTCATCATTAGCTATGTAGACGTGAAAATATTATCCACGTAATTAAGAAGCGAAATATTATCTCTTACCCGAAATTCTTACACCATGCTTACCGTAGATACAAATCAAATATTAACTCCCTGCAAGTCACTAAGAAATTTAATCAAGCTTACTACCATGTACCGCTGATGCACATTAAGTTGGTTAGTTGGTTTGAAACAATAAGTTTGCAAGGCATTCCACTTTTGTCGCAAGCTAAATCAACTTTAAATCAGATGATTTACTCTGCAGAGGTGATGCCAAAAGAATACTCTAGGAACCGGAAAACAAAATTTCTTCAGAAGATGAATGGAATGAAATGACAAATTATTTTGAAACGAATACCAATACCCCGATTATGTCTATTGTTATAACATCCCCCAAAGAGGTGTTTAAAACTAATAGAACAAAATTATTATAAATTATTACATTTTTTTTTATTCACTGAGAGTGTCGCGATAGCTGTTTCGCCAACCGATGTTGACATCATCAGGTGTTACAATAAACCAAAGTAAAAAATGAAAAGACTTACCACAGTAGACCACAGTAACCACACTAATGAGTCTTTTGCCCTATAAATAGTAAGTCTTTTCGTTTGTTACTTTAGTTTATTGTAACACATGATGATGCCAACTTCGGCTGGCGAAACAGCTGTCGCGACACTCTCAGTGAATAAAAAGAAATTGTGATATAAAAGTGTTTTATAAAAGTGTTTTAAAATTTAACAGTAATAATGTTGAAGTATCAAACATTGGACTATTTAAAATTAAATAAAATTAAAATGATGCACTCACAATCATTTCACTTATTTTATAAATAGTTACGACCGGTTTTGGCAGCTCGCTGTTGACGTTTGGTATTTCTTATTTCGGAATCTTAATGAAATTAATATTAAAATGCTTATTTGGAAAATAGAATCTCAAATGCTGATATAATAAAGGATTGTAGAGCGGAAGAAAGTATTAAGAACAAAATTATAAAAGGATCGCTGCGATGGTTCGGACATATATGTAAAGCATAGATGGAGAAATAATGGTTAAAAAAAATATACGTTAATGATGTAAATGGAGTACGGAGTCGAGACAGAACGAGGAAAACATGGCATGACCAAATTAACCAAATTTTAAAGGTTGGTCATGTTAGAAGTCGGAAGAATCGATGTGCGTGTATGACTCGTTGTATGAATGTGGAGGAACCTAGAGAGGTTTGCCAGGATAGAGTAGTGTGGCGGTCCATTCTTTCTGCTTACTCCTGCGGGGAAATGGCGTGATGGTTTGTTTGTTTGTTTTGTTTTATCATAACAAAGTGAAGTAACGTAAGGATTGTTGTTGAATATTTATTAAGTTTTTATTTATTTCTTGCGTATGCTTATCGGCATTATAACCAGTATGTCAGCTCTAAGTAGTGTGCCGTTCATTCACTCCCACGGCGAGGATGGGAAGAGACGAGGACCAAGAACCAGATTGAAGGATGGGCCGCCACAATTATTACCAAAATGATGTGCCCACACACAGCCGGCGGCATTAAAAGCCATTTAAAAATACTAAATCAAACGACTAATTGCTTATGTAAATTTAATTAGTTGAATCCAACCAGAATTCAAATTCAACATTGAAACAGAGTGAAATTCATTAATCTGCAGTTTAGTTTATGTGACGTAAATCAATATATAGAAACACTACTTAATGTACAATAATCAAAATAAATTTATACGCCATTTTGTGAAACACAGATGATTGCATCACAAGTAAAATTAAAAAAGGATCCCTGAGATGGCTTTGACATATGGAACGAAAGAAAACGAAAGTTTAGCAATTCTTATGTCATAAAAATATCATACCGAACTACAAATTTCTAAGTAGAAATTAAATTTTACTCAAAAATCAAAGAAAGATCAAAAAAGCTTAATCGAGTCGACAGAATATTTTTTTTTTACTAAAAGTCCTAAGCTCGTTTGCATTTTAAAATATTTTTTAAAAGATATTGTGTTTTCACAAAACTTTGTTACTTTCTTAACAAACACGTTTTGGGTGGTTCTCATCCTTCTTCATTGTACAAATTTTAACTAGTTAAAATGTGAATATTGAAGAAGGTGTAAAATTTTTGTAAAAATGCAATGTTTTTCAAAAGCTATTGTATTAATGTGTGCAAAGCACTAATTTAGAGAATAATATTATATTTTGCTTGGAAATTTTTGGAGAAAGACTTAGGCACATCTGAGGATATAAAAAGACATCATTTGAATTTGTATAGACAAGACAAATCACGAGAAGTCCAACGTCAGTAAGTTGTACATTTTAATTACTCCCTCTACCGACATCGCAACAGGCAGGAAAATCCTGTAAGCTATATATTATATTCGCATTGACGTTTGAGTAATAAATGAAATGATTCAAGTATAATAAGTTGTATAGATACCCTTGTATAACGTCATCACGACATCGTTCAGTAAACATCTTTAATCAAGTCGATGCTCGTAAATCCGTCCATCTTAACGTTTCGAGAGACGATATTTATCTCTCTGCCGTCCGAAGACGACCAGCTCCGTCAGACTGCGGCTAGCCCCGTACGTAATATTACCGCGGAAATAAAAACAACCCCGCAACCGCTGTTAGTACCAGCGCGATAATTAATACAAGAGGCCGCTTGACTGCACCTACAAGTCAACAGAGCTGGATCAAGGCATTATTGAATTGTCAAAAAAATATAATACAATATTATAATCGATATAAAAATTCTATAAAGTCAACTAAAAATATTATGTAGTGATGAATAGTTTATACCGTGAGAATGTGTAGTTTATACCAATAGCCTTTTTAGTGTAACCTTTTTCATTTCAAGAAATAGGATACCACGGTATTTCTTTTGGGAATGTTTGGGACCAACTCTCTGCAACTTCGAAGAGATGGGCATCTCATAACCCAATTCTTCAGATTACTCAGGGTATATTACAAAGTTAAGGTTTAAGGCACCTATTGCGAACGGGTAAAATAATATATTGTATATAGTATACGAGTACTACCAGAAACGCATGAGAGACGGTTCGACATTAGGAAGACAGGATACTCTCCAGAATTAAGAGTATTTGCCTTCTGAACGTACTTTCACTAATATGAAAGACGTCGATCTTCGAGAAGACCGCGTTCAGCAGATTAATTTCTCTTCCCACCGGTGTCAAAAGAGGCAGGTTGATTCTGGCGGCCGGTAAGTAAAACAATCTATGCTGTCGCTGTCGGAGATATCTATCGGGGACAAAAAGCCGAACACCCTCCAATACGGCCGAGTTCTCGAAGTATCTCCTAATTAATCTAAAGAAATGGGTAATTAGATGTCCATCTCTTTGAAGCTGTAGAGAATTGGTTCCAAGCATTCCCAAAAGAAATGCCGTGGGATAGAGCCACGGATAGCTACCATACTTCCTCATGTACAGCCTGGTTTGATTGATATAAAGGTGTCAAACAGGGTTGCGTAATGTCCCCGTGGTTATTTAATCTATATATAGACAAGTGTATGAAAGAGCTGAAAGGGTTGAATGGAAGAAGTTGGAAATGGAAGACGGTGGTTGAGGACAGGAGTTGGAGGCGAAAGATGAAGGGGATTAAGGCTCGATTTGGGGTGAAGCGCCATCGAAAAAAAACAAGATACATGATAATACTACGCGAGAAGAAGAATAACTTTTGTAAATATCTAATAGTTAGAAGAGAATATTTACAAGTTTGGTTCTGGCGAGCAGAGTACAGGGAGCGCAACTCACGATTATGCGTTATTTATGCGCGGCTGGTCCGTCGGGCCCACGCAATAAAAAGCTATTGCCCCCGCCTAGTAAGTGCCTGGATTATATGCAGATCCTGTAACTTGTGACTTGTGATACCCGCAATTGAACATGTCCGAGTGAGTTACAGCTCGCGGTCACCTGTTGATGGAGTCACGATCGTAAAAACAGTTAAATGGAAAAGTGATCATGTCTAGCCTAACCTCACCTTTCTAACTTACCTTACCTAACATCAACATATTCATATTAAACACTAATTGAATAAAACGATGTATTTTATTAACTACTTCCACTTTAGTCTTTATTTCGACAGCGACCAGTTTCACCGAGCTGGCTGGCATCGACAAACTGGTTCCACTGTTATAAACTTACTTCTTTATACTCGTATATTATATAGATCAGGGGTGATAAAACAAATTCTATACACAAATAATCATGTAATCATGTTGTATTGCTATGTGTGTACGGCGTAACATCGAGGGAGAGTAGCGTAGCTTAAATGTGGTCTGGGTCCCCCTTGACTACAAATATACATATATATATATATATTTTTAACATAAGTCCCGCATGGACGGGGGACGGGCCTAGGGAGTGCACGAGTGAAGCTGACGAAAGGCGCCGCTGCGCCTATAACAGCTTCGGGTAAGCGGAGGGAGCCCTCTTAACTCGGCCATATAAAAATAATTATGTAAAATTTATTGAACTTAAACATTTATTTTATTGTATTTTAAATTTTGAAAAAAATAAATGTTTATTTTATTGTATTTTAAATTTCGTTTTTAATTATGTACGATGAAATTTAAACTGATTACAGTTGTCATTAAGAAATAAAAAAACGTCGCTCAATTGAATTATTATGTTAAATGAACTTCTTTCAAAAGATTTCAGTAAAATCATTACGTATTCATATTGTTTATTAAACCAACCTCATATAAGAACAATTTGAGATAAGAACAAAGTTTATAAACTTACATTACACGAGTAATCGAACGTTTACTTTAGATCATTTAATAAAATGTTTTTCACCCAAAATAATTTGAATTATTTCTAACCTAACCTCATATAATAAGATGGCCTACATTTCTCCTGCCATCTGGTTTGTTAAAAGTGAAGTGCTTCTGTGACATTTTGTGGCATTCAAACCAATCAATTGACATTAGTTTGATTTACATTATAATTTTATTTTATTAGCAATAGGTTAGTCGAATTGTATAAATCAATTTTTACTTGTTTCATTATATAAAAAAATGATTGCACTTAAAGTTGTCATTTCAAACAAAAACCTATCCAAAAAAGCTAGAATGGCAGTGCACAATGGTGTTCTTCTACCGACCCTTATCTATAGAAGCGAAGCATGGAACTGGCAAAAGAAGGATGAAAGTAGAATAAATGCAGTAGAAAAAAGATTTCTTAGACGAATGTGTGGATACTCTGAGTATGATACAGTGTCGAATGAAAATATAAGAAGTGAATGCGGTGCGTATGATGGTGTTATGAACAAAATAATCAAAGGAACATTAAGATGGTTTGGGCATACGGAAAGAATGAATGAAGAAAGAATGGTAAATAAAGTATATGGTAACGATGCAAATGGAACCAGAAATAGAGGAAGACCGAGGAAAACGTGGGACGATCAAATAAATAAAATATTGAATGTCGGCCATGTGAGGAGTCAGAGAAATCGACGCGCTTGCCTGACACGATGTTGAGGAAGCGAGAGAAATATGTCAGGAAAGAAAAGTGTGGCAGTCCATTATTTCTGCGTACCCCTTCGGAGAGACAGCGTGATGGTTAGTTAGTTAGTTAGATAGATAAAATGAGTGTATTCATTGAACATAATTTGTTTGTTTGTGTGATTTTGTCCTCGATTGCAATTCTTAAGTGCAAGAAATCAAATGGATTGAATCAACAATACAATGTGGTGCGATTAACGATGCGACTGCGTCTGAGGTCGGAGATTACTCCCGCCCGACAGATGTTACCAGTACCAGGGTGGCATCAACTACAAATATCATCTGCAAGAACTTTGCTCGCCGCGTCACACACAGTCAGGGTGTTTGTCAAATTAAACGGAGTTTACCGCGCCGCCTGCCTGTGCTCCTGGTACTCTCGTCACGGGATTAGTCAGTCAGATGAAGTTTCGTTCTTGGGATGATGTTTGGTTATATTGTATCTATTGCGTACATTGTATTTGAGTAATTGCAGGGTGTTTGGGAGTAGGCAAAGTGAATTGACGTAAGTCACATTTCAAAATATTCTAATTTTATTTTTTTTAACATCAAGGCATCGACGAAAAAAAACAGTTTTCTTTCTTCTATGTTCGCCATACTTTCTTCTATGTTCGCAATAGATACATATGAGATCGAGAAAAAGCTGGACGTCTTCATCACAGGACCAAATTTGATATATTGTCTAAACAACCACAAGTTCTACACAAAGGAGAAGAAGAAGAAAATAACGAGGAGATCAGCTAACCGAATATTTGTATTATAATAACAAGTGTTTTGATTCATAACATTTCATAAATTCACCTCTCAATTATTTGCAAATTATTAACATTGCGTTATTTTTTAGATTAATTTAAAAACTAATCAGTACAAAAATCTTGTGAAAGACGCTAGAAAATGTTCTTTCTTTCGGAATTTCTGATTTATTATATTCAATAAATGCATGAAAAAAATCAAGTATTTTAGTTCTCCCGATGATGAAGGTGTAAAACATTCGAAATCTGTCAAGAAAAATAATAGTATTTACGTAAAAACAATTGTTTATAAAGTTTACTTTTGAAGCATGTTGAGAAAAATAAACTCAAAATAGTTTTAATTCAAGAAAGCATTAAAGAAATCTACAGTATTAGCGACTTAAGTAAATTCAAGTATATGATTTGATTTTCAGTTTAACAACGGCGAATAACTTTTTATAAAATGTCAGAAAAAATAGCACACGTATGATATAATACAACACGCGAGAGCAGAATGTCTCCGTTCGATTTTCAAATTAACATCTCTTTTTATGCTTCCTGATCGTGACTCGCAAAGATGCAAAGAGCGCGGCATACTGGGGAACAGGGGGAAAACAGCGCAACCAGACTTATTCGATTTTAATTGATTTAGTGCATAAACCCCTCTTTCTCTTTTGATTACTGCAGCAGCAAGTAGAGTGACGCTATTGTCGGCCATAGCAAAGGAAAGAACACACGTAAGCTTGTAAGTTGTAGCGACAAAGCGCGCCCAACGAAAACCGAACACAATTCATTCTAGGAATAGTTTTAAATTTTTCATATTACATTACTATTTTCTCTAACTTCTTCTTCTTAGTTTAGGTGGTATGACCTGTTTGAGACGATGAGCTGTCATGGGATGATGATGTCCAGCCATCTCTCCATCTCTTCGGTGGCCTTCCTGTTAATCTCTTGCTGCTGGGGTTTTGTTCTTTAACAGCTTTTGCAATTCGAGAATTCTCCATGCGGTCCACATGATCTCTCCATAAGCGCCTTCTGCTTCTTCTCCATCTTACCATGTCCGCAACACCGCAAACAGACCTTATCGTCTCATTTCTGGTCCAATCTCTGAGAGTTCCGCCTGCGATGGAGCGCAGGGTTCGCATTTCTGGTACTCTGAGAAGGTTCTTAGTCCTATTGGTAGCTTAGTTCTTTAACAATTATATGAAACTCCATTATATCAGATGATCTAACTACTTCCCCTTTTGTCTTCATTTTGACAGCGACCGGTTTCGCCAGATCAGCTGGCATCAACAGTCTGGTCTACGAGACCAGTCGGAGCAGAGTGGCAAGAGCTATGACTGCCACAACGAAGGTGACAGGTTCGATTCTCGGCGATGGCAGTGTGATTGTCACACTGCCTTTACTCTGGTGTAGAATTCAGGTGACAATAAAATCTCGATAGATTAGCTACCGATCACATGTCATGGGAATCAATAGCTAAACAATTGTATACAGTAATTGGGTTCAAATAACCTGTTGTATTAAAATTTTTGGAAAACGACAGGAAAGTAGGTACTACATCAAAAAGACCTAATTGGCATCATAAGAACCAGCAAAGATGTTAATAGACACTGCTGCAAACAAATCCCTAGGATTGAAACATAAAATAAAAAACGTGCTGAGTTTTAGTAAATTACACTATGTATGCGGACGTCACGTTGGAAGATGTGCAAACGTATAGAGGACTGAATCCAGTTGAAGTATAGGGCTTTAACGTCATTAGTCGAGAGGAACGATTGCTACAAATAATGCAGAATTGATCAGACAAGAGAGTGCTGAATTTGTAGTTAACGAAATTATTTACAACAGGGGAACAATGAAAAATAAAATTGTATGTCAATCGCACCATATAACGGTTAAAAACAAAATTATTTTCAACATATTCTCCTAGACTTTTAATTTTTAAACATTTTAATGACAGATTTTTGGAAAAAAAATTCGAACCATACTTAGGATAGGACTTAGTTTAAGATTATTGGTTATTAAATACTGGTGACAATATTATTTTTTTCAAAGTCTTAGAAATATTTAATTTCTATGATATCAGCCTATAATTAATTATTGTTAAATTTTCTTTAGGTATTGGCGAGTAGCCTCGTCGGTTACAGGGTTATTTTGATAATACAATAATATGATACTTATTTGTTTTAATACCAAATGAAACACTTATATAATTGTCGTGCGATATTTTTGACAAATGAATAATATATTTTGTTCTGACAAAACTTGCTTACGTTTTTTAATCACTCTATATTTTTTCGGAGTATCAAAATATTATACCATAAACTAGAATTAGAAAGCTGTTAAAAAATATATATTTTCAAAAAATGGTGTAGACGAATACTTGATTATACCCATTGTGGGTTATCAATTCAAGGATTAATTGTATCTCAATAGAGACGAAGATGCAAATTGGAAACAGAATATGTGATAAAGGTGTTTACAGGACTTAAGACCTGTCATTGGTTGGGTTAAGCGCACGCTTTATGAAATACAACATTCCCCATTCGTCCTTTTCTTATAACTACCATGTCTGACAAATTTTTGGAAGTTAATCTGTAACACCACCCTTTACATGGTAGTTTCAATCTACACACTAACGCCATCTATGAAGATTGGATTTTAAGCATTAAGCAGAAGATCTTAAATATACATAATCAACGAAAACACAATTTTTTTCACGTTTCAGTTTAAAGAGCGCTATGTTCGTGTTTAATTTCATAAAAAAATGTCATTATGGAATTCCACAGTGTTGACGTCACACGGTTATTAAAAATGAATTGAATTATTATAGACAAAATATCTTCGAGCGAAACGAATATTTAAAAATAATTCGAAAACTGGTAATTTGAGAATTTATTTAAATTTAGGTAACATATTAGATACGCCTTTTGGTAATTTGTCCGCAATCAGAACACACCCCAGTGATCTTTTGGACATTTGGCACCTGCTCTTATTGCCAGTTAAATTATAACACGAGGTGGATGTGAAGATAAATAAATCATTATGAATTACAGGTCTGAGACACCGCGACCACACCCCCGGAACTGAGTTACTGGTTAATAAATTATTTAAGGGGGTACACCGAAATAACCGAATAGGTTTCGATTTCATACATTTTTTTAAAGAAACTCAAAGCTTATACCTATATAAAGACAAAAAAATAATTAACATATGACATAAATTCAATTAAAAAATATTGTTAATATATTTCTCCGGATTATGAAGGTCAAAAATGTCTCACGTTTTAATTTATATGTTGTTTCTTATACATACATCTTGCACCATAACCCCCCATATTAAATCAGTAATACGAATGAAAACGTCTGTTTCCTAGAAGTTTTACAATATTTTATGGGAATGATATGTTTCGCCTTGCTAGGGCATTATCAAACGTCTTACATTTGACAATGATTAGCTTAGATAAATTGATAATACCTTAGCAAGACAAAACTTGTCATTCCCATAAAATATAATAAAACTTATTGAAAACAGACGTTTTCATTCGTAGTGGAGTTTTACATCATTGTTCAAGAAACAATAAATACACTTATATTTTTCTATCATAATAGGGACATTTTCATTCGTATTAATTAGTGTTGGGGGGTCGAAGCGGAGGACGAGAGGAGTTGGAGGCGAAGAAGAGGTTAAGGCTCGATATGGGCTGTATGACCATTGAAGAAGAAGAAGAAGATTAATTAGTGGGTTTTTTTTCATATAAGATTCGACTTGCATCAATTTTTATAACACTATCTTTCAACTTTCTTACCCCGCATTTGTCTAAAATTGAAAAACTGTTAAATTTAAAACACTGTTATAATATCACAAATTTTTATACGCCTTTCGAGAATTTCGCAACAGCTGCTTTGCCAAGCGATGTTGGCATCATCGGGTGTTAGAAACAAGTGAAAATTACGTAAAACGATATATATATAAAAAATCCTAAAACTTTCATAAAATCATGTATACAAATATTCTACTCATTACCGATGTATTCCAGCACAGCCCATATAATGGTTAAGTAAGAAGCATGCGATAGAACAGAAGTAACTTACAAACAAGATGACCTAAAATTAATTTACTTACATAAAGTACTAGTATTTAGCACAGTTGAAAGTTTTGCTCAAACGCTCGCATCCTGCACAATAAACAACAGACCGTATAGAACAAAACAACGAGCGAAACGGGGGGGAAAGAGACATAAGTCGAAAGTAGCTCTCTCGGAGCGGAGCACACCGAAAAGATGTCAGAAAATTAGCTTTACCAAAACAAGATGGAGCGAGTTATGGCGGTGTCATATTTGCATAATAAGAAGAGCAGAAGTGTCAGCAGGTATGCAATATGTCTTGTCTTTCAGTCGGTGCAGGGAACTGCATACCGGGGAACTCGCAGCTTGTATTATTTTCGTAGCATTGTTGTGTGCGAGAATTCATACTACACGAGTTAAAATGGCGTAGCGCGTAATTCAATCCTGTAATATAAAAAAAAAATTGAAATATCGAATGTTTTCAGTGAGTTATGATGTGATAGAAGAAAACAACCATAAATTAATAAGAAATAAAATCAAATCAAATCTTTATATTGATATAAGGGTTCGATTCCTGGATGTATAATATATTTACTTTCTTTACTTTCTTGAAGTTTAAGACGTTAGCACTGTGGAATTCCAAAATTCACAAAATAAAAATATTATACACTACATGATTCGCAGGGGACCTCTTTCATCCCTAGATTAATATTATAATACTTTTATATTACACCTGAGTATGAAGGAGGTTACCTCCTAAACATGTTGAACATTTTTTTATTTTTTAATATTTAATCAATAAAGTGGATTAAACAGTGTTATCTCCTTCCAAATTACTTACTAACTAACTAACTAACCATCACGTCGACATTCTCACAAAATAACCTATAGGATGCAGGTTATACTTAAATGACAGAATTCTGGAACAGGTTGCAAAGTTTAGTTATCTGGGAGTGGATCTGCTCAGTCAAAATGATATTATCAGTGAAACAATAGGACAAGTCAACAAGGCTTCGGCGGTATCAGGTTGTCTCAAGGATATAAAATGGAAAAACAAGTATATGAGAACCGACAGTAAGGTCAGAATATATAAAACCGGAGCGAATACCACAATAACGAAGGCTAATGTACGGGTGGCAGAGATGAGGACGCTGAGGATGATAGCAGGAAGGACTATTCGAGATAGGGTGAGGAACACAGCCATCCGCGAGATCTGTAAGGTGGAGGATGTCGTGAGATGGGGCAGACAACGCAGAAGATACTGGAATGCGCATGTGCAGAGGATGGATCCCAACAGAATCCCACACGCTTTGGCACATCAGATTCCTGCCGGCTGCCGTGCTCCTGAAAGACCGCAGAAGAGATGGAGAGATATTTGGTAGTCGACCTCCCAAAAGAGGCCAGCCTGATTTCAGGAATAGACCAAAGGTCTATAAGGAGAAGAAGAAGAAAAGAAAGTTATGAAGAGTTCCATCCAAAAAAGGTTTGTGAAGAGTGTAAAGAAGTGTTGTGTAAATAAAATGTTTTTCAAGTTATTGACAACTTTAAAAACATTAATTGAGAGACTGTAACGATTCGTGAAACGTCGATAAAAGAGGATACAAGGATACACGGGTATAAAAAAATCACAGATAACGTGTTAGTTAATAAGTAAATAAGTGGATTCGCGAATACAGAGATCGCACAAAGCGAAACTGAAGTTAATAGCTAGTATTGCCACTCACACACCCTCGTCCGCCGTTATAATTCTTGGCAGTTATGTGTCGCCGGCAGACAGTTTCTTCCATCACACATAATATAATCCTGCTATGAAGTTGGTTCGTTAGCGAAATGGTGAGACTGTGTTTTTGCACGAATGTAGCAAAACGTGTCTACAAATTCATGCTTATTACGTTTGTAAAGTTTCTTGTAACGAGTCAGGAGTGCATATTGCATATTTACACAAATATCCAATTCCCGGTGCGCACATTGTGTTTCCTACAATTTTTATTAAATTATTATTTAAAATACAAGCTACGAGAATAAAGACATAACGTTTAGGTGTAATTTTAACATTTACATACAAATGTAAGAAGAAAAAGAAAACATCTCTATTATTTTTTTGTTGCTACTTGAACAACGATGAATGATTTAATATAATAAGTTATCAATGATATATTAACCTATCCAAAAAAGATAGAATGGCAGTGCACAATGGTGTTCTTCTACCGATCCTTATGTATTGAACAATTCAGTCTTTACCGCTCGAGGGTGGTTCGCAGTGTCCGATTGGCCTTTCGAACATATGTGGGCACCATCGAGGGAAATCTCAATATGTCAGTCAATATGTCGATGCTAACAACGCCATCGATACCGGTAACATATATTATATTGACTCTTAAATCCCTCTTATTACATATAATAGGCAAGTATTGCACTTTTCTGTTAATCGCACTAATTACGCTCAAAGCGTGGCGATGTATCGAAATGCAACAATTACAACATGTGCTTTAGTTACATCAATGTTTAACATATGAATATAGCAGACTTAAGGAGAATAATTGGAATAACATTTCTGTGTAAAAAATATTCTTCCTGTATCATTGTATAAAATAAAATTTAAAAAAAAAACAATTTTGACAACAATTTAACAGGAGTCATAAAATAATGAGTTTGATTTTTAATTTAATTTTAGATTCATTATTGTTATTTTGAAATAAACATTTATAAAATATACGTGGTGCCATGCAATTTGCCCTACTTAATCATTTCTTTGTACGTAACATAAAACTCTCTAAAACATTACATTTGCTTGAATCTATTATACGAGTATAATAACTGAAGTTTGGTCAATAATTGTAATTCACTTGTTTGAATCTAATTTAACTGCAATTTCGATTTACTACTTTGTACTGTTAAGTCTTCTAATCATTTATATATGTGGTAGCAAGTAATTGGCCTTATTTTATTGTTTTAATGTGTTTTATTAATGTACTGTAATCGCTGAAAAAAAGTGAAATATAAATTAGTTAATAATTTATTTCCATTTATCTTTTTATACACAATACTAATATTTAAAAAATACAATTTTATAGACATGTTTCGGACAAACAGTCCTCTTTCAGTAAAGATACATATTTTGTTAATAATAATATTATTTGTTTTTGTTTACATGATCTGACAGATCCTATGAAGATTTATTTTGGAACGTTTATGCTTTTGTTATAACAAATATTATGATTTATTTTAAAATTTTAAATAAGAATTTAAAGTTCTTATTGGGGTTTAGGTAATTACTAACAACAAAGGTAATAAATCAAAGATTGGACTTGTCGTTAAATTTATTTGATTATTTATAATATGTTCTTTATTTTTAATAGCTTTTTTAATTTCTAAAATTTCGAGATTGCTCAAAGTTATATTTCTATTATTAACGTGGAAAATTTCAACGCCAATCAATTAATTAATAATTATTTATCTAAAAATAAAGTATGCAGAATAATTTAATAATAAATAAAAAGCTTTAATAATTATTGTGTCTGGCATCGGTAGCGCCCTGAAGTAGGTAACGAGGCGTCGCGGCGCTCGCGGGCGTCGTTTCTTGACTTTGTTAATTCCCAAGTAGTCACGGAGACGCAAATGCACACAGATCTGTTGTTTATACTGTTGTGACAACAGTTTAACATCACGCTAAGTTAATTCTTCTGCTCTCCGGGTTCTGCGTGTACTGGATGCGATTATCCTCCGTATGAAGCGATCCGCAACATAAGTATTATCTTGTCCAAATACTTCGTACTCAAATAACACAAGAGCTCACGTTTCAAAAGCTTACGAGACGCGGATAAATTTTATCACTCGTCTGTATACTTTAGTTATGTCGTAGATATGAAAATAACAATAATTTATTGAAGAAAATATATTTATCTATGTATGTTATGTTTTGAAGGTAACTTTACCTCAATAGATTTTCTTAACTACCGAGTTATTTGCTAAAATGTATTAAGAATTAGTAAATCTTTTTTTTCTTCATATTTTAGGGAATTTTTATTTATTTATATAAATATGTGTAATGGCTTTAACCAGTTTTGACAGCTGCTGTTAAAACAAGAAAAATGATAAATGGGATAAAAGTTTAAAATAAAAGATGACTAACTAACCATCACGCCATCATTCCTGAGGGATTGGCAGAAATAATGGACCTCCACATTGTTCTGTCTTGAGTTAATTCTCTCGATTCCTCTACATTCATCCATCGTGTCACGCACGCACGTCGATTTCTCTGAAACTCTACACGACCGACATTTAATATTTGATCGATTTGACGGTGCCACGTTTTCCTCGGTCTTCCTCTATTTCCTGCTCCGTTCACGTCGTTTACGTATAGTTTCTTCATCTTTATGTTTTCATTCATTTTTTTCACGTGTCCAAATCAATTTGATAATAATAAATATTATTTACAATGAATTATTTTAAATACTTTCGTATAAAGCACTTAATTTGTGGTGTGACATTATTAAATATAATAATTATAATACACTTTGTAAAAGTTATAAACACCAACCGGTTTCGCTCCTGCCGGAGCTTCGTCGGGGTAACAGAATATACTGAATATTTTAAAATATTATAACATAATACTATTTGGTGTTTATAACGAATAAAGTGGTTTATATATTATACAAATTTTACAATTCTATTATTATTATATATAATTATTTTGAAAATCGTTCACAAAAACTCATTTGCATAAAAATTTGAACCTTATAAAAAGAATATAGCAATTCCCTAATGAACAATATTTGCAAATTAAATTCACTGATGTATGTGTTATGTGGCATTTGAAAATATCATCACTTCAGATAGTGCAAATAATAAACTTTGGTATTGATTATTCCTCAAGGTTGATTAGAGCCGCGAACATACTTGTAAATACCAATAAATTTTAGATAACAAAGAACATAAAAATATGGTGTACACTCTTAGTCAAATGACATCCTACACACTACTCGATGATATCACAGGGCTGACATGCGCACCAGATGATATTCTGAATGCCATTAAACTTGCTAATGTCGCTACCGTTACACAAGAAACAGAAGAATTACATTTAGAAAATTATTAGCTCCATAAGTTTATTATGATTCTTGAAAACAAATTATATCGGTGCCTTTGATTGGATTTTGGCTAGATTTTATCAACGATAATATCGATTTTATAAACGTAAAAAGTAAAAAGGTATAATTTTATTAATCACCAGTGTACGTCTGGCTTCATTTGCAGTAAAAAAGATGTTATTTTTTTTCATGTAAGCACATACGTGATTAGACATTTTAAATTTATAGATATTAAATAATAAAACGCTTTGTATTTAATCGCGGTATGTTAATTATAATTGATGCTTACTAGTTTGGCTTGTACCCAAGTTTCATAAAGGCAATATAGTTATTATATCGCCCTAAAGAAGCTTGGGTACAAGCGAAAGTAGTTAGCATAAATTATAATAACCATACCGTGGATATATACAAAATCTTTTATTATTTTATACCTATAAATTTAAAAAAAAAATTCTCTAGAACTGCGTTTGACTACATTTGCACCCCAGACAAATAGTCACAGTTTATCATAATATTAGGTACAATTAAGTAGTAAAAAACGAACTAAAAAGGTATAAATGATACAATCACATATGAGCTGCAAATATAGTCTGCCACAGTTTAATATTTTTTTTAACTGCAAATGTAGCCTGCCGCACCATAGGGGTTAATAATGCACACATGCCACACAAATATTAATAATTTGATTTAAAATATGTGATAAAACCTTGCCTATAAATTACGTTCATTATAAACAGATGCCTCCTATTAACTCGAAGGCATCCATTCCCATACGTTCTGCTCCTATAATACGTTTCTGATTCCGAGTTCGTGGGACATTAATTTCAATATCATCTTTTGACCCGTCCAATCGCCCGCCATATTGGTCCGTGACACATGTCATGACGTCACATCCGTCCGAGTTACGATCGATGCCAGAGACACTGGCGTGTAATTAAGGCAATAAATCTCACCGTATCGAATGTGTAAATTACCATCTATCAGCCATAAAAACGCCGCGTTTACAAAAAAAAGAAACATTCTGGGATTAAAACCAATGTTTACGGGTCGGTTTCCTTGTGGAGGCAATCGGACGATAGAAACCGAAACCCCATCGGTTGAGCAACATAAATCGGGGAAATGCGACATCTTGAATGACTTCACGCGCGTATTTTATTAATTTTTGAAATAGTCACATTGACGTTTGAAAAGGCGGAGGAATGCCGGCAATCAGGCGTGTTTTGGAGAGCTCTTCCTCGCAGGTATACCGGGATAGTTTATGGGACGGGCGTGGATAGATACAGCCGGCCCGCCTAAATAATGCAAGTTATGCTCATGAATCTGCTTGAAGGTGAATACTTTACGTTCGGTGATAAAGCGAAGGTGAACTGGATGGAATCGTGTGACAATTTTAACATAAACCACCGTTTTTTTTGTTTGTCGCTTTGGGACTCTTTGGGACATTGTATAAACGCTAGACTTGTCTTTATATTGTATTCAAAATCAAACGTTTTTCTTTTTTATTAATACACTACAAATCATGTTGAATTATTTATGTGAATTTAAATATTTAAAAAAAACGGAACGCTTTGATGACCAAATTTACGAATAAATTCGATCAAGTAATTAAATACTCGTATATACGAGTATGTATTGGTTTAAAATAATATATTATCACACACTTTTTACAAACATGTTTTGGGTCGTAAACGCCCATTCCTCAAGGAAGAAATTTTAATTGATTTTTAGTTAAATTATTTACACTAAAGAAGGATGTCGACAGTCCGAAAAATGTTTGTGAAAAGTGCAAAAAAGTATTATGAAAATGCAATGTTTAAAAAAAACTATTCAAATGTGAATATGCTTGATATCGACTGTAGAAGAAATGAATAAACTGTTTTTGGTCTACTAAATTTCTTTATTTTTATGTATTTAATGTGCTTCCACTTGTGTTTATGTTCGACCGGTTTTGGCAGCTTGAGATGGCCAGAAGATGGCAGCAAGATGCCGAAACCGGTTGAACATAAACACAAGTGGAAGCATACTAAATACATAATAATAAATAAACTGTTTTTATTCAATTATTTTAACAATTCGGCGTTTTTTTTAGAAATATTGGGTTTTAAAGATTATAGTTAATAAAATTATTTATTATTGTGAAAGAGATATTCGTTTGTAAAGGAATTTTAAGCAATTGCAATTCAATGCCTGCTGTGACAGTGAGTTAAGTTAATTTTGATTGATGCTCTCTGACAGGGTCGATTGATCTTTTCACTATCCAATTGCGGATGTGCTAGCCCTGCAGAATTAAGTTCCATTGCGACACGGGATTGTTTTGAGTACAATCAGACTATATGTGACTGTTCACGTTTATATGAAATGAAATTTAAATAATGACACTCTACATACAATCTTGTCGATGTTTCAGCAGGCAACTACAAAGTAAAAAAGGCGAAAACATTGACGATACGCTTGAAGATGAAATCATCAATCGTTCATTCAAGAGGCAATCAATGTTGCATGTTTCGCCTCGATAAATATCAAAATGTGATTGATATATTCGAATTTTAAATCATATCCAGTATTCGTCTACAAGTATTTGTATACATTCAAAATGTTGTAAAAACAAAAACTGGTACAAATATAGTATATAGATTGGAGTGACATCTCCAGGCGGTTTTTCGCAATGCGCTAATGGCGGTAGCCCTTCACATTGCGTTAAAAAAAACTACCATGCAAAGGGTGGTGTTGCAGATTAACATATATACAACTTCCAAAAAATTGTCAGACATGGTGGTCATAAGAAAAAAGGTGGAATGGGGAATGTTATATTACATAAAGCGTGCGCTTAACCCAACCAATGACAGGTCATAAGTCCTGTAAACACCTCGATCAACCATATTATGTTTCCAATTTGCATCTTCGTCTCTATTGAGATACAATTAATTCATATAAAATAAATTTCGGAGACAAAAAATACTAGGGTTCACAATTATTGCATATCATTCTTAGATAAATTATATATGAATCTGTATTAAATAAAATGTATTCAATTTTTTATTCCTTGTATACAACTTGAATCCAATTACTGTATAAATTTATTTTAGCTATTATATTGATTCTTATGACATGTGATAGGTAGCCAATCTATCTTCATTTTATTGTGGCGTGAATTTTACACCAGGTCAAAGACAGTGTGACAATTAGACTGTCATCGCCGGGAAACCAGGAACCTTAGGAATAGAAGTCAGTTCATACCACTCTGCTACGAAGGTCGACTCTTTTAGTGTGTTGAGGAGTATATTTTGAACTAAACACTTTAAGTTAGATAAAAAAAACTATCTAACATTACTTATTTTAGATATCAACGATGTTTAGTATTAAGTATTGGAGAAAAACTGTTGAGCTGTGCTATTCAAAAGGTTACTGAACCGTAAAACAATGAGTCCTGAATGCAAGGAAATGAAAATGATCTAAAACGGGACATTGAAGTATCTATTGTGTTCTAGCGACATGGTCATATGGTTTCGCTGAACTGCTGAACGAACTCATTTTAACGTAAAAAAGTAACTTAATTAAAACTACCGTTGCATTGTTGTACTACAACATAACACTAAAATTTTTAATTTCTTGACGGAATCGTGTTTAGACTTTGAAGGCTAAAAATACATTATTTAGCTCTTCGAAGGCACATAGACGGTAAAATACCATATTTATACATACAAAGGTATACAAAATGCACCTAAAGTTATCATCACGAACAAAAACCTATCCAAAAAAGCTAAAATGGCAGTGAACAATGGTGTTCTTGTACCGACCGTTATGAATGGAAGCGAAGGATGGAACTGGCAAAAGTAGGATTAAAGTAGAAAAAACCCAGTAGAAATGAGATCTCTTAGACGAATGTGTGGATACTCTGTGTATGATAGAGTGTCGAATGAAAATATAATAAGTGAATGCGATGCGAATGATGGTGTTATGAACAAAATAATGAAAGGCTCATTAAAATAGTTTGGACACATGGAAAGAATGAATGAAGAAATAATGGTAAAACAATTGAGGAAGACCGAGGACAACGTGCCGCGATCAAATAAATCAAATATTGAATGAAATCGATGCGCATGTATGACACGGTGTACGAATGTTGAGGAAACGAGAGAAATATGTCAGGGAAGAAAAGTGTGGCAGTTCATTATTTCTGCCTACCCCTTCGAAGAGACGGCATGCTGGTTAAGTAGTTTTGATATACGAAAAATACTCTATGAAGTGCATTTAAAAAAATCCAAATTGTTATACGAGAAAAAAATTCTAATAATATCTTATTTCCAATAGGGGTTTCCTTATTTACTTTTGGTGTCCGAACGTATACTTTAAAATATTTATGTTGTTGATTGAAATTTCTTGGTTAAAGATTATTTAATAATATACAGTTTTGGCAGCTCGCTGCCATCTCAACCCGAAACCGGTCAAAAAAAAAACAAGTGTAATAAGATTAAATTATATTTTATGTATTGTCCATTCCATTAATTATTAATATACGAGTATCTAATAGTGGAATCCTTGATGCGGTAATTTTTGTATAGAACAGTTTTTTTTTAACTGAATTACTGTATACAATTTGTTTCTTTCTCATGACTTAAAATTTAACAACAACAAAAAATATGTTCAACAAACTAATGCGAAACCTGCCGTTGCATCTTTGCCAGTATATTGGATATTCTTGGCTGCAGTGCTGTCTCTAGCAGACCAACTGCTGCATTCAAGTCATGGACTTGGACTTGGATCTTCCTGTCTATTCGTTTGTTTTGATTTTATTGTGGACATGGACGAAAATGCATTTTCGCATAAATAATTCTATTTAAAAAAAATTGAATGGCGAATTTCTTGAAATTTGGCATACTGTTTGCGGTCCGCGGAAAATCTGCGGAAAAAAAAGCGGACCACCGGTTGGGGAACACTGCACTAGCGTATTAAGTTGCACCGTGGAAACAATACTCGTATAACTTAAATTATTGTTAAATACTTTAACAACTGATATTGAAATGTCCTCTGTTAATAGAAAATGGTGCCGGCTCGTATCTAAATAGTAAATTTTTTGAAACGATATGGCAGTTAGTTTTAAATCTACCTTTATTCGATTAAAAGTAACACGTATAATAATGTACATCCACTATCTGAAGCGATACAATAACTTCTGTTTTAAATTTCTTACTTTGGATTTTGGGCACAAATGGCCTCCAAACTTGTACTATTGAATAACTTATCCGGTTCTTTTATCAACTCGTGTTCGTAGTGCCTATTTAAACACATAAATAACAAAACGTTAGATGCTTTCAACATTATTTTAGTTTTATTTGTCACTTGATCACTTTTACCCGATTGGAAGCACTACCGAGAAATGTAAATTCTATTGAATTATATAAATATTTCACAATAAGAATATAAACTAACCGATTTTTAGTGATCATTTTAATCATCATCAAATTCTTCAACAACAAAAAAATATTCAAAATAATTATGTTATTCGAATTTTCATTGTAAAAAAATATATGTAATTAAAAAAAAATACATATTATACTATTAAAAATCCGCGTAGAAATTACCTTAATGGAATTTAACTAAATATATGATACATTTAAAAAAATTAACAATATATTTTTATTTTCATTAAACATGATAAAATTTAAAATATTCAATAAGAAAAGCATTATGTCTTTTATTGAAACTTAAGACATTGACACTGTGGAATTCCATTGCAATACACTTTAGAAATGAAAAATAACGCTGTTTATTTTCCACTAAAATATTTAACATCACGACATGTTTCGGAGAAGACCATCTTACATATATTTATACCTGAAGATGGAGTTAATAACTATATCAAAACAGTTAATAACTATATCTTAACATACATTTAATGAGGTAATAAGTAGATGCATATTTAAAACACTTTTTTTTTTACATTGGTTTTAAAATATCATATTTATATATATTTATTGTTTCTAGAAAAATGATAGGTGTAAAACTGCTTATTTAATCATTAATGAAAACGTCCGTTTTGTAGAAGTTTCAATATAATTAATGTAAAAGACATTTTTTGTCTGTCTAAGGCATTATCAAATTTGAAATATCATTTGATAATGCCTTAGAAAAGCGAAACATGTTATTCCATAGAGTAAAATAAAACTTCTAGAAAACAGACGTTTTCATTTGCATTAATTACTCTTATACGGTACCCTTAAAGAGTGTATTAAAGCAAGAACTTGGTGTCGAATTGGAACCAATGTCACCTGGTGCTTTCTTGGTAGGATTCTGGTTTAGCAATCTTCGAGAATCGAACCCGAAGCGGTGTCTGCGTGTCGATCCTCAATAGAGATAGACATGGAATTACATGGCCAAATAAATTACACAGATAAACGAGGCATAGGCAAAACGGGCTGCGGACCGCAGGACAAAAGGACGAACGTGTCAGGGGTAGAGACCATTTGGCACAAGAGCTGTACAAAGTATTAATAATACATATATTTTTAAAACAACAGTATTATGACGTTTATGCACTAAATTTTACCTCGAGAGTGCTTTTTGAAGTAGATAAAGATTCGTACATCTCTAAAATCTTTTTTTTTTTCGTATGAAGCATTTAATTTTTGGTGCGGCATTCCTCCCTTCGCCTCCTTACTTTTTCGTTCATTTTTTTATTATTATGAAAAGACTTTAGACCAAGGATTTATATCAATGATGTAAGAATTTATTTTTACAATCTTCAATGTGAGCAGAAAATAGCTAATTTTTATGAAGAAGGAATCTGGTCGTGTCCAGGCTTGAACCCATGTCCCCTGGATCAAGAGCCAGAGTTCTATCCCCTAGACCACAATTTTCTTCTATCTTGCGCAACTCTTATCCATCTTCTTCCTCCAACTGTAATTATGTCGTCAGCCCAAATTTTTGGGGTCATTTTTCCTTCCCATGGTTTTAATATCAAGACTCTACGTGTCCATTTTCCCGTTCCCTATCTAACGACATATTCTGTCCATTTTAGTCGGTGTGGCATTATTAAAAATAATTTAAAACAATTGTATACTTTGTTTTTTCACCACTTTATTTTGTGTTATTGCACTTACCATACTAACCAATGAAGTGATATTTGCCAAATTTTGGGCACGTGAGGAGACGGAGAAATCGACGTGCATGCATGACAAGATGTATGGATGTAAAGGAATCGAGAGAAGTATGTCAAGACAGAAAAGTGTGGCGTTCCATTCTTTCTGCCTACCCCTCTGGAAAGACGGCGTGATGGTTAGTTAGTTAGTTAGTTTATATTTGCCAAAGTGCATATGGTATTCGATGTGAAATATTTTATTTAAAACACGGTTATTCATTTGCTTTCGCCTGCTTAATCACGTGATGCTTTGATGAAAAATTAACGCGAAAAAGTAATTACGAAGTAATTTTATTTTCAATATAAAAAAATATTTTAAATCTGCATAACACATGTGTTTATATACAATTATGAATATAAATGAAACCTTGAATCACTAACGACCACTTATTCGAGTATTGTACCGCCTATGTTTCAGCACTGCTGCCTTACGGAGCGAGGTAATATAATAATATCTACATCTTTCTGCGTTCCTGGGAGCACTCGGACCGGGACGCTATCTTTGCGGTCTGCGTACAGTGGCCCAAGTCTCCTGCCCCAATACAAGCCCTATCTCATCACGACTGCCGCTGCCAACAGTAATAAACCCCAGCCTTCATTACACGTTATAATAACAATAAATATTGAACTGTATCTATGTTAAAACCGTCTCATTGCCGCATTAATGTTTTACCCAAGGTATATTACTATACTTTCAACGAGTAACATATTTTAATTTGAATGCATTCTGGTTCAACTACAATAATTTCTTGTTTTAATCACGTACGCTTTTATAAAAGCTTGAACATTTTAGAATTTGTCGAAATAATTCTCGAAAGTATCTCGCCGATAAAATTAAATTGTGTAAATTAAAAATGTTTTAAACAATATTTGTTTTAGTTAATTAGCTTGATATCTAATTTAAACAGACTAAAATTTAACAAAATGAATGGTATCTAAATCATCCCCTTTTCCACTGCTTTTTAATAAAAGTAACGAAAAATGTTAGATGTAGTAAATTAGAAGCAAATATTATGACCCATTTTATTTTGTATTAGAAATATAGTTAATTAATTCAGATTTTTTTATGGATCAAATAACTGATTTTTCTAAAATCTAAATAACGAAATTCTACAGATGAAATTGTCAGCAATTAAAACGAATTGAAACGTCTGTTATCATTATATTTTATGAAAATGACATGTTTTGCTTTGCTAAGGAATTATTAAACATTTAATAATCCCTTAGCAATTCGAGCATGAAAATTCCATTAATATACAATACAACTCAAATAAAATGAAACCGACGTTTTCATTCGGATTATTTTATATATAATTTGAGTATCATTGTTTAAGAAACAATAAATAAATGGTAAGTATTAAAAATTAAAAATAACTTCAAAACTAATTCAAATTAATTTATCTAATATATTCAATAGATATAAGAATTTAAT
Organism: Lepidostoma basale; assembly: GCA_022606425.2. Taxonomy (NCBI): domain Eukaryota; kingdom Metazoa; phylum Arthropoda; class Insecta; order Trichoptera; family Lepidostomatidae; genus Lepidostoma; species Lepidostoma basale. The sequence continues at coordinate 439,580 of JAHDVF020000472.1, read as the reverse complement.
ATAAAACAAGTTACTTACCCTGGATATAAATGCTATCAAAACTGTCTAATATAAAAAATGAACAAAGTTGAAAAAAAAAACAAGTTAAAAAATCAGCGTTTATAGTATAATGCATGACCACAAAGTTTGAACTGAAATTATAGAAGATTATAACGCGTTTTGACACGGCTCAAGTTTTTTCTTTCTCCGAAGCGCCCCAGTCCGGTGATTCCGTGTGAAGTGGGGGATGAATCCAGAGGGGCAGGATCGGGTGATTCTGCCATACGTGCTGCGTATTTTCTGATACATTACGTGAAAATTTAGGTTTGATACGTGCGTTTCTTAGAAAGATCTTTTTTATTTTACCGAAATTTGTGTTTATTATAGGAGTAAGCAGAAGCTTTGTTCTTATATATTCTTTTCTTTAGAATCCATTTAAACAAATATTTACAATGCTTTCTATTGAACATATAAAAATGTTAATATAATATACGAGTATGTACATAAAAATATATATAGTACATGATAATTTATGTGTTGTGTTTTGAGACATTAACAATGTTTTTATTATTTACCAAATAGATTAGTTTTGTATGAACTTATTTGATTTTAAATTACTAACTACGACCTCTTGAGATTCCTCTTAATTCGTACATCGTATCATGAAATCTCGTCGATATTTCCGACTTCGAATGTGGCCGCCTTTTAGTATTTGATTAATTTGGTCATGCCATGATTTTCTTGATAGCACGATAAATTCGTTTAGAAGTTGATTTGTTTTTAATATTTTCCATATATTTATTATTCCTTTAATCAGGAATATCGGTTTCTACAAGTTATATAACATTTTATGGGAATAATAAGATTCGCCTTGTTAAGGCATTATCATATGTATGTACTTTTGATAATGGCTTAGCAATGTAAAACATACCATTCACATGAAATTTGATAAAATTTATATAAAACAGACGTTTTCATTCGTATTAGTTATGTAATTTAGAGTTTTTCATCATAGTTACTACTAACTAACTAGCCATTACGCGGTCTCCCGTATGAGTAGGCAAAGAGAATGAACCACCACACTGTTCTTTACTGACATATTTCTCCGTTTCTTCAACTTTCCTACAATGTGTCATCCACGCCCGTCGATTTATCCGACTCCCCGCGTGGCCGACATTCAATACTTGATTGATTTGATCATGCCACGTTTTCCCAGGTCTTCCTCGTTCAAGATACAATAAATAGTAAAGGGATATATGCATTGTGATTGAAGCCGTTAATTCGATTCTCGGGTCTGCAGTGTCAAAGCGTCAAACTCCGTGGCCTGCAAGCATCGACGAGAAAAACAGGGATGGCTAACTAGCCAATGACAGTCCGGCCCGGTATGCACAATGCGGACCCATTACGTTATAATACGTTTGCGAGGGCACCGCGGCGTCCATATTTCGCGTTGGAATTGTGCACCGGAACTTTTAAATTGTATCCAGACCGGCGTAAAGTTTGGGCAATACTCGTATTTTTGTGCCATTTTACGTCCAGGGCGGGCGGCGCGGGCGGGCTGTTTAGCGGTGAATGGGAATTCCCGGACGGGGGAAGGGGTGGGAGGGAAGGGGCGGCCCGTTCACGTGGCGCATTTCACGTGTGCCACATAAACCGAAAACTCAAATCTCGATTTTTTTATGCCATCCACTTTGCATGGCACGAAAGCTGCATAAGTTGACGACTTTTAATTCCATTTCGGCTTCACGGGAACGCTGACAACTTTGCAAAACAGCGTGATTTTTAAATAAAAACTTACTCTTTGAGAGATAATCAAATGATTTTACTGTAATCTCTTGATGGGAGTTTATACTAAACATTATATTTATTTTGACAGCGACCGGTTTTGCCAGGGTTGCTGGCATCGATAGACTAGTCTTATCAGCCTGTCGATGTCACGAAGTCTAGCGAAATCGGTCGTCGTCGAAATAAATACAACAGTGGAATAAGTTATTGAAAACATAATTTCACTTTATTATTACTATTTTAATTTTAAATATAGTAAAGAAAATGTCTGTTTAAAGTTTTATATAATTTATGGGAATGGCATGATTCGCCTTGCTTAGGCATTATCAAATGACATATTTACATTTAACAATACCACGGTCAAGCAAAACATGCCATTCTCATAAAATAAAATAAAATAGATGAGTTATTTCACATTAATGAATAAAGTTGATTTTATTATATGTTGCATGCACATTAAAATATTAACTGTATATTATTTTATTGTAATTTATTTAATTTTATTCAACAAAAGTCCATAATGTATAAAACTTGGAACATTTACTACACGATGAAGCACAACAGTAAAAAAATAATGCTAGAGATATGCAATGGTACATGGTATAAAATACAATATAATGCAACTTTTTTAAAAAGACGTTGACTTTCATTTCGATTATATAATATAAGGTTTTATATGGTATCTGATACCCAACATGTTGGGTATCAGTTTACGGGACAGACTCAGAAATGAGGACATAAGAGTCAGGACAAAGGTTTCCGATGTTGTGAAGATGGCCGCAACCCTCAAGTGGCGATGGAAGGGACATGTCGCTCGCGATCCATAAGAAAAGTGGACAAGGCGACTGCGGTGCTGGTGGCCAAGGACGGCAAAGCGTGGAGTTGGGCGCCCACAGTTGCGTCGGCGCGACGATATCCGGAGAAGTGCGGGAAGTGCCTGGATGCGGATCGCTCAGAATAGAAGAGAATGGAAAATGCGAGAGGAGGCCTACGTCCAGGTGTGGACGGTCAATACAGGCTGAAGAAGAAGAAGAAGAAGATATGGTATCTATTGGCCCCAAACAGTGTCAAATGCCGTTCTCTGGACCATGGCAGGCGAAACGCCAATTAGAGAACAAGTCGCTAGGCGCAAATGGCAGTGGATCGGTCACACTCTGAGACGGAACCCAGCCTGCATCGCTCAGGGCGCACTAGACTGGTCCCCTATGGGGGAAAGAGAAAGCGAGGCAGACCTAGAGCCACCTGGAGAAGAACCCTGCAGGACGAGGTTAAGGCAGCAGGTCTCACTTGGGACGATGTTAAGCATCAGGCATGCGATAGAGTCGGGTGGAGAAGATTCCTTGAGGCCCTATGCACCACGGAGGTGTGACAGGACAAAAAGAAGAAGAAGAAGAAGATTATAAGGTTTTACATAGAGAACCAATAAATATATAATAAAAGTAAGTTTGGATCAGCAAAGCTCTTATATAATCAATAAGAGAGATGAACACAATCATATCCTTCATACGTAGAAGTATACACAGTTATCGTTATAAGTATGCATGATTGGCTTTAATTTACAATGCATAAAACATTTCAATAATCTAATCCCATTATTTATTCTCAATTGCTCTCATACATCGTTACTGATGTCATCATCATAAACCTAGGTTCATAAAGCAAGAGAATTGTTTCTTATTTTCGGAGGAATATTTTACAGGAAATTATGCGTTTTCTTAAACACCTTATTGCCACCTGTCACGCTGATAAATTCGAATGCACATACAACAGCATTCTCATTCCTGGCAAGCGACGCTGAGAGGATTACCGCGATGATTAATATTAATAGTAATTGTAATAATATGTGCAGTAATATCAGATTTTCTCAGAATTAATTGTTATTCGGTGTCTATGCTAGACTGGTCCATTGGACATCAAAGTGAAATATTTCTCGACTCTTACGCAAATAAAACGAGACTGCGAACATAAATTATGTATATAATAAGATAATTTTGGAGTGGCAGTGATTATATTTTGTTTCTTCTATATACGCCATACTTTGGGTTGTTATGATGGTTTATTTCTCTTTTTCTTTTTTATACACTTTGTATACACAACACTTATATTAAAAAATATATATGTAATTTAGCGTTTGATGGTACACTTGCATTCAGAATATAAGTGATGTGTATACAATGTGTATAAAAAAGAAAAAAAGAAAAATAGAAATTATATTTCGTATTGCAATACACAAATTAAAATTTTGGGCATGATAGAAAAAAATCGAATATATGTTTTCCTACAGGCAGAAAAGGAACTAGAAATAGAGAAATAAAATCATATAATAAATGTCGGCCACGCGAGGGATCGGATAAATCGACGTGTGCGCATGACACGATGTATGGATGTTGAGGATAGAGAGAAGTACAATATATCAAGAAAGAACATCCATTATTTCTGCCTAACCCATGGGAGTGACGTCGTAATAGCTAGTTAGTTCAGAAGCACACCATTCTGGTGTGTCGTGTTGAGTCGCATGCTGACGTGACGGTGAGCGGGCACAACCATCCGTTGTGTGGGGGAGCACTCTGACTTTTTTACGAGTCTTTATTAGCCTCAATATTTTCACACGATTCGGATAATGATTTTGAAGATGTGTCGTTACTTATGTTCAACAACTTAAAAACAATAAGCTGATGTTTGGTTCATCTATAATATTAAATAGACTAAGTTTAGAAAGAGTAGATATAAATTTCTTTGAAAAATTATACAAAATGTATAGTTTTGATATCAGTGTAACGCGTCATGACATACAACGAAACATTAGTATGTTTTTGCCATTACTCATTGATCCTGATAAATAGGAAAGATTTATTTTTTAACTATGTTAACATTATTTCATCGAATTTCTACCATTGTATGTTACTTTCTTTATAAAATGGCATACTTGAATGTCCCAAAGATCTTGTAAAAGGGGTTTTGACTTATTTGTTTAATTGTTTTTTTTAGAATCAAAAATAACGAAATTAAGAACGTATTTATTGTTTCTTAAACGATGATGTAAAACTGCATACTAATTAAGGAATATTTGTTCAAATATGACGTACAAAAAAACATACTACACAAATGATAAAGACTGAATCAAACAATATAATAAATAAGTTAGAGTTTGGAATAATTGAAGTTGCATGAACCGCTATTTCAAAGTGTAGAATTCTAAAATCACAAAGTGGGTGATTATCGATGCTCTTCGTCAATCATTCTAAAATAATCGTGTTAACTAGACGATTAGTTTTATAACGTTTGTCTCCCTAGAGCGGGTTATCCCAGTTGGGAGGTATCAAAACCATGTACTTGGTAAATTATCAATAAATAAATAAATAAAAACTTTTTAAGTAATTTTGTCATTTCTTTCGTACAACCATAAAACCGTGAGAGGGATCTTTTGTCAAAAATTCTATTGTGCAAAAGTATTATTTTACCAACTTGTGTCAATGTTCATTTATTTTATCTTAAAATATAAACTGTCCCCTTACTTAATCAATAGCCTTTGAGCAATAAAACACCCTCAACTCAATACTTCCATCTAAAAATCCTTTCAAAATTTAACCCATTGATATGTCTATTGTTATCTCCCTAGTACTAGCCAAGTTAACTAACACATGTTATATATAATTCTAGGTTCTTGCACTCAGTTTGGTAAAATTTTGGTTAGTTTATATCGTCCTCCCGGTGATGAAGGTGTAAGCCTTCGCCAGAAAAATAAACTCAAAAGTGGAAAAAACAGGGTTTTAATTCATAAAAATTCGTCATTGTGGAATTCCACAGTGTTAACGCCTTAAGTTTATCTAAAATTAAAACTTTTAATTACAAAAACTATTTATAATAATGTCAAGATTGTTCATTTGAAAACCCTGCTAAAGATTCATTCTGAGAACCACATACAGATGATTTCAAATCAGCTTTCGACGAACTATTGTAAAGTACCAAGCGGAACTACTTTCAACATGAAAGCAAGAATAAACGCCTATTAACATGAGCTCGATATTTCGATGACACAGAGGATACCTGACTAAAATACAGAAGAATACTTTTACATAAATAAGTTTAACGAATTCGTACGTCACGCGTAGAAAGATTTGAGTTGAGTCCGCTATACCGCGGCAGAGAGTCGCACTCTGTATTAGTGGTCCCGGTAGTTAAAAGGTTATTTATCGCATTGCTTGATGTAACGATTAGTTCTATACAATTAGAACTCAGGCCAAGATGACACATCACGATTCCTATCCATTAATATAAATTATTTAAAATAACAACGTTTATGACTAAAGAGAAATAGAAAAACAAAACAATTTTGGAACGTGAATATTCGAATAAATAGATACCGGTCATTAAATCGAAATGTCATCAAATCTTATTTACACGTAATGTCAATAGTCAAAAGGCACGTCGATAAATAGATTATGTGAATAGATCCGAGATTGAAAGGAATTTCGAAGTACTTATTTAATATCGGAAATCTTATTTAATTTATTTGACAACACAAAAAACGTTTTATTAAAAAGTGTCCCTTGAAAGAAATTCATAATTTCATTACAAAAGTCTTGTAAATTCGTTTCGGCGCTCTCCCATCCTCCGCTCGGTATAAAAACTTCAATATGTACTTTTCTTTAACAAATCCCACCGTCCCCATCAAGGAAAGATACTTATTGTATCTCTAAAGGAAATTTATTGTTTTTACGAGTCACGTAGGAGTTTTATTATTTATATTTTTTGTTAGGGGTGGTTCCCTCTCGCCCCCTCGCCCCGCGCACGTCTGTCTCTTTATGAAAGGGGAAAGAGGTGTTGCGGTTCTTTTCATACAACCGTATCTAGGGCCTATCATTTAACGTAATCTTTTATCTAACCTTTTTTCATTATGTACTTTGAATTATGACCCGCGATGGTAACCCCTGAAAAACGGACTCAATTTGATTTTCTAGTACATTTAATAATTCGTAGACACAAAGAACGAAAAGGAGACAGCTTTGTTCATTGGGAGTTAAAAATATGAACACAAATACGAACAATTTAAGCTCACTAACTAACATACCATCACGCCGTCTTCCCGAAAGAGTAGGTAGAAAGAATGAACTGCCTCACTTTTCTTTCACGTGTAATGCACGCACATCAATTTCTCCGACTCCTCGCGTGGACGACAATATTTTATTTATTTGTCCACACTTCGTTTTCCTCGGATTTCCTCTCTTCTAGTTACATTTACATCGTTAACATATCCTTTTTTACATCCAAATCTGTAGGTATATGAACCTGGCAAAAACCAAGGTGATGGACACGGAAAGGCTTCAAATAAACGTGGTTGGCAGCAGAATCGAGAATGTCTAGGAATATACATACCTGGGACACAATATTCCATTGAGCCGAAAAAACCAAACCGCAGAGCTCAGAAGAATTGGACTCAGCTGGGCAGCTTTCAGAAAAATGGATTTCATCTTTAAAAACCGAAAAATACCGATCAACCTGAAAAGAAAAGTTTATGAAGCGTGTGTTCTGCCGGTTGCTACATATGGCCTCGAAACTATAACATTGTCCAAACAAAATGCCGAGAAACTACGAGTGACCCAAAGAGCCATGGAAAGAACCATGTTAGGAATAAGCCGAAGAGGCAGAGTCAGAAACGATACGTCGAGAGAAAAAAACTAATGTCACTGATATCATCCCCTGGGTGGCGACTCTAAAGTGGCAATGGGCAGGTCACGTAGCCAGAAGCTCGGACGAAAAATGGACAAGAAGACTGCTGACTTGGAGACCGTGGATGGCAAAGAGAAGTACAGGGCGACCACAACTACGGTGAAAGGATGACCTGAACAGGCATGTCAGAATAACCTGGATGCACTCTGCACAAGACAGAGTGACGTGGAAGCAAATGGAGGAGATCTTTGTCCGGGGGTGGACGGGAATAGGCTGAAGAAGAAGAAGAAGGATAGGCTTTTGTTTGCGATGAAAACATTAAATGAAAATTTAATTATTTAAATTAAATTAATTGTTTTCTTCCTCTTCTCCTTTAAGACCCACGGTCTCTTCCTGTTGTAAGGCTGGCTTCTCTCGGAAAGTTGACTCCCAGCTATTCCTCTACCTTTTTTATGGTCTCCAGGGGGGACGGTAGCCAACATGACAATATATTGTTGATTAAGTAACATACGTTATTAATAAGTACAAAAACGTACTGAGGAAGACATGGCGTGACCAAATTAGTTAATTACTAAAGGCTGCCACATTCAAAGTCAGAAAAATCGACGAGCATGTATGTTACACTGTATGAGTTGAACCTTGATTGCTATGAAGACGTAACATGGACACTTTGTTGACTGATCTAAACAGGCTTGAAGAAGAAATTGTTGAATCGTAAATTATAGAAAGATATCATCTGGGATACCGACGGTTTTCAAAAGCTCAATTGCCTTAAGTAGGCAAGTACGTATGTTTCTGAATATATTAAGTTAATCCTTGTAAGTCCTTGTATGTATTTTATCAATAACGAAATTGAACAAAAGAGTGCAAGGATTTGAATTATTGCATCCAATAACTAATCCGTCACGCGCTTTACTCCTGGGGGTGAAAACAAAATGATAGAATGCTTTACTTATTGGTTGGTGTACTAGAAATTTGGAAGAAAAAATGTTGGATCCAAATATATCATATTAAATATTTACGATGTGTATTGAAATTTCTTGATGAAATTTCAACGTTAATATTATAATACTCAAAATGCATTGATTCAGTTGAATTCCTAATTTATAAACACTGCAGAATTCTAGATTTTTTTTTCATTCATTTAAACATTTATATGTTTTTTTACGCTTTTTAGTTAATATTTTTCAACGTGTTTCGAAAAATTCGCTTGTTTAAAGCATTATAAAATATCATTTGATAATGCCTTAGACAAGCAGAAAAAAGGCATTTGATAATACATTAGACAGGCGAAACATATCAATCATATAAAATATAATAAAACGTCTAGAAGACAGACGTTTTTATTCTTATTACTTAAACCTCTACAAACTTTTGTTTGAAAACTAGCTAATAATAATAACGTATAGAATTGGCCCATGGCACGAATATCAGGCGATGTGCACGGCTCTGGTGCAGTGTTAATTTCAGCGCGAGGATCTCCATTTAGATTGCGAGGAAATAACCAAGTTTTCTTGACAACGGAGCTCATCTCGCGCGATACAAAACACAAAACGCCCGGACAAGAACAAAGACCGCGGCTTTAATAAGTAAAAATAACAAAATGTTTTCGCCGTTCCACTCAACGGTCACAGTCAAAATATAAAAATGTCTCTCTGTCTCCCGGAGACAATGGGGCTGCGCAAGGAGATGGGATAATGTGGGGCGGGCCGGCGGGAGGGGATGCAGGGGGCGCAGGGGGTGGTTTATCTTTATGAGTCTGCGGGGTGAAATTATGACGACTGCAGGCTACGCTGGGGTGATGCCATTATTGCGCGGAGCGGGGATGAAACGGAAATGCGATTTGCAGTTAAAATAGCATTTTAATAAGATTCGGACAGGAACACGGAAGATACCGAGCAGATCTCATCTTGCATCAGGGGTAGTTTTGTACAGTTTACATAAATCATGCATCCTTAAAGCTTAAAAAATATATATGTGAGATATCATAAGGACCATATAGGCGGTTGATTCGGGGTGCCACAACACTCATGTTTTTGTATAATTTTATCATAATATAACACTTACTTATAAATAGCATTTGCTCGTACCGTCTAGCCATAAACTGATCACTCACCTAAAACAATAGAAAAAGCAAATAAATATAATTGTCACATAAAAATGCAAAATAATAATATTGTTAGGTCATTTACAACATATCATAAACACAATATTATTAACATAAGTTCCCGTTTATTCAAACGTGTTTTAATAAATACGACAATCTAAAATTCTTTGTGTATTCGAATCAATTGTCATGAACACCACATTCAGAACGATAATCGATTGAACTATGTACACAAATCTTAAACCGAATCTAGAAATAATGTGAAAGATTTCATGATTCGAGGTAAATTAAAAGTAGGTAAGATTAATTGAAAAATACATATTTTTAAAATAAATGATCATGATCATAATTCTTTGTGTATTCGAATCAAAAGTCATGAACACCACAATCAGAACGATCATCGATTGAACTATAATATATCCACAAACCATAAACCGAACCTAGAATCAATGAGAAAGTTTTCATGATTTGAGGTTAATTAAAAGTTTGTATGATTAATTTTAAAAAATCCATTTTTTTTAAATAAATGATCATGATCATAATTCATTGCACATTCGAATCAAAAGTCACGAACACCACAATCAGAACGATAATCGATTTAACTTTGTCTACAAACCTTAAACCGAATGTAAAATCAACGTGAAATTTTTCATGATTTGAGGTTAGTTAAAGACAGGATTAATTTTAAAAAATTCATAATTTTTTAAATAAATGATCATGATCATCTAAAAAGATCGATAATATTATATTATTTAAATCAATTTAAATAATACGTATATTTTATTTATGTAAAAAAACAACAGTAAAGATTTATTTGTTCACGTTTAACATATTTTGGTTGGTTTATATCTAACCCCCGATGATGAGGGTGTAAAAACTTAGAAACATATCGAGAAAAATAAACTCTGTGGAAATTAAAAACGACATTTTTTTATATTTCATATGATCATTGTAAATCAGTTTGCTTATATAAAGATGTATGTTTTTATGAAGATATATAACATTGTAAATAATATGATATTATTATGAAAAAAAATACGGTTTTCGCATCGTTAATAATTTATGGGAATGAGGTCTTTCGTCTTAATTATTTAATATAGAGTTTAACATCATTGTTCACGAAACAATAAGTATATTATGTTGGCATTCCAAACATAATATAAATTAAAAATTAACATTTGACTACCTGAACATTCCACTTTCTTTATAATAACATTAGTATAATAATATGCAGACAACGGGAAGTCTAATGTCAATGTTAATAAATATAAATTTCAAAATAGGAATCGTTAAACAAAAGTGATGAAAAAATACGCATCTCAAATACGAACGAACGAATCCAATACTAATCGTAAGATTAATCTGCAGGCAGTCTGAAGCCTCGGAACTTATTCAAATAAAATTGTCGCCTTCGTCTTATTAATAAAGCGGTGAGGTGTTTTCTTTGAAGATGGTTACTTGAAATTCAAATGAAGTTTCGAGAGATTGACAGGTACCTTAAAATTTCATAAATTATGCAAAAAAACGGAAAAACTCGCTTTTAACAACATGGCGCCATATTGGAATGATGAATATTCAAAATGTCAAAACGACGATTGAATATTCATTGGCGTAATAAAAAACCTTGAAAGTAAGAGGCGAGGCTGGATAACATAACCGATAATTCACTTACGACTCATAAAAGAGAAAATCGTCTTTCTGACGCTTATTATGCCTATTTAAAGCATACTATTATGTAATTGAATGCGTAATTATGCGATAAACCTAATGTTTATGCGCTCCGTTCTGAAATATGCGCTCTTTCTCAAGAGAGAGGGATTCTATATATATTATTTCATTACTAACTTTTATATTTCGAATATTATTTTTTTTTTTTTGTTGAATCGCTCTTTACATTATGAGCCAAATCAATGTAAAGGGTATTATAGCTTTCATAGTGATTCTCGTGACAAGTGATAGGTAGCTAATCTATCGCCATTTTTATGTCACGTTAATTCTACATCAGACCAAAGACAGTGTGACAATCACGATTGAACCTACCAACTACTACGGACATTACTTTTCTTGAGTTTTAATTTGAGTCCCGGTCAGTACCTAGACTATTGTGGCAACCCTACACAAAGATGAAAATTTCATTAAAGGGGTCAAAATATAGCAAGATTTGTTCTGCTACTAGAAATATGCCTATAATTAGCTTACAAAAAAGTTTATTAGTCGGTAAAATACATCATTATATTTAATAGACACGTGAATTTTCGAATCGTTTGAAATCATTCAATGCATAATGACCGATTAGGTTAACCCAGTCGTCTAATATCACACATTTAAGGAGCGTTCACACCGGCCGCGACAGGGATAGGCGATCGTAATTCAACATTAGCATCGGCCACTAGCACTTGAATACTTTACAAGTCCGGCCATATGCGATGCGACTGGTTTACAGTGACAATATGACGACACCAGATCGGGAGCAGCTGCGATATTTGCGCCATGCATTGGACCGAGAGTGTGGCGCAGACGCTTGATATCTGATAGTCGCGGGTGGCCCGGATAAACTGACAATTAAAAATATTTCCAAATTTGATATAGTATAAAAAAAATTATAATGAAATACACGATGCAAGAACTTGTGATTAAAATTATTGCTATGCAAGGTGTGACAATATATTTAAATAGCGTATTTCTTGAACAATAGGAATCACGATACTTCGTACGAAGATGGCGTAATGACAGAAAGACTTTTACATAAAAGTTTGCTATTTTAGAAAAAAAAACAAACAAAATTTTGCGTTCTCTCAAGAGTTGCGTTTTTATAGTATGTTTAATTTGTGAGACATTTAATAATGCCTTAGAAAAGCGAAATATGTCATTCCCATGAATTATAATAAAACTTCTAGAAAACAGGCGATTTTTTTCGCATTAATAATTAGTTGAAAATTTTACAATATTTTTTTGTAATAATATATCCAACATTATCAAAATTTACCCAGTGAATATATTTATATTCAAATTTCGATTAACTTTATGAACACATTTATATTTTTTTCATTAACTTTATACTTCAGCAAAAAATTGCTGTCATCAATATAAATTCAAAAATCTAATTTAATTGAATGTTTTATCCATAACTTCACCAGCTATTTTAGTTCAATTTTAATTCTAGTTTTTTCTCATTTTTTCTCATTCCTCACATTCATTTTTTAAGAATATTGTATAATATTTTTTAAAAGATAAATTACATAAATTGTAATTATAGTAAATTAAATAGTCCATTGTTTTGTCCGAAACACTATGATACTTCAACATTATTACTGTTATAATTTATACCACATAGTTATAATATCACAATTTATTTTTATTTACCAGTGTCGCGACAGCTGTTTCGCCAACTGATGTTAGCAACATCATTACAATAAATAAACAGTTTATTTATCAGTTTATTGTATCTCCCGATCATGCCAACATCGGTTGGCGATACAGCTGTTGCGACACTCAATAAATAAAAAGAAATGTTGACATTATAATAGTGTTTTAAATTTTAACAATAATATAGAGTAATTTTGCAAAAGGAACGCTGCCAGCGTTATTTTATATTAAAAAGATCATTTTAAATGTAAGCTATAATAATATTATCTTGAATAATGTATTTAAGTATAAGTTAACTTGGGTAACACGGTACAAAGCGCAATTTAGGAGTGTATGGATAGTTAGTATCAGAGACGGACGTGCAGGAGCTAATGTCATCGCGGAAGTCGTACGAGCGCTATAGCCACTTGATGCATCGCCCTTTAGTGCGAGTTAACGTTCATTTTAACGCCCATCATCATCATCATCACCGCGTGTGCTAATACAGCGCTTTAGCCCATCAAATGTTATGGTTCCCGGAACATTTTGCGCTCAAACTATAATATTCACTCATATGTAGAATGTATCACTTACAATTAAATTGTGTAGATACTATATAGTCGTGGTAACAGATACAATCAAATATTCAAATGATTTTACTGAAATCTCTTGATGGAAGTTCATTTTAAATAATAATCAAATTGGACTGGGCCAGTCTGTCGATGCCAGCGAGCCTGGCGAAATCGGTCGCTGTCGAAATAAAGACAAAAGTGGAAGTAGTTAAAAACATCGTTTTATTTAATTATTACAATCAAATATATTACTATATATGAGTATCTTAAATACGAACTTTACCGACATAGATAAAAAATCAATTCCTATTTTTTGTGATAATTGGCGATAGAAATGTTCAATATTGTTTTTTTTTTAAACATGATGCATACTCTTTAAAAAATGAATAATTTACAAAAAAAAAAACTTCAAGCCCAACTTTTGATGCGTGTATTTCCTTTTATTCGCATATCCCTTATAAGTACTTCTATGTCTATACCTACTAGACTATGACTGCATCGCTATAGAATTTATCAAAAACGGTGGCGAAGTAGTTTCCGCATGGATATGTAAACTGTTCAACCAATGCTTGGAGGAGGGATATACCCCACTCGACTGGAGGAGAGCAGTTATTTTGCCTCTGTACAAAGGAAAAGGATCCCATATGGAATGTGGAAACTACAGAGCTATTAGTATTTTGAGTGTTGTTGGTAAAATCTATGGCAGAATTTTAATAGAAAGAGTAAGAAAGACGACGAGTGATAGAGTTTGGGATGTGCAAGGCGCTTTTATGAATGGCAGAGGATGCATGGATCAAATTTTTGCACTTCGTACAGTGACAGAGAAGTTTATGGCCAAAAACCGTAAACTCTTCTGTGCGTTTGTCGATTTGCAAAAAGCATATGATCGCGTAGATAGAGGTAAACTGTGGGAAATATTGTCGGAATATGGAATAAACACAAAACTGATCACGGCAATTACATCGCTGTACACAGAAAGCACTGCTAGTGTCAGAGTAAATGGGGATCTTACAGCCTGGTTTGATATCAATAAAGGTGTCAAACAGGGGTGTGTAATGTCTCCATGGTTGTTTAATCTATATATGGACAAGTGTATGAAAGAGCTGAAAGGGTTGGAAGCAGGTGCAAAAATGGAAGGTGTGGCAGTAAGCTGTTTGTTGTATGCGGACGACGCTGTGCTACTTGCAGACAACGAGCACGAACTGCAAGCCCTGGTGTCTAGTATGTATGAGGTATGCAAGCGATACGATTTGATGATGAATGTGAATAAGTCTAAGGTAATGATTTTCGAAAAAGAAGGAAGCATGACAGTCTGCAACATTAGTGTAAACGGTGAAAATCTGGAACAAGTGGATGAATTTGTTTATTTAGGAAGTATGTTTACAAAGGATGGGAGGGTGGAGAAGGATATTGAAAGAAGGGTTGGGGCAGGCAACAGAATTAATGGTGCACTTAAAGTTGTCATCGCAAACAAAAGCCTATCCAAAAAAGCCAAGATGGCAGTGCACAATGGTGTTCTTGTGCCGACCCTTATGTATGGAAGTGAAGCATGGAACTGGCAAAAGAAGGATGAAAGTAGAATAAATGCAGTAGAAATGAGATCTCTCAGACGAATGTGTGGCAAATCTGTATTTGATAGAGTGACAAATGCAAGTATAAGAAGTGAATGTGGTGCGAATGAAAGTGTTATGAACAAAATAAGGAAAGGGTCATTAAGATGGTTTGGACACATGGAAAGAATGAGTGAAGACAGAATGGTAAAGAAGGTATATGTAAACGGCGTGAACGGAGCTAGAAATAGAGGAAGGCCGAGGAAAACGTGGCACGATCAAATCAATCAAATATTGAATGTCGGACACGTGAGGAGTCGGAGAAATCGACGTGCGTGCATGACAAGATGTATGAATGTAGAGGAAGCGAGAGAAGTATGTCAAGACAGAACAGTGTGGCGTTCCATTCTTTCTGCCTACCCCTCCGGGGAGACGGCGTGATGGTTAGTTAGTTAGTTTATGTCTATACCTAAATCCGCCCTTTCATTTAATACTTAATGCACGCGTAAAAGAGTATCACTTCTTTTTAAAATCTTTTTATGTATTTCTCAAAAAACCTATTGCCTGCGTATACACATGTAAAAATATTTTTATTATAAAATTACAAGTATGGTCTCGCAATTTATTGGAGTTTGGGTAAGTATGGTTTATTTTTGTTAAATTTAAGTCAATACAGGGTCTTAACAATGACGACCTTCGTGGCAGAGTACCAAGAGTTCTGACTGCCATACCGAAGGTCTGCGGTTCGATTCCCAGCAATGGCAGTGTGATTGTCACACTGTCATTAATCTGATGTAGAATTCACGTCACAATTAAATAGCGATAGATTAGCTACCCTATGTTACACAAGTCATTTGAATCAATTTAATAGGTAATAAAAAATATATACTGTAATTAGGTTCAAACGGCACATTGTACACAAATAAAAAACAATATTGAAATTTATATTAAAATATTTTCACAATAATATTTTTTTCTTGTATATAACAGGTCGTTTGAACACAATTACTGTGTACAATTTATTTTAGATATTATATTGATTCTCATGACATGTGATAGGTATCCAAGCTATCGCCATTTTATTGTCACGTGAATTCTACACCAGACCAAAGACAGTGTGACAATCACACTGACCTTCTGTATGAAAGTCAGAGCTCTTGCCACTCTGCCACGAAGGTCGAACTAAATTAACTATTAACTAAAAACAATAAAATGTTTTAACACGGCATTCGCTAAAGAGCCTCATTTGGCTCATCAACCGCAGTTTGCGATCAATTGCACTAGAACATTCTTATATCTCGTATTTGCTAATGAATAATCAAATAAAACATATATTTGATATATACGAGTATATTACATCATTCTTATAATATATATTCATTAATTTATTGCGTTGGTGATAAAACTAGTGTACCGAATGATGGCTGTTAAGATATCCAGACTTGCGGGCAATAAATTCTGTCACTACTAGTTCTGTCACCATACACCGAGACAAAATCTATGCAAAACCGTGAAATATCTCAGGTCCGAAGACGACACTCCACTCGCAATAGCTAACTCGGCGTATCTTCAATCATGGCGGCATTAAGAGTTTATTCACACACGGCGACGATTCGCCTCAGCGGTATAGTAAACTCGCGCAAAATTCAAATGAAATGAGTCTAAAAGCAAACGCATTCGGTTTAAATGATTTGCATATTAAGAATTACTGTCGGGTCCGCATTGACGCAGCGTCGGGTGGCGTTCAGTGTGAACGGGCTCTTAAATCTGCCCGCCTTTGCGAAGTAATGGCGCACCGCGAGCGCGTTACACGTCTCATTAACATCGCGCGGGAAAACAACATGGCGGGGGAGGTGTGTGATTGGGCGGAATACTCACCGATCGACGCAACAGTTTCCCGCGTAATATGGGATATGTCACATTGTTCCATATTTAAATGGTCACGGGAATATTTCTTTCTTTATCCTCCAAGACCCAACACGCAATCTATCAAGATACCTTGTTATATTAACTATTTCAACAATTCAAAAAAAAAACTAACTAACTAACCATCACGCCGTCTCCCCGAAAGGGTAGGCATAAATAATGGACTGTCACACTTTTACTGATGCGGCACTCCATCCTTCTCTTTTCGCCCCGCGGGAGACGCGGTGTGATGGTTTGCGAACCTCATCGCCACCAATAGGCATCTCCCGCGCACACTTCGATATTCCAACACCCACAAAATAAATCTAAAACAAATAATATAAAATACAATGATATAAAATAAAATAATAAAAATTTAACACAAAATGTTCTTTTTAGATGGTGCACATTTGTCTATTTAATTTATGTTCCACGTATCCACCGTTTTTTTAATTTAGCACATAATGTAAAAACACATTATGTTTTTTTCGATGTTCAACATGTAGACATGGACGATCCGGACTTTTGAGTTTATTTAATTTGTGTTATTCAAATAATATTGAAGGAAAATATATACTTCATAAATTATTGATAGATTTACTTCTTAACACAAATTAAAACGTCTGTTTTCTAGAAGTTATATTATATAATAATTAAATAAAACGATGTGTTTTTAACTACTTCCACTTTTGTCTTCATTTCGACAGCGACCGGTTTCGTCAGGCTCGCTGTCGAAATAATGACAATAGTGGAAGTAAAAAAACATCGTTTTATTTAATTATTATTTAAAATGAACTTCCATCAAGAATTTCAGTAAAATCATTTGATTATGTTGTCTTATATTTTATGTGAATGGCATGTTTAGCCTGTCAAAAGCATTATCAAAAACATTTGATACTGCCTTAGACAGGCGAAACATATCATTATCATAAAATATAATAAAACTTCTAGAAAATATACGTTTTCATTTGTATTAATTATTGAATATGGAGTTTCACATCATTGTTCAAGAAACAAAAAATTTCAAATTTTTAAATCGCTCGGTACTTAACCGATTCATTTATTTGTAATAGTTACAAACGCCCTTCTTCAGTGTAAATTTTTTTATAAAATAATTTTATAAACTTGTATCTTTTTTACTAATCAAAATCGGGGGGGTTGAGGTTATGTCGAGAGATAGGGTGTTTATTTCGAATAATGATACAAACCCCTAAATTAAAAATTGAATATTGATATAAAATAAACGTCTTTATCGCCTTGCTAAAGCATTACCTAAAATTATTTAAAAAAATATTTTATAATGTCTTACAAAGGAGAAACATGTCACTCCCATTACACATATAGAACAGGAGTTTTCATTTTTGTTGAATATTCTTTAAATTAACATTAAATTGATAAATAAATTGCATTACTAATAATTGATATTATAATGTGAATACAAGCAAAAAAAATCTTACAGTTTTTAAGAAATTCACAATAGAAAGAGTGGATCGAATAGATGGAGTAGATCATATATGAATACTTAGAATGTGTTTATATCCATTGTTCAATACGATTTATGTGCATAGAAATTCCCTGCCAGCGTAGGGTTGTACTGAACTAGAAGTGAAACTAACAAGTTCCTTTTAAGAGATATACTAGCGTTAAATTTAAATAAATGTTTCAACATTATACTACCTCCTAGTCTCTGTATACTCTTCCTATTCTCAGTGCATATGTTCCCGGGTGATGTAAGATGAGGAAAACAAGAGAACAACAACCACCAATGATTGCGTATCTTCTCTCGCTCTATATTACAATCTAATTTCAAATATTGAGTTACAAAATTCGTATAATCTGATCGATGATTCTATATTTATTAACTAAGTAACTAATCATCATGTCGTTTCCCCGGAAGGGTACCCAAAGAAGATGGACCACCACATTGTTCTATCCTGACATTACTCTCGCATATCATCTACATTCACACACCGTGACACATACGCTCGTCGATTGTCCCGACTTGTAAGATGGCCATATTCGAGAGCTATGTCAGGATAGAACAGTTTGGCGATCCATCCAATCTGCCTACCCCTCCGGGGAAACGGCGCAATTGTTAGCTAGTTAGTTGTGTTCTTGCAATGTGTCTTATTTTTTTTAAACTTATTTTAACATTGCAATCCATTTCTGTTTTCTTAGAAGTATTGAAATGTGGCTGGAAGCATTTGAAATGTGGCTCCATCGCCGAGTACTCAAAGTTCCCTGGACAGACATGGTTACCAATACCGAAGTCCTGAGGCGAGCTAGAGTTGACAGGGAATTGTTATCAACTATCAAGGTTCGAAAGATCTCATATCTGGGTCATATACTGCGTGGGGAAAAGTACCACCTTATCCAACTGATATTGGAGGGAAAAATTGAGGAACACCGAGGCTCCGGAAGGAGATAAATGTCCTGGCTGCGAAACGTGAGGGAGTGGACCGGCATCCGAAGTGTGGAGGAGCTGTTCCGAGCGGCGCAGGACAGGGACAGGTTCGCCGAGGTGATCGCCAACGTTGGGGGGACCCGACAGGGCACTTGAGAAGAAGAAGAAGTATTAATATGAATTTTATAAACTTATTTTCCTAAAATAAAAACATTTCTATACAATCGTTAATCGTTAAATTTCTAAAGAACCGACTGAAAGTTAACTTGGATAGCAAAGATTAGGTGTAACAACTTACACCAAACGTATTCCTTGTAACTCACTTGAACAAAAGGATCAAACAATGACGCATTCGCATGCACCTAATTGCAACGACTGCACAGAATGACAACGACTACAATCGGTGACAATGAAACAATCTTCGCCCACAGGAATGACGTCACATTTCAGCTCCCCTCCCTAAAATAAACACTGTCATTTGTGTGAGTAGGGTTACCTAAATAGTATCTGAAAGATTCATCTGATATTATTACAAAAACTTAAGAATAGAAAAATAATTATTAAGATTAAAAACTTAAGTAAGATTAAATTAATAAGGGGTTACAACAACAACAAATCATCGTCTAAGGCGGTTCAGTCTGGGAAAACAAAAGGGTAGGCTAAGAGACTAGACCGCCACACTACTCAATCCTGACAAACCTCTCTAGCTTCCATCACATTCATACAGGGAGTCATACAGGCGATGTTTTTGACAATAGTTTATATGGTTATTAATATATAACAAAAATTGTGTTTAAAAACCTTTTTTTTAATTGTCCTCGACCAAAGAACATCTATTGTATACATATTAACAAAAACAGTTATATGGATTTGATACAGAAATTAATACCAAAGACTAAAACATTATAGGCACAAAGATATTACTACTTGCACCCACACAACATGACAATTAACAAATACAAATAAAAACCTTTAAACTAACTAACTAACTAACTAACCATCACGCCGTCTCCCCGAAGCGTGGCGTGTCGTGCTTAGGCACTTAAAAAAAAAAACAACAGCAAGAAATTAAAAATATTATTGAAGAAATTTTTCGAATTGTTCTTGGAACAAACGAATAAATTATTAACACCTGTCAAAATTCCTTACACAAACGAAAAAACTTATATAATTTTAACAGCAAAACAGTACACACGTATCACATGTCACAATTAACTATTATAAAGTGCGGCAACAATCAAATTGACCAAAATAATCCACTTACTCGTATACACGAAATCTCTTAAAATTTACAGGAGCACCACATTACAATATTCCCATTTAATTATATTTAATATAAGAACAAATATTCCAATTTAAAAAAAAAACTTTAAGTTATGAGAAAAGCCGTTCGTGATTTTAGTGATTAAAATATCGTTGACTTAATGATATAAAACTGTAATAATGGAATATGTAGTACAATTTATATTACATATTCTGTAACTAAATCGTAAAAGATTTCAGCTATATTTTGTTCCATATTTCTTCATTACATTATATTGTAATTGTAATACATTATTCATTGTAATAAAAAAAATGCTGCATTAGAACGCTTCACCCTAGTTGAGAAATATGAAAAAATATACTAGATAAATTTTCAATAAATTCAAATCGATTTGTCTGTG
The DNA here is from genome assembly GCA_022606425.2 of Lepidostoma basale. Lineage (NCBI taxonomy): Eukaryota > Metazoa > Arthropoda > Insecta > Trichoptera > Lepidostomatidae > Lepidostoma > Lepidostoma basale. The sequence continues at coordinate 418,599 of JAHDVF020000472.1, read as the reverse complement.
AACAAACATAAATGTGTCTAGATAAACGTGTTTTAAAATGCCAATTCAAAATTATGTGATTATGTAACAAATCCGTCAAATTGCTGTGTAAACTGTCAACCCTGCAGCGGCGCCACCGTCTCCTCATAAGCGCCTCGCGCCGGTGAACAATGATGGCTGCCAGTAGGAACAATATGGCGTCACTCGCGGTGTCACTTAGGACACAAGACGCCAGATGAGACGTCGCGGCGCCCCACTGGCACGGGCGCATTCGGCAAAGACGGGCGACAACGCGACCGTCGATTTTAAGATTAATTTAAGTTTAGAACAATATAATAAAGCGAATCAATATACAATTAATTTAATTAAATACGAGTAGTTTCGGAATCATGTCAAAACAAAAGTTTTTCTTTGAAAATTTAAAATAATTATATAATGCACCTAAACGTTAAGCGCACCTTTTTTTACAACGGCGGAAGCAAAAGCTCCTTTCATTCACAGTAAAAGTTCGTTTGGAACAAATTTGGCAGACGCGCCGTCCTCGTAATGAGCTTCGGAGCTTTTCCGGCAATGTGTTGAGTATATCGAGCTGAAAATTAGAGTTCACGGGTGAATAAATATAACTAGAGAATCTGTCACAAAAATATTTGAATACTTTATAATTTTAGAATTAACGAATCAGTTACTATGATAAATAAATACAATAAAAATTTCGCTTTGTTTCAGATTTTTTCACATTCATTCACATACATACAACGCATTAAAATAAATTCACATTCACATACATACAACGCATTAAAATAAAATCGTTATCAAATCGTAAAAACATTTATTGTTAAACAAATCAATTATAATATAGGACGATTTTTTTGAATTTTGAGTTTATTTTTTCTTGACTTGTTTTGAAAATATTATACTTTCGTCATCAGACGTCATCATGATGATTGTTTATTCGAAAAATGTCGAGAATTTAAAACTCACAGAGATTATAAAAAATCAATAAACATATCATATATTTTGTTATTTTTCAAATTATCCTATTGGAAAAAAATCTTAGAAATTACTGATTTCATGAAGAAGATAGCGAATGATGTATAGATTTGAATCAATGTCATAAGGAATAGTAAGTAAGGGTTATGTCCTTTCGGCTAACATTTTAACGGATTCAATTTAAATATTAATATGTGTATTTATTACTCGTATATTTTAAGACCAAATATTATTTTAAGAGGGTTTTCATTACGTATTGTGAATAAGTATCATATGTAAAAAATTTAAAAATATTAGCTTATAAATCCGAATTTATAGAGAATAATAAAAATAGAGCACTTTTTTAACCGCGGTATTGTTATAAATTTACAATAATACCAACTAGTTTCGTTAAATTACAACTAGTTTGCCGATTAAACACTATAAATATGTATATACTCGTAATATAAATATATTTACATTTATGATGATGCTTGAATGCAAGCAAAATTAGTTGACATAAAATATAATAACAATATCATTTAAAATGTCTCTAACCACAAAGTGAATATGAAAACATTAATATGAAAAAACAACTTCAAAATTATATAAAATATAATATAATTTTAAAATGTATTGTTTTCTCATACTAGATATATGATTTTACCTAGATAGAATTATATAATTATACATTGTAGCATGCCCTCTTGTGTTCTTTATTCGTTTGAGTTAACCTTTTGAGCTCGCGGAAGAGCTGAAACCTGAACAAAAGCTCACCTGCCGCACGGCGGAGCCCTAACTGCCGGTTGAACAGCCGGTTTAACGGCCGCTCTAGCCTGATGTATGCAATTGGGTTAATGGATTGTTTGAATTGTTTTTATTTAAATGATGTGGCCAGTTGTTCACTCACACCAATTAATGCTATATTTTTATTCAACCACCTAGCTCGAAACCGTACAAATAGGATACATTGTTTGCTTTGGAAATTTTATGCGGAGTCTTACGTGTTTTTTTGTTATTATTATGTACTAACAACTAACAAATTTAAAAAAAATTAATAGTGTGAATAAAGAAAACTTTATTTGTAATAATAACTGCAAACATACCATCACAACTTAACTAACTAACTAACTAACCATCACGCCGTCTCCCCGAAGGGGAAGGCAGAAATTATGGGTTGCCACACTTTCTCCCCTGACATATTTCTCTCGCTTCCTCAAAATTCATACATTGTGTCATGCACGCGCGTCGATTTCTCCGACTCCTCATGTGGCCAACATTCAATATTTGATTTTATGATCGTGCCACGTTTTCCTCGTTAACATTTAATTTTTTAGCCATTCTTTCTTCATTCATTATTTCCATGTGTCCAAACCTTCTTAATGATCCTTTCATTATTTTGTTCATAACACCATCATTCGCACCGCATTCACATCTTATATTTTCATTCGACACTATATAATATACATAGTATCACACATTCGTCTAAGAGATCTCATTTCTACTGCATTTATTCTACTTACATCCTTCTTTTGCCAGTTCCATGCACAAACTTTTTTTAACATATTTTTTTCATTCTTTATTACTATGTGTCCAAACCATCACAACTTTAATATCTATTACCTAATCATAATGTACTCGTATACGCGATTGTTTTAACGATTTTACAGACAAATTTGTTTCGCCTTGCGGGGGCATTATCAAGGTTTAAGGCATAACAAGTTTGTCACTAGTATTAATATTTTATTTAAACAAAATCTCTGTTAAACCGACAAAACAATTGCTTTTATATTATACTCGTAATTTATAATAGAGTTTTACAAAATAACAACCACAATAATTACTAATATATTTTTAATTCGAATTCATCTCAAATCGCGCTACTAGTTCCAAGTTTAATTATCATCCGATAGTACTTATGAATGTGCAATCAATAACGCTTATTTGATGATTCTAAGATAAAGATAAAATTAGTTTACCTGATGCAGAAATGAATGCGGTTAATGTATAATGACGGGAATACCATGCATGATTTCTACAAGACGTTAGCGGTGCATAACTACACGAAAACTGGTCGCTGTAAAGCATTTTATTAGAATTTAATATGCGAAGTATACGAGCTGCCTCAGCCACCTTGCATTTTCTCTTGATCTGCTATCGAGGGCTATTACCCATATCGCGGTGCACATCAGTTAAGAGATGCATCGTCTTATCTTGGAACAAATCCTTAAGAAATGGGTGGGAATGTTTCCTTACGTCACCGTCGTTAAAGAAATCACTAAAAAAACTAACTAACTAACTAACTAATCATCACGCCGTCTCCCCGAAGGGATAGGCAGAAAGAATGGACTATCACACTTTTCTTTCTTGACATTTTTCTCTCGTTTCCTCAACATTCATTCATCGTGTCATGCACGCGCGTCGATTTCTCTGACTCCTCACATGGCCGACATTCAATATTTAATTTATTTGATCGTGCCACATTTTCCTCGGTCTTCCTCTATTTCTGGTTCCATTTACATCATTAAAATATAATTTTTTTACCATTCTTTCTTCATTCATTCTTTCCATATTTCCAAACCATCTTAATGATCATTTCATTATTTTGTTCATGACACCATCATTCGCACCGCATTCACATCTTATATTTTCATTCGACACTCTATCATACATAGAGTAACCACACATTCGTCTAAGAGATCTCATTTCTAATGCATTTATTCTACTTTCATCCTTCTTTTGCCAGTTCCATGCTTCGCTTCCATACATAAGGGTCGGTAGAAGAACACCATTGTGCACTGCCATTTTAGCTTTTTTGGATAGGTTTTTGTTTGCGATAACAACTTTAAGTGCACCATTCACTTTGTCGCCTGCCCCAACCCTTCTTTCAATATCCCTCTCCACTCGCCCATCTCTTGTAAACATATTACCTAAATACATGTTTTTACTAATCAAATTACAGAAGGAAACTGATATCATACTATTATATAAAAGTTTGAATGAATTACAGTACATTTCTAAGGTTTCAAATTTCATGTCTATTGAAGAGTCAACATACAGTATGTGCACCACTAATGCTGCACGTCTATCTGGCCATCATAGTAGCGGAGTGAGACGAGCGCCAAGATAAGTTAATCTTTCTGTACATAATAACACCGGCCCCGACAAGACCTGACACTGACTGAGCGGACAGGAGTGTATGAATTATTACGTCTGGCGTATCTTGCTGAAGGATGGTCGTGGCCCCGGGGCGGGGGTGGCGGGGCGGGTGGCGGGAGCGAGCGCGGGTGGGGCGGGCGCCTCCCCCAGAGGTACGTAGATCCATCAAGGCTGACAGCTGCCGGATCACGTGACGAGACGACGTGTCACCGACCGCCGAGACTCGAGCCGTACTCGAAGACTCCCGGCCAGCTATCGCCGGAGTCCCTTATCGTTCGATCGATCACTTGCCGCGATGGCTACAATTAAAATTCGCTAACAAGAACGGTGCAGCCGTGTTGTCTGTGTGAGGTGATTATGACATTGACTGATGACACTGTGAAATAATTACACGTAATGAATTACTAATTTACTTCGAATTGAAAATACGTTCCACGTACGAGTATTTCTCAAATGCGTCAAATGAATGTACGTTTCATATTAATCGTTTATTTTATCAAAGAAAACGTTATTTATTGTTTCTTAAGTTGTATGTAAAACTTCATATTAAATAATTCATATGAATGAAATCGTCTGTTTTCTAGAATTTTTATTTTGTTTTGTGGGAATGACATATTTCAATTTTTTTTAATAAAGGACTAACATCAAGGATTTATGTCAATGATATTAGAATTTATTTTACAATCTTCAATGTGAGCAGAAAATAGCTCATTATTATGAAGAAGGAATCTGGTCGTGTCCAGGCTTGAACCCATGCCCCTTGGATCAGGAGCCAAGCGTTCTATCCCCTTTATGATTATCCTGAAATAACGTCTTCTTCTTGCTCCAGAGGCTGATTATGCAATGCAATAAAGGTGAGTCTGGTGGTGTCCATTCTTTGAACATGTCCGTACCAGTCCTTTTTTCGGTGTCTGTTCCATCTTATAATATCCAAAATAATAAAAATTTTAATTAATATTCATAATATTTGACCGGACTTCTATACGAGTATTCTATTTGTAGTGCTCAGGTCCCGCCGATTATGACGACAATGATTTCTTAGGAAGTGTTACTTGAGTCGTTCTCCGTTGCCTTCTCCGAGGATTATCAGTAAAGGGTTACCTTCCCTAAGTTGGTGGGTTTCCGTTTTGTGACGCCGAAGATACATCATACGCCCTCTCCCTATCTGCTATGACTGTAGGTAAGGTCAGTGATCAGTTCGATCACATTTTCCGGCATTCGCGGGATCACGAGGACCTTTCTATGATGTCAGAGAGTGGGACTTACTGGAAGTCTTGGTGTCTTGCTTCCGGTAGGGTATATCCCACTGTTGCACTACCAGTTATTCGAGTCATACAAGTATTAATTATTTTTGATAATTTTAATGCGTTAACGCTTTGGAATTGTGGTGTAAATCAATTTTTCTACTCTCACTTTTAAACAAACAAACAACACGCCGTTTCTCCGCAGGGGTAGGCATAGAGAATGGACCGCAACACTACTCTATCCTAGCAAACCTCTCTAGATTCCTCCACATTCATACAACGAGTCATACACGCACGTCGATTCCTCCGACTTCTAACATGACCAACCTTTAAAATTTTATTAATTTGGTCATGCCATGTTTTCCTCGGTCTGCCTCGGCTCCGTACTCCATTTACATCATTAACTTTCTTAACCATTCTTTCTCCATCCATGCGTTTACTCATTAACTTTCTTAACATTCTTTCTCCATCCATGCGACTCCGTACTCCATTTACATCATTAACTTTCTTAACCATTCTTTCTCCATCCATGCGTTCCATATGTCCGAACCATCGGAGCTATCCTTTCATAATTTTGTTTATAATACCTTCTTCCCCTCTAAATTCCTTTCTTATATCAGCATTTGAGATTCTGTCGTATATCGTTCTACCACACATACGACTTAGGGACCTCATCTCTACCGCATTTATTCTGCTTTTATCCTTCTTCTGCCAGTTCCATGCTTCGCTTCCATATATTAGACATGGGACCAGAACTCCATTTTGAACGGCCGAAATAGCCAAAAAATAAAATTAAAATATTGCAAATGTTTTTCAGTAAGAAAAAAAAAATTCAACTGTTTTATTGATTTCGAAAATATTCAAATTGTCACTTTTTATCTAATAAGTATTTTGTACCAATCATTAATGTATTGTCGATACATATTGTTAGTGAATCACTGGTAAAGATGCCATAAAAAACCAAACACCTTGACTTTACGGGAATACTTTTATAACATTTTATGTCTTCTACATATAATACAGAATTACCTTGTATATGAAATAAGTAGGTGATGAATTATTTTTCAATTATACCTTCATATTTAAAAAAAATTAATTAATGTTATAATTATTTTCGTTGAGTATATATAAATTATTAATATTTATGCAGATATGGGACATAATTGCATGGTGTAATACAATATAAAAAAAATACAGGTGCGTTGAGCCAGGCAAGATGGCGTGTCCCAGTAGTGGATATTGACCTTAAAGGTACAAGTTGAATATTATTTTGATTCTGAGATCGTTATACAAGATAGAAGGTGATTGATTGGTAAGACTGAGCGCGCCATTTGAAAATAATTACCACAAACTTAAATACGAGAGTATAACATTCATGTGTTATGTCGATATAGTTTGAACATTAATCACGAAAAGAACAAATAATTTTAAAACATACTTTAACTGAGCACATATCCTCATTTCTTATCGGGCTTTTAAGTAAAGTCAATATAAAATAGATTTATATATGTATTTAATTTCACAGATAAACACTCTGAAAGGCGACAGCAACAAAGTGAAGCAAGGATTTCCTGTTTCCAAAACCGGAAGTTACGAAATCAAATCAGCTTGTTCCATGAATCCGACGCTGAGTATATTCATATTTCTGCATTCATTTCTTAGATTTAAAAATGTTGCATTGACTGTTGCTGGCGACACGGTATAGCGTCACCATACATAAGCAAACCATATCAGATTCAATTCATTTCTGGTAATCCTGTAGAACCAATAGCAATTATAAATAAATAAATATTCTGTATTTTTATTTTTATTTTTTATGTATTTTATACACAACACTTACTTTAATTTTTTTTTAAATCAACTATCAGGCATGTTTCGGACAACCCGGTCCTTCCTCACTGATTCAATTTCAATTTATTTATTTTTTTAAATCATAAACAAAACCAAAGCGCTTCCTTCCTCAGTGATATTATGAAGATATTCAAAATATTAAAAAATTGTTTACAAATATGATCAGTTTTGACAAATGTTAAGTAACTTTAATAACATCTGTCAAAACTGATCATATTTGTAAACAATTTTATAATATTTTAAATATCTTTATAATATCACTGAGGAAGGATCGGGTTGTCCGAAACAAGTCTAATAATTAAAAAAAAATTAAAGTAAGTGTTGTATTCAAAGTACATAAAAAAGAAAAATATTAATATAAAACATCTACAACACAAAGTATGGCGAACATGAAGAAGAAAAAAATTCATTTACAAGATTATTTCACATTTAATTCTTTCATTCTGTTCCAGTAATAACAATATATCAATATTTGAATTGTTTATAATTGAGCAACGAAATACATAGTACTACCGGTATTTCCACTGATGGGTTGATTCTTTGAGTATATAATGACAGATACATTTGATAGCTATATTATTGTCGGCAACACGGTGCAGACACACCATAATTATAGAAATCAATAGACATGGTTATACCAAAAAATTTAGATAAAATAAATAAAATTGTTATTTTCTGATAACTTTGTATTAACTGTAAATTTAGGTACAGTCGTGACTCAACGTAGTAAAAAGGGTCAAATTCCTTCTACGAGTAATAGGTGATTTTCTAAGGAGTAGCGAACAATCCCTAAGATTAGAGCTTAAAGGTCAACATGATCGTTTCTTCTTGCATGTTGTACGATAGAAACCCGTCAAACATACAAGAAGCAATTCGTCACACCGCATAGTAGACTTGACCGAAATTGATCTAGCCTTATTGAATGCACAAAAAATTAAATTCTCATTTTATGTGCGATTCTTGAACTTTTGTTAAACTTTACTGTTTGCGGAAAAAGCGGCATAGAAGAGAGTTGCCTCGGGGATCTATTTAAAGATTAAGTCTTTGCAGGTTATGATGATGGAGAACTGGTGTTATGTATCAATGGTGTTGAAAATTCTAAGGTGTAATTGAGTATTTATATAATAATTAAATAAAACGATGTTTTTAAATAATGCTTTATTTCGTATATAATAATATATTCTAGTTAATGTTTTATTAACTTACGTTTTGATAAACTAAAGTTATTGACTTTCTATTATTTTGACATGCATTTTAAAAATTATAAATTTAAAGACGGTTTATTCCACTAAAAAAATAATGTTTCGACATGTTTCGAAGGTAAAATTGAATTTTCATTATCAGGATACAAAGTATTGTCATTATCCGATATTAAAGGCAGTATCAAGAAATGTTATCGATATTAAAAGAAATTAAAATAAAAGAAAATATATTTTTCCGAACTAACTTACTAGCCATCACGCTGTCTCTCCGAAGAGGTAGGCAAAAATAATGGACTGCAACATTTTTCTTTCCTGAGATATTTCTCTCGCTTTCTCAACATTCATACATCGTGTAATGCACGCGCGGCGATTTCTCGATGTGAGCTGTTATTTGATAAAAACTGTTTTTTTTAAAACATGCCGGTATAATAATTTTGGTCACTTTTGTAATTTGCCTAAAAACAAACAAAAAATCCATTATTTGCGTTTTTTACTGTTGAGATTTTTTTTAATTATTCTTTTATTGATAGGTATATACCAATTTACCTAACCATTTTTGATATTCGTATCTTGTTTTTTTTTCTAAATATCTACATAAACATATCAATTTTCTGGTATACCTACGTGTATTTGTATACGCACACAAATGCATATTTATATACTCGTATTAGTTGGTGTACGTTTGAACATCTTTCAAAATAAATATCATAGATTTATTCTAGACATTACTCGGCGCCACTGTCCCGTTGCAGCGGCGACCTTTACAGAGGCCATAAATATCATTTGCGGACTTTAATTTATATCTCATACTGTTATTACACTCTCACTTCATCTCACTACCAGCCGCAGTGGCGGCCCGTGATAACGCGTCATATATTACAAGCTTTAATGCAAAGAAAACATCGTTTGTCTCTTTAAATTGGAAGGAAAATCGTCTAATGGAATTTATACGGCAAATTTGAAACTGCTGTTTTTAGTTTAGTTTACTTTAGGGACAGTTTATTCCTTGTTCTGATTTACATCTCTTAAGAAACGATTATAAATATCAATTTAAATAGTTACTATGTTTTTTTTTTTTTTCGTAGTAACCACTTATCTACAAGTATAAAAATTATTACAAATGTGATAAGTGTAATAGTTTTACCATAAAAAAAAGAAAAATAGAAAACAAAAAACTGTTTATTGTAACATATGTCATGTATTACGGGTGGTATCTTTTGGAAGAAGTATGTACTACACTGTATTATTCGATCAATTTGCACCTTTGTACGGTTATTGGCCTTTACATTTAACACCAATTGTGATCAAAAACTAATTTATTATTTTTTTGATATTATACTTGGCACCTTTGCAATGATCGACTCTCAATAATAGATTTCTATGGTGTTAACAATTTAATTAATCGTTTATCGAACAAATATCCATATTTAAAAAATTATACGAATGGAAACGTCTGTTTTCTAGAAGTTTTATTGTATTATATTTAATATGAATGACATGTTTCAGCTGTCTGAGGTATTATCAAATGTCATTCACATACAACATAATAATTTTTAAGATAATTAATACGAATGAAAACGGGAATTTTCTAGAAGTTTTATTATATTTTATGGAAATGAAATGTTTCGCCTTTCTAAGGCATTATTAAATATTATCAAAACATTTGATAATGCCTTAGAAGGGCGAAACAAGTCATTCCCATAAAATATAATAAAACTTTTAGAAAACTGACGTTTTCAATCCTATTAATTATTTAATATGGAGTTTTACATCATTGTTCAAGAAACAATAAATAAAAAATTAAGATGTTTTTAACCGAGGAAAACATGGCATGACCAAATTAATCAAATATTAAAAGTTGGTCATGTCAGAAGCCGGAAGAATCGACGTGCGTGTATGACTCGATGTATGAATGTGGAGGAAACTAGAGAGGTGTGCCAGGATAGAGTAGTGTGGCGGTCCATTCTCTCTGCCTACCCCTACGGGGAAACGGCGTGATGGTTTGTTAAGGTAACACAATTATTGTATACATTTTGATTTTACCTAGATTGATTCTCGTCACATGTGATAGGTAGCTAATATATCGCTATTTTATTGTCAAGTGAATTCTACACCAACGACCAAAAACACAGTGTTACAATCACAATGCCATCGCCGAGAATCGAACCCGGGACTTTTGGAAAGGCTCTTACCGTACATTTGACGTACCTATATTAGTTAATTATTTGACGACTTAAGTATATAAAAATAATAAGTAATATAAGTGCACTTGTGAGAATGCTTTTCCTGATTAGAGTGCATACGATTTATTGTGATGAAATTGTACTGTTTTGATACGCTTCAGTAAATCATCTTTCAGCCGGGCATCACGCTGCCAAACAAAACCCCATTAGCGGCTCCCGCCCATTTCATGCTTCGACATTTTTGTAACTCAAATAGCTGTTGGAATCTGGCCTCAGACACACGCTAGAGCCGACGGATGGCATTCTAAATTATGACGAATTATTTGTCATTAGAGACTGCACTATATGAGTTTACAGTCTAGAGACAATCAATTAACTAACTCTCGCGGATTATACGTAACACGACCTGAGTTTATCATAATACAGCGGCGATTTGATTTCTCACGTTACATATCACTGAAGAAGAACTGTTAACTATTTATTATACGTCAGACTTCTCTGTTTTGTTTAATTATGATGGCAATAAAACATAATCAAACAATGTTAGGAAAGACATCAAATTAATATAATGATAAAAAATCACTCAGATGACTTGTTGAAGTTCAAGCATGGATCTGACAAAAGAGTGACATCAGCAGGTGTTACAATAAACAAATAAATAGTTTGTTGTAACACCTGATGATGTCAACATCGGTTAGCGAAACAGCTGTCGCGACACTCTCGTTGAATAAAAAGAAATTGTGATATTGTAAGTGAAAGAAGGTATTTTGAACAAAATTATGAAAGGATCGCTGCGTTGGTTCGGACATAAGGAGCGCATGGGTGAAGAAAGAATGCTTTAAAAAATATACGTTAACGATGTAAATGGAGTATGGAGTCGAGGTAGACCGAGGAAAACATGGCATGATCAAATTAATCAAATTTTAATGATTGGTCATGTCAGAAGCCGGAAGAATCGACGTGCGTGTATGACTCGCTGTATGAATGTGGAGGAAGCTAGAGAGGTATATCAGGATAAAGTAGTGTGGTGGTCCATTCTCTCTGCCTATCCCTGCGGGAAAATGGCGTGATGGTTTGTTTGTGTAACAGTGTTTCAAATTTTAACAGTAATAATGTTGAAGTTCATAGTGTTTCGACCAAAACGATGGAATTTATAATATTTATGGTAAACCCAAGAAAACGTGGATGGGATTACTCAATGAAACTGGGTACCACAGACGCCGCCCAAGACAGACACTCCTAGAGACACCACATACGAAAAGCCGACCCAAAGAAAATTGGACATACTGCAGGCTAGGAAAAAAAATAAAAATAAACCATCGACGATGCGACACTGGTTCGAAACTCCATCAGACCACTTCTGATATTCAATTACGAACTCTCACGTAGTTCCATTATGTTAACTCTTCCGTTTCGTCTGTCGACCTTTCATTGTAATACATGATTCGTAAGATACCGATTCACGTGATCTCGATGCATAATACACGTATCGACAAAAAATCTACAAGTCTTAATACGAGCACACTGATTAAAGGAATGCGTGTGGGTAATCACATTTCTTGTTTACGTTTACGTGAAAACAATTCTCATGACTCTTTCGCACGAGTAAAAACAATCATATTTTTTTGTTAGACAATAATGATAATAATTAAAAATGTGTTATTGCTGAAGAAATAAATAGGTAATGCGTTTTTAAGTATTTTCTTCCGACCCATATATAAGAAGGTGAAACGTGGTGCAGGCAAAGGAAGTAGTAGAAATTAAATATCTTAGATTGTATTGATAAAAACGTCCATTTCATATAAATTCTATGAGTAAAATGATGTTGTCCTAAATACAAAAAGTTTTATTAAATTAGGAGTTTTACCACGTGGTACAAGAAACAAAAAACATAATATATACAAGTATATATAACGAAAATAGTAAGAACATGAAAGTCAAAATGCATTGCCAATCTTCACATATAAACGGCATGAGAAAAAATATAAAACCAACTAACTAACCATCACGCCGTCTCACTGAAGGGGTAGGTAGAAAAAATGAACTTTCGATTTCTCCGACTTCTCGCGTAGCCGACATTCAATATTTTATTTATTTGAACGTCCCACGGTTTCCTCGGTCTTTCTCAATTTCTAGTTCCAACTATACTTATTTACCCTTGTGATCCTATCATTCTTTTGCTCATAACACTTATATTTGCATTCGACACTCTATCATACACAGTTTTCACACATTCGCCTAAGATATCTCATTTCTACTACATTTATTCTACTTTCACCCTTCTTTTGCTCGTTCCGTACTTCGCTTATTTACATAAGGGTCGGTACAAGACCACCACTGTGTACTGCAATTTAAAAAATCATAAATTATTTTAATTTAAAAATTCATTTCCTTGTTTTGTAAGTACAAATTATATATTATATTATATTCGTTGAATTCATATTCTATGGTTTGCGTAACAATTTCGATCGAATAAAAATGATTGCAGAATACATATATAATATAAGAACTTTTGAATTCAATTGAAAAGGGGGCGTGAACAGTTGCAAACCACAATCTGAAACAAAGGCACATCTGATTTATGTTCCGAAGTCATTCGCGGTTGATACTTCCTTGCTGTAAAGATAAATTACTTTAGCAGTGTAACCATTTTTATTTGACGGTAAATTAACAAATAAGTCTACAAAAAATCTAAAATTGCAGCGCACAATGTTGTTCTTATATCAATTTAGTATGGAAGTTCAGGCATTGATCTGACAAAAGAAGGATGAAAGAAAGGGGATATGAGAAATCTAATACAAATGTGTGTAAGTCTTTATATGTATCTGTGATGTATTTCTCTGTAATTTTGGTGTGATTTGACGAAATTTGTCGTGATATGTACTTGTGTGTAAGTGCATTAACATGCATTTAAATGTAAGTGTATGTACGTGTTTGTGTTTGTATATGATAAAATATGTATGTGTATATGAGTATAAGTGTAGGTATATTTTGAATAGAAATTAAATATAAATGATATTAGAAAAACAGTGTCATTATTTGGATTTTCTCTTTAACATGTATTCAAACTGTGTTTCATATTTCATACTATCCGCAATTGTGTAAAATTAAAAACTGTATGATATGATTATTAAGTTTAATTTAATGGAAGTTGAGTTGAAATTTCATATAAATGATATTAGGAATACAATGTCACTTTTAAAATTGATTTTACGAACTTTCAATTGCATAAAAATATTATTTTTATATCGTTTTTGTTATTTTAATTTTAATATGATGAATACTATTAAGTTAATGGGATTCACTATTTAAATATGTTTTTATTATGTATTGTAGTTTAAATAGTGCAATTTATGGTGTATTAAAATAATTAAATATTATAATGTAAAAAAATTACATAAAGTAATAAAATGTAAATGATATAAAATGTTTTAGTTTTAAGTCAATTTCTTTTTCTATTTTCTGAATGTCCTCTTATTATTTTATATGTAACCTATCTATGAGTCCCATAATGAGTTTTCTACTCATGGGAATACAATGAAACTATTTTATGTTTATAAAAAAATAAATATATTGTAGTTATTTGATGAGTTAAACGAAACCTTAGGAAAATAAAGTTTTAGAATAAAGATTGAAACGAAAATAATTCTTAAAACTGCCAAAAGGACGTATTTTTGCGATTTTTTAAATATACACATGTAAAGTTATATTAACCTTACGGCTTATTGATAAAAAAAATTATCTTATTATACTTTGTAATGGAGCAGGTCGCCAGATACAGGCGTCGAATATACCGATGGTTAAAATAGTGGCCGTAAACTGCGATTCGCGAACCAAATACGACTCTTCCACAAAAGGCATGTTTGAAATACGTTTTTATTTTAGTATCTAAGCATAAAGTTATTGACGAGAATCCAGAACCTTACATTAAAATAAAAACTTGATTATCTCAAACTTTATAAAGAAACGAAAGATCCAAACATGACAATGTTAAATTTTTTATAAGAAAATTTTTAACTCTTATTAATAAGATAATGACAATGTATAATATATAGTTTTTAAACAGAACAATGTAAGTAACACAATGAATAACATATAACATATAGTTTTATTCAGTGAGTATCGACTTTAAAAACAGAGTTCTAAAAAGAAATGTAATTCGTTGTTACTGCAGATATTTGACTCTTTAAACTCAAGAGATTGACGAGCATTGGATTCAATATAAAGTTTTTTTAGTACGTGATCAAAGTGTTATGTTTTTCAATTTGCAACAATTACTCTTAAATTATTTTATTTTCATGATAATTATTTAAAAAACATAAAATAATAGTCAAACGCTCACGTTTGAAAAACCGTAAAGTGGGTCGACCGACCACTCACGAAAACAAACCGAAACCGATTGATGCAATTTTTAAATGAAATGAGCCGATTATTTACTTGTCTCTCTCACACACGCAAATATAGCTACCGAAATTGAAATATCACCTATTATATACAACTTGTTATATACAACAAAAGACGCACGAATGCTGCAACACTGTTTTGACAAGATTCTTTCAGTAACTTGAACGGCAGATCTTGAGGCGATCGCAGATGATCTAAAAGCTTAATTAATTGGCATTAATTATGTACACGTCCACTAGGTAATATGCGCGTGAAGACCAGTCGGCATTTGAAAGTGCAGCCAGCAAAGGCCGGCTTGAATAATTAGCGTAAGGAGCACAATTAATGTCCGGCCTCTCCGCAAAGAGAATTCGACTCAAAATAACAAATATCACATTAAGACTATCGCAAAATATTAATCATACACCACGGGGCCATTTCCTGCGCCAACTTCACAAGCAAGATAAAAGTATTAAAGAAGCCAAACCCGTAAGATTTTATCTCTTTTCTCTCTTCGAATAACAGTTTGATTTCCATAAAAACGGTCCTCAATTAAGCGAGAATATTTTGACGAAGCTATAAATTTAATCAACGTGACATAACCTTAAATAAATTGATGATACTTAAGACATTCACAAGTGTAATAACGAAATAATATGTATTCAGATGCACAACTCTCTTCACGAGAATTACATTAGATTAATTAACTTTGTAGGCTTAGACAGATTTACATGTTGACAAATCGATCGCATGTTACAACATATTTTAAAACGCCTAATAACCATAAAAGTGTCACCGCTTTGCCTTTAAAACATGTTAACAAAATAACAGTTTGATATTAATTCCTATGCTGTGCAAGAAATATTCCGTAGATGATGTTTTTTTATGTCCCTACTACGAACCACCTCATTTGGTGAAAAGTTATAAACTTACAACATTTTAATTCACTGATTAACTAAATCAATAATTAATTGATACGAATGAACACGCCAGTTTTCTAGAAGTTTTATTATATAATATTTTATGGGAATGACTTGTGTCACCCTTCTAAGGCATTATCAAATGATTGCATTTGATTATGCCTTAGAAGGGCGAAACATGCCATTCCCATAAAATATAATAAAACTTCTCGAAAACAGACGTTTTCATTCGTATTAATTATTTAATATGGAGTTTTACATCATTGTTCAAGAAACAATAAATAAATCAATGTTTTTTGTTAATGAAACAAAGATACAAAACTTTATATGAATTATATAAATTTATAAAATCGTTATATCTTTTAGTATAAAAAAAATATTCAATGGGAGTGACATGTTTCGCATTGCTAGTGTATTATGAAATATGTAACTTTGGCAAGCAACCAAAGTGTAACATGTCATTCCAATTTAATAAAAGAAAACTTCTAGAAAAGTGACATTTTCATCAATCTATTTTATATACTCGTAAGATCGCTGTGATACTCCCAAATGCCTATTTTTTTAAATCAAAATATTTTTTTCTTCACTTAAATGAGTTATATTTATTTTCTTATTGAAAACATATAGAGACCAATAAAATTATTTAAGGGAAAGAGGTAGGTTGTAAAAACCCAATAAAAACTACCCAACTTTAAGTACACGTTTCTCGCCACTGTTTGACTGATCTTTAGATTTGTATTGTTTCTGTTTTATTTCATAAAAAATACGTAAATTTTATTTTTTTATATTTAAAAATATGCAAAACTAAGTACAATATAAAGGCTATGGCTTTGTAAAAAAATATCTAAATATCATATTATCTTCAAGATCTTAAAAACTTTGGAAGTCTTAAAATAAAACTGTTTATTTAACAAACAATATATTTAAAAATGTCTCATAGGTGTCATATTTGGGTCAAGTGCTAAGGAGAGAAAAATATCACCTCTTTCGACTGGATATTAAAGGGTAAAGTGGAGGGACGTCGGGGAGTTGGTAAAAGGCAGCTGTCCTGGCTGCGGAACATCAAATAGTGGACAGGAATAACAAGAGTTCAGAACCTGTTCCAAGTGGCGCAGGATAGAGAGGCCTTTGCTGCAATGATTGCCAACGTTGGGGGGACCGGACACGGCGCCGAAAGAAGTAGAAGATATTTAAAAAGTTTACCAAACAATACATTAGAAATTACCAATCAAAATTTACCAAACAATATATTATAAGGGAGTGGAAAATATAAGAGGAGGCCTACGTCCAGGGGTGAACGGCCATAACAGACTGAAGAAGAAGAAGTTAACCTAGTGATAAATGTTTACACAATGTTAAATAATTTTTAATTAGATATTGTAACTTACTTGCGTCTTCTTAAATATAAAATATCTTTCAATTCAAAATATTACAATTTTATGAAATATCACAATGCCTCAAATTTATAACAAAAAATTAGTGTTATGACTGAAATATATGTTTTACTTTGAGTCTAATTTTGGCTTGTAAAATACCGCCAAGTAGCGGAATCGCCCATTTAATCAGTTCTGCCCCAACACTAAGTGTCTTCATATCTCAGTGGCTTCCGGGTGCAGCGGCAGGGTCCAACCCGGTATATTACCCCAGCCGGGTATACATCACAGTCAGTTTAGCATATCTGCATATTTATTCAGGGCAGAACTTAATTGGACAGAGCTCTCTCAACGGCGACCCACCAGGAACACTAGTTGAGGTGAGCCGAGAATTACGAGGCAGGTACAAACGTTGTGAACTCCGCGGCGTGTGCATAAAATTTCCAACCCGATAGGGGTATGCAAACCCTGTCAAAGAATACTATTAAGTGACTACTTATATTAGTTAACGATACACACCAAACAATTATGAAGTATACTTTGTGTTTTCATACTTTATTTTACAATTCGCAGACATGTTTCGGTTATAACACAACCATTTTAAATGCACAAGTTTTAACAACTTTTTTTTAAGAATATTTTTTTAATCAATAACCTTAGAGCAATAAAACACCCTCAACTCAATACTTCCGTCCAAGAATCCTTTCAAAATTTAACCCATTGATATGTCTATTGTTATCTCTCTAGTACTAGCCAAGTTAACTAACACATGTTATATATAATTCTCGGTTCTTGCACTCAGTTTGTAATAATTTTGGTTAGTTTATATCATTCTCCCGATGATGAAGGTGTAGGTGCCTTTGAAACATGTCGAGAAAAATAAAACTCAAAAGTGGAAAAAACAGTGTTTTAATTCATAACAAATCGTCATTATGGAATTCCACAGCGTTAACGTCTTGGGTTTATCTAAAATTATTATGCCCAAGTTAAAAATTGCGCGTGAAAGTGTGGTTTATTTAACATATAATAACTTATAAAATCAAAGCTCCTAAAGAATGTGTAAAGATGTATCAGTGTGCATAGCTCGTGAATGAGCTTATTTTTCTATATTGACACAATGCCCACTCGAAATTCTGCAGCGCCCCCTAAATGCTAAAAATTGAAAAACGCCCCGCCAGACCTCCAAAACGCCCACAAAGGGGCGCAGGCGCCCCGGTTAAGAATCACTGCTCTAGAGGTATGTAAGGACATACCGGCGTGGCGGTCGATCCTATCTGACTACCCCTTCGGGGAAATGGCGTAATAGTTAGTTAGTTTTTTTTTATTTAAATCATAACAAATTGTACGAGCCCGAATCTCTCACCAATCATGCGGTTATTTTTAATTATTTGCTTTGTAAGAAAGAGGCACCATCCCTCGTTCAAAAATTATTCATTTCGTGCCACTCACTTTCTTACAAAAGGCCCCTCTTTCTTCTTTTTCTTTGCAATTTATTCATTATCTCCTCCCCATCAGTCTTGTGTCACGACTCTTCGACTCCATTGTTTTAATTTTTTGACGTTTCCCCCCACCACCGTGGTATCCACCGCTCCCAACCAGAATGTATGCTCAATCCATCACTGGCATCGTGACGCCGGCGTCAAACTTGGTCGCATGCGAAGGTGCGTCTAATATAAAACATTTTTCACTTTTGAGAAAGAAACCGACGACATGAATTAGAGAATTAATTAATTACCTACTCACCTAAAGTTTCACCGTACACACGTTAAAAAAACTAATTTATATTATGTCACAACCCGTTCTAATAAGCTAAAATTACATAATTTATATACGAGTATAATAGTAATTTGTAGACATTAATATACATTGATACTGATATAATTGAGTTTCATATTTGATAAATCGTTAAATCTTCTACGTCTGTAATTAATCAAATCATATTAGCCACCAAAATTTCATTTTACTTTACAATATACTCATTACTTAACATTCATGTTGCAGTATAGGGAATAGAATGCTTTATTCAGTGGATTGAAAATCGGTATTTTAAATTGTATAAAAATTCTAATACTTTTAGATAAACTTAAAGTATTAACACTGTGGAATTCCATAATGACGAATTTTTATGAATCAAAACACTATTTTTACACTTTTGAGTTTATTTTTCTCGACATGTTTCGAAGGCTTACACCTTCATCATCGGGAGAACGATTCTCCCGATGGTGAAGGCTTAAGCTTTCGAAACATGTCGAGATAAACTCAAAAATGAAAAAAACAATGTTTTAATTTATAAAAATTCTAATACTATTGATCCCAGAAATATAACTTATATAATCCATTATTTTGGCCGAAACACTATATACTTCAACATTATCATTAAAACAAACAAAAAATGATAAAGCATTTCTTTATTATTATATATTTAGTGTGCTTCTACTTGTGTTTATCGTCGACCGGTTTCGACAGCTTGCTGTCATCTTCTGGTCAGCTGGTCACCAGAAGATGGCAGCAAGCTGCCGAAACTGGTCGACAACAAACAAAAGTGGAAGCACACTAAATATATAATAATAAAGAAATTTTGCATAATTTTTTTTTTGTTTTCATTATTTAAAATGAACTTCCATAATACCAAGAAATATCAAAATATTAATTACATTATAAATTGTTTAAATTTGAAACGTATAATTAACGAATAAGTTAATTATAACGTATCACAATTTATTTTTAAGTTCGTGCGATAGCTGTTTCACCAACCGATGTTGCCATCATCAGGTGTCACAAACTGTTTGAACTATCGCGACAAACTAGTATAAATGAATTGTGATATGTAATAACAATGTTTCAAATTTAAACATTTACTATATTAACTTATCTATTACAGTGATAAGCGGTCCTATAATGACATATGGAATAGAAACGAGAGCTGACACCATCAGAACAAAAAGTCTCTTAAAAACCACAGAAATTTCATTTATTTATTTTAAACATATCTAAAGCATTACAGAATTTCTTTCAATACACTAAAGATACAAGTTAGAGATACGCAATAATAAGTAATACATAATAGATACATAATAGATTAATAAAAAGAGCGAGAAACATAAGATGCATGAAAAATTAATAAAATAAATATACCATACAATTATAATAAAGATAGTACTTCCCTCAGATGAGCCAAACTATCACAAAATATGTCAAATTCCGAGGTGATACGATTAAGCAAAGATAATGCTCTACCTACCGGCATAACCATTGGCAGGTTGGTTCTGCATTGTGGGAGATAAAACAATCTATGGCCCCTTTGTCGGAGATAATTATCAGGGACGAACAGACCTACATCACTCAGGATTTCTGAGTTGTGTATACAACCGCCTATCAGTCGAAAAAAATGGACACCCAAGTGAATGTCTCGTCTCCTCTCGAGTGACTGGTAGCCTAGCATCCCTAGCAAGAAATCAGTTGGAAAGAGCCACGGGTAATATCCATACTCCCTAAGATAGAGGTATCGCAGACATTTTTTCTGCACCCTCTCCACCATCAGGGAATATCGAACCTCATGCGGCGCCCAGATAATGAAACTAAACTCCAACCGACTTCTCACCAGAGAATTATACAGCAGCTTCAGCACCTGAATATTACTAAAGATCTTGGCGTTTCTAATGACAGAACCAAGCATTTTGAGGGAGCTATTACATAGTGAAGTTATGTGAAGACTAAACGGCAAGCGAGCATCGAACAACACCTCTAGATCCATGGACGTCGACGCTCTTTCGAGCTGGGCTTCATCCATTAGATATCTGAAGTAAATTGTTTTGGTTGCTCGTGTAAACGACATTACAAAACACTTGGAGATGTTGAAGAACAATTTATTATGTTTACTCCATTGCATGATGCTTTGTATATCGCGCTGGAGATTCAAGCAGTCTGAAGGCCACTGAATTTCACTGAAAATTTTTAAGTCATCAGCAAATAAGAGACATTTTGAAGACTCAATTACATTTGATATATCATTGATGAAGATTGTGAAAAGAAGCGGCCCTAAAATGGAACCCTGTGGTACTCCAGATGAAGTGTGGAATACTGATGACTGATACAGTCCATATGATAGAAATGAAGACTCTCCGATCCGTTGCGGGAACGACACTCCGAGACAGAGTAAGAAATTCTGAAATAAGAATGATCTGCAATGTGGAAGATGTCGTACGATGAGGAAGACTGAGAAGACGCTACTTGAGATATCATGTGAAAAGAGCATATTCTGAAAGAGTGATAAATATAGCCGCAAATAAAGTACCAACAGGAAATCGACCTCCAGGAATACCACCCAAAAGATGGCGAGACAGTTGGACATCTACATCCCAGGAACAGGCTCCGAGAAATAACAAGACGCAGTTCTAAATGAAGCAGAAGAAGAAGAAGAAGAAGTGATAACCGGTTTAAATTCATGAAGTTTCCTTAGAAAATCAAGGTTTATTGAAGCTTAAATATGTTATCATAAAGTTGATATGATTAATACATTATTTAATTTCATCTTTTTGATACACTTCTATATCATACTGCACAACGAAAATATGTTTCATGCGATAATCAAATGATTTTACTGAAATCTCTTGATGGAAGTTCATTTTAAATAATAATTACTACTTCCACTTTTGTCTTTATTTCGACAGCAACCGATTTCGCCAGGCTCGCTGGCATCGACAGACTGGACCAGTTAACAAACATCGTTTTATTTAATTATTATCTTTCATACATCTTAATTTAGTGTATTTTAATATTATTATATATTTAACCTTGCAAACCAGCAGCGAGTAAAAGTAACGTTTATGCTTTTAAATACTGTAAGATAATCTTTTAAAAACCATTAAGATTCCATAGTTAAAGATATTGCCAAAGACTTGAATTAAATAATGTAATAGGGGGTAACCTTTGATGTTGTCATTGATACATTCCTTTAATACGAAGTGTCGGGCTTGCCTAATAAATTAATTTAATAGTTTTAGCAAGCCCCCGGCCGGGGGTATATTCCGTTATCTGATGAGGGGGTATTTTTTATTTACGGTTAGCTCACTCTAAGGTAGCGTGTTGATTGATTGAGACTCTCGAAAAAGTTGAAATTAAAGCGAAATACTGTACACATTTCATGCGAGAATTCAATATAGCCGGTTTAAATTAAATCAAAAGAATTTCGTCATTATTTTAATTGTGTTTTTACGCGAGGCTAACGTGACGATCCGATATAAAAATTTTGACACAATAACCCAACGAATAAGTAAGTACGAAACATCTAATTTATTACACCGGCCCTGGGTTTTTATTTTTTCGTGGAAAATTCATAGGAAACGATTAAGTTAGTTCAAATAATGCGATTTGCATATCCTTACATGTGGTTTCAACAACCCTTAAACGATTGATTATTTATGATTAATAATTAACAAAATATAAAAACACAGCACAAAATATAAAACAAGCTGATAATTAACCTAAGACAGTAAATGAAAAAATATAACATTTTGAATGTATACAAATACTTGTAGACGAATACTGGATTTTACCAATTGCGAGTTATCATTTTTAAGGATTAATTGTATCTCAATAGAGACGAAGATGCAAATTGGAAACATAATATGGTGGTCGAGGCGTTTACAGGACTTAAGACCTGTCATTGATTGGGTTAGGCGTACGCTTTATGTAATACTAGATTCCCCATTCTTCCCTTCTTACGACCACGCGTCTGACTAATTTTTGGAAGATGTATACATGCTACAATGTTGGGAAACACTTCACATTTTTTAGTTCAATATACACTAGTGTAAGAAGGGCGGAATGGGGAATGCTGTATTACATAAAGTGTATGCTTAACCCAACCAATGACAAGGTCATAAGTCCTGTAAACGACTCGACCACCATATTCTGTTTCCAATTTGCATCTTCGTCTCTATTGAGATACAATTAATCCTTAGAAAAAATATACATCAAATCTATTAAAGCATACATTTATTCATTTTATTTAAGTTAATCATACGTTTTCTAGAAGTTTTATTGTATTTCTCATTGCTAGGTGCATAAGGCGAACCATGTCATTTACACTAAATTTCATTACTCTTTTAAATGGTAATTTTCCTCAAATGTAAATTAATGTGAAATTTTACAACAAATTTTAGGGCTTTTTTTACTGTTTATTGTTTCGTGAACAATGATGAAAAAAATTCAAATTAAATATTTAATACGAATGAAAATGTCTGTTTTCTATAAGTTTTATTATATTTTATGTAAATGACATGTTTCTCCTGTCTGAAGCATTATCAAATGTGGTTAGGTAGCTTTTTATTTAATTAAGTTTAGTTTTTTTTACTGAATTAAGAAACGGTTATTTAAACTTTTGATTTTATTTTTCTAGATATGTTTAGAAGTTATTATACCTTCATCATAATGAACACAAGTTGACTTAGTTTTAATAAATAAATAATTCATTATTATGGATTCCGGATTCCGCAAAGTTTCACCTTAACACCTTAAATTTATCAAAAACAATAAAAAATGTGTTATTTTAAACATGTTAGGAAATGATACAGATATTTAAGCCGATACTAAATTAGTTGATGTGTTCGTATATATATTATACAGAATTCATTGGTGTATTCGA
This sequence comes from Lepidostoma basale, assembly GCA_022606425.2. Classification (NCBI taxonomy): domain Eukaryota; kingdom Metazoa; phylum Arthropoda; class Insecta; order Trichoptera; family Lepidostomatidae; genus Lepidostoma; species Lepidostoma basale. The sequence goes on along the minus strand of JAHDVF020000472.1, from coordinate 394,690 downwards.
GTGTGTGGGTTTACATTAAAACATAAATAGAAAAACTCAATAAATACAAGCTGCATTCTTCAAAGTATACAAACATAATCCAGAAATAAACCAAATTGATGAATTATTGTAAATCTCCCACATATCCAGCGCATTGAAATATTTAGACATCATAAATTATGGACTGATGAAAGACGGACGCTCCGGAGCGATTATCTCGACTTGTACTACGCGTTTAGTATTAGTGGATACACATTTTTTAAATAAGTTTAGACTTGTTTACCCCGGGCCTTACAATGTTATGCGATTTACTCAAAAAGAACAAAAGCCACTATTTTCTCAGAGTAACGACTTAAGGTGTAATTATATGAAATAATTACATCTAATCACATTTCATAAAAGACTTTATTGATATTATAGAATCACGTGTGCTTAGAGAGCTGTGGGTCAAAAAACTTTGATAACAATCCAGGTATTGTATATTTAAGTGATAGGTGGAGTTTAAAAAATACTAATTTTAAGCGTGTATTGTACATAATGACACCTTTATTGGAAATAAATAGTATCGGTCATAATGTTGAAGTTTACTTATGTTTGGTTAGCCTCAATTCAATGTTGACCTTTGTTGTAAAAAATATGTATTGTTTTTTTAAATAGTGCCTGAGTGGATAGGTAAACCACTCACACTAAATATTTTTATATATCAGTGGCGGTACTCCCATAGAAGACCAGATGTTCGGCTTGCGTAAGAAATTTTGAATCAAAACCCCCAAATGTAAGTAATTATGCCCCCGCATAAACCAATAACCCACCAAATCACCTTCCAACAATATTCCCATGAGACGTAAGAGGAATAGCCACAAGAGCTGAACCTTTGAATTCTTAGCATGGCTCTTTTCATGGCGCGTTGGGCGACCTTGAATCTGTAGGCTAGACATTTTGTCAGTGTCCATGTCTTGGCTCCGTACGTCATGACTGGCAAGACGCATTAGTTGAAGTCTTGAGGAATTGTGGTAGTTTAGAGGTGAGAACATGACGTAATTTTCCAAAGGCCGCCCAACCCAACTGAGTTGTTTCGTTTTTTTAGTAATGGATCTTAAATGTTTTTTCGGAGTTTAATCATTTAAATCTCTTTCAGACCTTCATGTCTTAGACCCTTCATCTCAGATGTTCTACAAATATACAGTTTATTTATAAAATTAAAGTGCATCGTATGAAATTTAAAAAAAATATGTTTTAATGAAAATGCAGTGCAATTATTTCAAATGTGTAAAAATTGTACTTGCATCTAGGACGGTCGCAAACACGGTGTCTTTTGAAATATACGTTTGCCGTTCTAAATGCAGATAAGAAATTGAATAACTTAGTAGAATAAACAACGCGGCAATAGATATAGTTTTACGACTTCCTCCAGACATCGAAATCGTTCATCAAAGAGTGTCATTCGCCTCACGACAAACCCGGCCATTTGCATAACGCAAAACACACAATATCTATTTGTAATTGCTCATTAGGTACACCGCGGCATAGGGCATTCACGGATAGCCGCTGTAGGTGGGTATGGGATACCAGCTAAGCCAAGAAACGGAATAAATCATGAGGGCCTTATCACCGCTGCCATCCGGAGTGCCGTCTTACTCATGTCCCGGGACTTGGCCACAATAAATCATGACAATTTGCTTGCTGCGTGTAGAGTGACCGTCTATTCATCACTGAAGCATAACTCAAAATTTTAGATGTAACAACTTTGCACAAAAAAGACACTTAAACTATTTTATAAAAACGTACTTCTTTTTGTATTTTTTTTAGATATACATATTATATTGTATTGTAACACCTGATGAGTTTTTTTTATTTAACAGCTTATAATGTTAAAAGTATCACAGTGTTTCGGCCAAAACAATGGACTATTGTATTTAAGATCCAATTTTTTTTTTTTTCAAAAAAGTGATGTTGAAAATGTATCGGAAAACATGTTTTTTATAGTCCTTTATGAAAAGAGTTTTAGAAAGTGCATCGAAAAAGAGTTTCATTAATAAAGTGTTTTGTTAAAATATTTCACAAGTTTATGAAAACCTGGCAAATGAAAAATGAATGCATATAGTATACCAATAAATGGAAAAAGAGCGTTTTGGTAATTGATTTACGAGTAGGTACTGTATTTTTTACATTTCATATATAATATTATATTTAGTATTAAATACGAATATATAAATCTGTTTTTTAGAAATTCTTTCATATGTACAGGAACGATATGTTTCACCTTGTAAAGGCATTATCAAATATTTGATAATGCCTTTAAAAGGCGATATGATAACATTTTACTCCCATAAAACATAATAAAACTTCTATGAAACAGTCGTTTTCATTGTTATTAATTATTTAATATGGAGTTTTATATAATTATTCAAGAAACAATAAAAGAGTAATTTAATACATAATCTTTGTGCATTACATTGTCTTCTATGTCTTTCTACAGTAATCCATTTTGTATTTTTTTTAATATTCGAAACCTCTATAGTTATATTTCGTGGGTTCTTGAGTATGGCCGAGTTCTACTCTATTGATATAATTCTATTTAAATTATTTCGAAGATGAAATCTGTAATGATCTCCCAAACGTTGATGGAAGAGTATTCTTATCCAAGATCCCAATAAATATTGAATCACCCCTAAAAATCTACTACTATAGTTTACAGCACACATTCTTCATATAAGTCTTAATTTCTTCTACTAATGCTTTTTGTTTTATTTTCTGGAACTCCTTTCTTTCTAAATGAAAATTTATAGCCAAAGATGTTTATTAAATTGTAGTTTTTTTCTGTTATTTTCCATCAGAGTAAGTGAAAACATAAAAAAAGAACTAATTGATTAAGTATCGACAGCTGCATTTGCCAGATGTGCATGCAGGGAGAATGGACCACAACACTCTACTTAACTGTAGCCTGCTTCACAGAGTCACACGTGATTATTTCTATCGGTGAAATGTACATTCATTCGGTTTTGTGATATTTTTGACAATATGTGTATACATATCTCATATATTAAAACGTGAATTGATTTGACCAAACAAGTTTTAAGAACTTCCGAAATGAAGACACTGAGGACGATAGCAGGCAAGACACTGAGAGATCGCGTGAGGAACACCAGAATAAGAGATACTCGTATATGTGAGGTTGAGGATATTATAAGATGGAGCAGACAGCGAAAAAGTGACTGGTACGGTCATGTTCAAGGAATGGATACCACCAGACTCCCCTATATTGCATTGCATAATCAACCTCACGGGACTCGTCCTCGTGGAAGACCTCCTAAAATATGGAAGGACAGTTGTGAATCTACCTTACAGGAGGAGCAACACTCTGGAGAACAGAACACATAGGTCTACAATAAGGAAGAATATACAGCATCTTTATTCATATACAGCATCTTTATTCAGTAATGCTGAATTCTCATTTGAAATATTTTAATATCATAAGCTGTGAAATTTACAACACTGGTATAATATTTCAATTTTATATTATACACTTTTTGAGAATGTCTAATAATTATTTTCTTTGAAATTTTCAAATGGTCACCCTAAAACGCAGTCAGATAAGTTGGTAATTTAGTGATCGGTCGGCGAATGTCATTAAGCGTTTAGCGATTCTGTTGTTAGATCGATACGCAGGTAATGTGAGCTCCGACATATCCTTGCATTAAGCTCACGACTTCCTGGACAATAAATATGCCACTTGACCGATCGTCACGACGCTCTACAAGGCGGATAGCGGGCCTCATCGACACCGACCGGCGCAGTTGGACAGGACTGCTAAGACCCGGCTAAGTGCCAGCGGAGTTGATATCTATCAGATAGTACAATTTTCCAAAGGTTGACAAAAATAATATTAATATTGATGAACGAGGATAGCTAAGTATTATATATTTGCTTAACTGTGCTCTAAACATGTCCCCCATAAGATAATTAGTAAGAATTAAAATAATTTTATTTGTTAATATTGAGAGATGCCTATTGGTGGCGATGAGGTTCGCAATACATCACACCGCGACTCCCGCGGGGGCGAAAAGAGAAGTATGGAGTGCCACATCGGTTAAAGTGTGGCAGTCCATTCTTTCCGCCTACCCCGTCAGTGAGACGGCGTGATGGTTAGTTAGTTGTTAATGTTGAATTGTAAATTTTTAGTTACTGTTATAATATATCATTGTTTTTTAAAACCGATATATCGTGCGATGGTCACTTTACAGATTGATTGAATAACAGACGAAAAATAAAAATAAAATGCTATCATTTCATATAAGGTGAGTTAAAGGCTGTTTTTCCACTTTAACAATTGTTTAAAACAATGTTTTGGTTCGCACAAATTAATCACATCGGAATTCTACAATGTTACTGAATTAAAATATGTATGTTATTAAACTGATATTTCTTGGTAGAAGTTCATTGAAAATGAGAAAAAGACATAATTTTCTTAATAACATATATTTAGTTACTTTCCACTAGTTTTTTAGTTTTGACCGGTTTCAGCAGCTTACTTTGTCTTCTGAAAGATCCACCCGAAGATGGAAGAATGCTTCCGATAATGGTCGAAAATAAAGAACTTTGAGTGGAATAAAAATAAAGATACATGTTATTATAAAGATTTTTCTTTCATTAGTAACTAACTTAAATTGATTTTAATTAACATAATGTTATATGTTATATTATATTACGATAACGTTATACATGTATATTTTGTATACATGTAAATTAAAAACTATTTTGACCCAACGCAGTATTTTGATTAGATAATCTATTGTTTTGGCGGAAACACTTTGATATTTCAACATTATTAACTATTGAAATAAAAAAAGAACAGGTCTTACGATCAACTCGGTTAGCAAAACAGCTGTCGCAACAAAATATAATCAATTGTGATATTTATAACAAAGTTTTTTATTTGAACAGTTATATTTTGACCCTATAAAATGAATCGTTTCTATGCGAGTTCCCTTGTATTGGAACAAAATAATAAAATATTAAAATGCAATGTTAAATTTTGATTTTGATACTGTCTTCGAATAGTGAAACATGTCATTCACATAAAATATAACAAAACTTCTAGAAAACAGACGTTTTTATTGGTATAACTTATTTAATGTGAAATTTTACACCATTGTTCAAGAAACAATGAATGAAAAACTGGTTGATACGTACAGTTTTCAGGACAAAGTACTAGTTTATTGTGGTACAAAGAAACCGAAACTGATTGAATCATCCAATATTAATCTGACCGTCAGCGACTCGTTTATACTCAATTTTTCAGTGCCTCGTAAAAAGTCTAAGTAACTTTATCGGTATTCCGAAAACGCGGTCTTTTAAATTAGGTTTATGCCTGTAAATATTTCCATTTACTACCGTATTAAAAATTGATATCTTTCTGTCAACCGACAGACTGTTCACTTCCCAAATACGTTATTTCATACAATTTAGCGTCACGAATACTTTAATGTTTGCTTAAAATAGGTTTAATTGGTTCAGAATTAAAATTTAACGTCGGTTCCATTTAATATGAATATTAGAAAACGAAAAATGCAGAAATCAAAATGACGAATAAAAAGATTGGAATTGATTGGGTTCATTATACTTTGTTCTACTATACTTTCTAACCGATCGCGAAAATCAGATGCAGCGTTCACATTTAGAACTTTAGATTTAAAACACGTCTTAATGCGCCCTTGAGGTGATTATATCACAAAAACGGCGCTTTAAAAGTTAGCATATTATTATTATTATTATTATTATTATTTGTTTGAAATGTAAACTTATTTTACTTTTACTGAAAATGAAAAATTAGTTATTATATCTTGTATTATATTACAAGAGATTAAATGGTCCGATGGACGTCACAGAGTAGGCGTAAGATGAATTTATGGGTGCAGAACATTGGTGAATATACCGATATTAGACCTACAGAATTATATAAAGGTTTTCTTCCTGGTCAACGTCATTTGATACGATACGCATCATCAGTGATACGAACATGTAAAAAAAAATTAAGTTTAAAAGGTTAGTTGTTTTTTAACACATTCAACTAAGTATGAATGAATAAAAACAGGTAATTAAACTTTTTTTTTTAACTTTAGAGTTTTTTCTTTACATGTATCTAATGAATTACAATAATAACGCGTTCGCCTTCAATCATTAAATTATTACTCTAACATCGGAAGAACGGTGTAAACTAATCAAAATAATTTCAAATAGAATTCAAGTTGATGCCAGTAGGAAGAGCAATTCGGTCGTTGAATTTCGGTCGATTTGGACATTTTTAGGATAAGTGTGGCAGTTTAAACAATATTTAATCAAATTTTGGAAAAACTGTCATTTGTTAATGGTATTTTTTTTATGTCCGACGATTCACATCTAAAAGTTGTTCGATGGTTATATCTCATTTGTGTTCTATAGTAAAATTAAACAAAACAATATATAATACAAGACTAAGAAAATGGAACATGTGCAAAATAGGTTGCCAATTTACAATAATACTCAAATGAATACAAAAGTAATTCATTTTTAAATATATAGTATACATGAAAAAAAAAAGATTTATAGAATATAATGTGGAATATTTTTGGGTGTGAAAATAAAATGAGCTATATCACAGTGGATGAAATGAATGAAATGGTAGAAAACTGACTTATCCTTACTGAAATATACCGGAGAGCGTACGCGTTGTTCTGGAACCTACCAAAAATATAACGTTGTTTATAATGATTTAATGTGCAAGATTAAACGATTAATCAATTTCAATTTCATAAGTTCTATTCCACTACACAAAGTAGTCTCGCGATTATGTTTCCCTAATACAAACTCATATATGAAAATGTACATTCAAATGCTGTATTAAATTGTGAACGTAATCACTCGATAGCGAATACCGTCAAAGCGACCAAACGAAACGGTTTTGAAACATGTGCGGGTTCCTGAAATCTGCACAGGTGATCCGGGTGATGTGAAACTAGACAGTACCACCAGGGGTGTAGCCATGTCAACCATTGCAAAAATAGTTTTATTAATTAATAAATCTATCATAAAACTGTATTCACCAATTAAAGATAATGAATTATCTGATACCTTTATTAAAAAGTCATAGAGACTTAGAGGAGTGCCACCGCTTTCCCGAAGCTGTTAAAGGCGGACGTCGCCTTTCGTCAGCTTCGCTCTATCAATCCCTAGATCCATCCCTCGTCCATGCGGGACTTACGTTACTGGGGTTTTGTGAATAAAGAAAACCAAGAGGTACCCAGGCCACATTTAAACTACCCATTTCCTCTATGTCCCGGCGAAATGAAAATTTATTCAATAAACACAATACAGAAAAATAAAATTTTAAACAAAAACAGAGCTACTGAAAACTATCTCACAGGTACATAACAGCGGGAGATCCAGTGAGGATCAAAATCAAGTGAGTGCAAAATCTGATACTATTAAGTTATTTTTATTAAAAAAAACTATTAATTATATTTTACAAAATTAACGACAGATATTAGATTATTCTAACTAACCGTAGGTAGGCAGAAAAAATGGGCTGCCACACTTTTCTTTCCTGACATATTTCTCTCGCTTCCTCAACATTCATACATCGTTTCATGCACGCGCGTCGATTTCTCTGACTCCTCACGTGGCCGACATTCAATATTGGATTAATTTGATCGTGCCTTGTTTTACTCGGTCTTCCTCTATTTCTGGTTCCATTTACATCGTTAACATATATATTTTTTACCATGCTTTCTTCATTCATTCTTTCCATGTGTCCAAACCACCTTGATGATCCTTTCATTATTTTACATACTGTAATGACGACCTTCGTGGCCGAGTGGTAAGTGCTTTGACTGCCACCCCGGAGGTCTCGGGTTCGATTCCCGGCGATGGTAGTGTGATTGTCACACTGTCTTGGTGCTGATTTCACGTGACAATAAAATGGCGATAGATTAGCTACCTATCACGTGTCACGAGAATCAAAATTATAGCTTATACCCTTTACATCGATTTGGCTCGTGCTGTAATGATGTAAAGAACGATTCAACAAAATAATAATAATAATATAAGAAATTGTATATTATTTTTATTTTTAACCGAGGCTTTTCAGATTATTGTATGCAAGGTATTTCGCGTCATCTCAAAATCAATAAAAAAATGTACAAATGAGGGCTGGACATTACAAAGATTTTATAAAAAAAACAATTTGCTTTATCTAAAAAAAACTTTTGATTATTTAAATTTTGCTAACAGAAAAAAACTTTTGTTTTATGTAGATAGAACAGTTATAATATGTAATGACTTCTTGTTGATTGAAAAAAAATGCGAAAAAATAAACCAAGAATATGGAGACTGGATTTGCGTATAGAATATTTATTAATATTATTTCATGACTATTATATATTTCTTTGCTTCATGGTTCTTAAAATATTATATGAATTGCAAACTATATGAAGTTTTTAATTTATAACTAACTAACTAACCATCACGCCGTCTCCCCGAAAGGGTAGGCAGAAAGAATGGACTGTCACACTTTAGCTGATGCGGCACTCCATCCTTCTCTTTTCGCCCCGCGGGAGACGCAGTGTGATGGGTTGCGAATCTCATCGCCACCAATTGGCATCTCCCGCGCACACTTTGATCGTCCAACACCCACAAAATAAATCTAAAACAAATAATAATTTAACACAAAATGTTCTCTTTAGAAAATGTTTTTAAAATGTTTTTTTTATTTATATTCAAGCAAAAAAACAAATCACCTCAACTTTTTTATTTTATAAAATAATTTTAATGATTTTTGAATTTTAAAATGTTTTCCCGCCACTCGGACTCCGCCACCTCAGTGCAGAGCATGAGCTGTAAAACACTTGCAGCATTGATTGATTTATATGTTTGTTAGCAATATATTAATGCGGCTGCTATATTTCATATCAACTCAATGTCAATGCAGTGACGAACAATACTGGCTGCAACGGCCCGCTCGGCTCGCAATCTCCGCACAGTGCAATACTGATGTAATCCACAGCAAATTCTTTCTCATTTGCTGTTTTATCCCAAATATACTGATTTATTTATGCATAATACACAATATTGAATGTCGGCCATGTGAGGAGTCGACGAAAATCGACGCGCGTGCATGACACGATGTATGAATGTTGAGGAATCGAGAGAAATATGTCAGAAATATTATATGTAAACGATGTAAATGAAACTAGGAATAGAGGAAGACCGAGGAAAAATTGGCATGATCAAATACTCCTTAATCAAATATTGAATGTCGGCATGACACGATTTATGAATGTTGAGAAAGCGAGAGAAATATGTCAGGAAAGAAAAGTGTGGCAGTCCATTCTTTCTGCCTACCCCTTCGGGGAGACGGCGTGACGGTTAGTTAGTTAGTTTTTAAATACAAAAATAAGACATAACAAACAAAAAACATTTAGGCGACTCATTTGGACACAAAACGCAACAAAGATAAAACAACAACATGAAACCAAAAAATCATACATATCAGAAGGAACCCAAATATGTCGACGTCAGTGAGGCAGTACTCTTTCCAGAATTTGTAATATATTTTTTATGAATACTGCCTCACTGATACTGAAAATGTCGAAATCAGAGACGATTAGATTCAACGTCCGAATTGCTCTTCCTACTGGCATCACCAAAGGCAGGTTGGTTCTGCGTGACGGAGCAAAGAACAATTGATGTCGGCGGATGATCAGGAACAAAAATACCTATTTGCTCCAGAACATAGGGAAAAAATGCGTTGACATTAATCCTTCCCGCCTCAGTTTGAGGGAGTTATACCCCAGCATACCCAAGATAAATGCCGTTGGATAGAGCCAAGGATATACCCCGTACTCTATCATGTAAAGGGCTCTCAAGAATTTCTTTTAAACCCTCTCCAACATGAGAGAATTCTGAGCCTCATGAGGACTCCATATCACGGCACATCCCTCGAGCCTGCTTATGACTAAGGAATTATATAGAGTTCTTAGGACCCGGGTGTCTCTGAAAACCCTAACAGTTTGAAGAACAAAACCCATGAAGTTTTCGAACAGTTGGACAGCGAATGTTTCTACCTCGTGATTAGTAATTAAGGTTACTCTAGAAAATTTCGTTAAATCATCTTGCATCGTTGGAATATATTCATTTCCTGATTCCGTTAATGGCAAGGGTCCTACGATATCAAATGTCAATCTTTCGAATGGTTTAGTTTGAACTTTTTGTTAATTCTAGTGGTAATATATTCTTTATTCTAGATATTGTATTTGTTTGCAAAGTCGTGCAGTTTTATATGTAGGTTTTAATGTCAGATTTCATATTTTTCCATTGGTTATAGTTTCTTATTATATTTAGTGTCCGATGAAGTCCGGAAAGTCCGCCGATAGGGTTGTCATGATATTATTTGAGTGCGATACTAATATTATCAAATTGATAATTTTATCAAATAAGCCTTTAATCTCCATTGTGCGGCTCGCTTCGTTTGCAGTAAAGATAATGAACTCGATATGCAGTTGACAACATTTACAGCTCAGACAGATAGTCTCAGTTCATCATTATAATACGTACAATTTACTAGTAAGTTACTACTGACTAACCATCCCGACTAACCAACCATCGGTCACGTGAGGAGTCGGAGAAATCGACGTGCGTGCATGACAAGATGTAGAGGAAGCCAGAGAAGTATGTCAGGACAGAACAGTGTGGCGTTCCATTCTTTCTGCCTACCCCTCCGGGGAGACGGCGTGATGGTAAGTTAGTTAGTTAGTTAGTTAGTTAGACTAACCATCCCGTCGTCTCCCTGAAGAAATAGGCAAAAATAATAGACCGCCACACTGTTCTTTTTGACATATTTCTCTCGATTCCTCAATATTCATACATCGTGTTTCTGCATGCACAACGATTTCTCTGACTCCTCCAGTGGCCAATATTCAATATTTATTTTATTGTGTCATGTTTTCCTCGGAATTCCTCTATTTTTAGTTCCGTTTACGTCGTTTTTGTTGAGTTTTATATGATACTGAAGTATTTAGTCATAGTTCGACATTATTATATGTCTTAATAATATGATTATTCTGTATAACATTATGGATTTTTTTTTAGTTGTATTTTTTTTTTAAATTAACACCTAGCATTATAACTAATGATAGTATAATTTATTATACAAACTCCAAAAAGAGTTGAAAATAGCTCATTAATGTGAATAATTAATCAGGTCGTGAAAATTAAACGCAAATCCATAGGATTAAGAAACTCTGTCCTATAGGGTTTTGATAACTTAAAAAGAAAACAGTAAGACAATTATAGATGAAGTTTGTACATGGTGACAGACACATTACTATAATGTCAATATTTCATTTCCTTAATATTAGGTCCTTACATATGAAATTGGCGTTTTGCCGTACTGGCAACTTTGATCTCAAATATCTTCTCTTTGGTTAGGAATTCCAAATTCAAATTTATACAGCTATTTACTCAAGTATTTGTGTTTCGAAAATTATAATTTGTTTGTTTTTTCCTCAGTTGTTTTTTTTCTTTGCGTCACTCAGTTTACAAAATGGAAAACTTGAAATATCGCGTTATTTACGAGTACGAGTTCCACCGTGGCACCAGTGCTGCAGAAACGGCTCGAAGGATTAATGATGTGTATGGCTACGGTGCCGCAAAAAAAAACACAGTGCGTTTTTGGTTCCAACGTTTTCGTTCTGGAAATTTCGACCTGCAGAACAAGCCCCGTGGACGGCCGGAGACCAAAGTTGACAATGAAGAATTGAAGGCTATTGTGGAAGCGGATCCATCGCAAACCACGTCCGAGTTAGCTGCAGGCTGCGGTGTTAGTGATAAAATTGTTTTAATCCACTTGAAGCAAATTGGGAAGGTGAAAAAGCTTGAAAGGTGGGTACCTCACGAATTGAGTGAAGCAAATCAACAAACGCGCGTTGACTGCTGCGTTGCATTACTCAACCGGCACAATAATGAAGGGATTTTGAATCGAATCATTACCTGTGATGAAAAGTGGATCCTGTATGATAATCGGAAGCGCTCATCGCAATGGCTGAACCCTGCCGAACCAGCCAAACCATGCCCCAAGCGAAAATTGACTCCAAAAAAGTTACTTGTGAGCGTTTGGTGGACTAGTGCTGGTGTCGTTCACTACAGCTTTCTTAAATCTGGCCAGACGATTACGGCAGATGTATATTGTCAGCAACTGCAAACCATGATGGAAAAGCTAGCTGCTAAACAACCGAGGCTGGTTAATCGCTCTAGGCCACTGCTGCTTCATGATAACGCTAGACCACACACTGCACAACAGACGGCTACCAAATTAGAAGAGCTTCAATTGGAATGTCTAAGACATCCACCGTACTCTCCGGACCTTGCCCCAACAGATTACTATTTTTTCGAAATTTGGATAACTTCTTGCAAGGGAAAAAATTCAACTCCGATGGGGCAGTCCAAACCGACTTCAAAGATTTTATTGATTCCCGTCCGAATGGTTTTTTTAGTAAAGGGATCGATGAACTACTATGAGATGGCAAAAGTGCATAGATAGCAATGGTACATACTTTGATTAAATAAATATATTATATTTAAAAAAAATCAACTTTATGCTCCTCCCATACAAAACGCCAATTTCATATGTAAGGACCTAATATTTTGAGTGTGTTTATTTTGCAGAACTCGGGTATTTTACAAAATCTTTTGATAATTTGCGTTATGCTTCCACCATAGGGTTATGAAATTTAAAAAGAAAACCACATAATTTGTTCTGCTTAATTATGCATATGGCACACAGTGCTTCTAGTGTAGAGTTCATATGTAATCAAAGTATACACATGCCAGCCGGGAAATTCATCCGCGAATGTTACCACCGAGTCTACCAATCTTTACTGCGCAAATATTTACATTTCGCATCTGATGTTTCGCATATTTTGGTAATGCCATCACAATTCTGTTCATTGTCTGAATTGGGGCAACGAAACCGGGAAACGTTAATTACTGTAACGGTAAACAATCAATTTAAAACTCACTTCGTATTTAATTTTACTCTGGTAACAAAAAAAACTCATACGTAACACTAGTCTCACTTGTTACTTACTTTAGGCAGCAAACACACAAAAAACTAATATACTAACCATCACACCTTCTCTCTGAAGGGGTAGGCAGAAAGTATTGACCGCCACACAGCAGTTTCCTGACATACTTATCTCGCTTCCACAACATTCATACATCGTGTCATTCACACACATTGATTTCTCTGACTCCATTTGTGGCCAACATTAAAAAACTGTTGGATTTGATCGTGCCACGTTTTCCTCATATTATAAACACAATATTATATGCAGACCATAAATTTAAGTAAATATGGCATATGGTCTATGCCTTTCATAAATTGAAGTAAATTCAATTGATGAGTAGAGAAATGATATATTAAACGAACCTGATACATATATTATATAAAAGTTAACATATGATACGAATGAAAACGTCCGTTTTCTAAAAGTTTTATTATATTTTATGGGAATGACAAGTTTCACATTGCTTTGGCATCATCAAATGTCATTCCCATAAAATATAATAAAACTTCTTGAAAACAGACGTTTTCATTCGTATTAATGATGTATTATGATTTTTTTTATTTTTGTCCAAGAAACAATAAATATAAAAGTATACTTTACTAAAATCACTAAACTGCAGGTCACGTTTTAAAAACAATTATTGATTTATGTTCTGATTCTAATTATGTTTGCGCAAGACTACCACGTGTTATTGCGCGGTCCGCGAACGGGTGTTGCATTTTAATTAATTTACTAAGCGCATCAGAAAAATGAAGTAAGCTTGCAGTGATTTGCAAATCCAATCATTGGACACGGTAATGCGTAATGCGGGTGGATTATTTTTGGCGAGCTCACTATGGCGCAGTGGTGAACCGCGGTAGTGCGAAAGGGATTTGATTGCGCCCATTTACAGGATATTGTTATAAGGGTTTATGGGGTCTAATGATAGCCGAGGAAAGCACTTAATGCAACGCGATCGCAAGGAACAGTGGCGTCCAAAAAATACTCAAAATCATACACGTTAACAATTTATGGTACGTAAAATAAGTTCTTAAACCATAAATTTAAAAAAATTTAAAAAACATTTAATTTAATGAAAATATTTTAAAATATAGAATAAACTTTTATATTTTTTGTTTCCGTTGCCCTGCATCTTAATTAGTTAAAAATTACCCCTACCTCTAGAACAAAGTCCATCCTCTTACTTATTTTTTTGTGTCTTATGTTTCCATCCTAGGGATTGGTTTACTATAAGACTTACATGTTTGCTGGTTCCTGAAATGCCACTTGGGCCTTTTAATGTAGTAGTTTCTCGTTATTTTCCATTTGTATACAGTTAACAATCATTCATTTACTGTTAAAAAAATTACACAGAGAAAGAACGTGTCCCAATATATTTATGTACTTCTGGAAAGAGTACTGCATTACTGACGTCGACATATTTTGGTTGCTTCTGATATGTATGATTTTGTAGTTTCATGTCGTTGTTTTTTCTTTGTCTTATCTTTGTTACATCGTTTTGTGTCCAAATGAGTCGCCTAAATGTTTTTCGTTTGTTATGTCTCATTTGTGTATTTTATATAAATAAATGAATAAATAAAAATAATGTTTTTTTTTCGGCATCTTGAATACATCCATGAATCTTGGTATCGTTTTCGTCCAACGTTTCAGGTATCATTGCAGTCTCCATTTTCAGGATAGTATATGTCTATGCTTCTTATATATCCAAGATAAAAATTAGTCACTGTTTTCCACTTTTTAGTTAATATTCTTGAATTTTAAAAAAGTAAATCTAACTAATTTGAGTTCATATCGTTCTTTCGATATTATAAGTTTCGAGGATATTATAACTCCAGCTTTATTTAAGACTAATATAAAGAATATAAATAAATGGATTAAATGTTTATTAAACGATCTCTAATGTGAACAAAAATTGCTCATTATTATGAAGAAGGAATCTGGTCATGTCCTGCCTTGGACCCAAGTCCTATGGATCAGGACCCAAGAGTTCTGTCCTAGACACACATACTATTTGAGTTTACATCATTATTTTTCTGTTGAAGTTATATAATACATTTGAAACACGAATAGCGTAAAACGACTTCACATGGAACATCTGTATTTAAATTTATAAAATAATTTTTAATAATGGAATCAGTGTTAAAAACTTTTATGTATAAAGGCCGTGCCACACTGTTTGAAACAAGCTCTCCACAGGGGTGACCTTGGTGGAGAGCTGTGGAGCCCACGGTTGGTGTAGCGTCCACATACTGTTGTAAACAAGCTCTCCACATGTGGAATCCGTGTTTAAACGGTGGATCCACACGCATACTATGCGCGTCCGTCCACAAAGTTTGTTGAAGGTCAAACGAATTTTGGTTTCAAACAAGTGTCTACACAGTTTTAAGCCGCCGGTGTAGACCGATGTGGAGGGCTTGTTTAAAACAGTGTGGCACGGCTTTAAGCTAGGAAGTAGTGAACAAATACTGTGTGACCACAAAGTTAATGCAAATAATTTATAAATCATTTCTGAATACGTTTATTCTACTTTAAATTTCCATTAATTCCCGGAAAAACCTAGATATTTTATATGCATCCGATAAAAAAAGGTTTCATATAACCACGGTGCCGAAATGAATATAATTATATTTTATCGTTTTATACATCTTTGACCTACAAAGGGGAAAAATTGACTTGTCATAACCATCAATAAACACAATAAATAATTACGGTTTCTCGTATCACCATTCAAGGCAGTTGATAAAAATTCGTAAGCGTAAATCTGATACGTTAAATCATAATAAAAAATATATTTTATTGCGCGTTAAAATACGTTTAAGACATTTATAAGTTGTACTACGGCCGTAAACTTAACAAAGTTTACTTTGTTTTAAAATTTATGTCCACTCGGATCTGTCGATACCGTAATAATTTATCAAACTTTATTGAGGACGCGTCTGAAAAAAAATCAATTTTTCTTTTGATACAGTCGCCATTAGCTACGTAAATCACCGAGCGTCTGTATTGATACACCCACCGGGTAATGGCCGACAATGCTGGATACTAGCCATCGAAACATCACTCGCACTACGGAATATTACACTATTCCGAGCGGGGATGGGCGAATCATGCAAATACGTTTCCTACATACACGCCTAATAAAGCAAAAAGGCGGTATTTTAAATGTCTAGTTATAACGCCGTATGTGTATACAGTCATTATGTTTATACTCATTGAACTAACTCACTGGAAAACCACCTAAGAAATAGAGGGACATCTATCTGGACCTCGTAATCCTAGGAGACATAATTCCTGTACCACAGATCGTCAGATCTTTTAAAATAAGAAGAAGAAGGACTAACTCACTACCGTGATGAGCAAAGGACACAGTTGTCATGATAACATTTAAACAACAAATGCGATTAGAAACACATTTAAACAAATGAATAAAACATAGCAGGCAAGATTGCGCTGAGAGATCACGTGAGTAACACCAGAATAAAATAAATATGTGAGGTTGAGGATATTATAAGATGGAGCAGACAGCAAAAAGGGACTGATACGGGCATGTTCAAAGAATGGACACCACCAGACTCCCCTATATTGCGTTGCATAATCAGCCTCATGGACTCGTCCTCGTAAAAGACCTCATTAAAAATGGAAGGACAGCTGGGAGTCTACCTCACAGGAGGAGCAACACTCTGGAGAACAGACCACATAGGTCTACAACAAGGAAGAAGAAGAAAAGAAGAATAACAACAGCAACAAAAAAATAACATATAGCTAGACAGGATATTCTCACATCTCAGAAGAACGGAGATGCAACCAACAAAAAGTCATCAGGCATATTATTATTTTGTTGAATCGTTTTATATATCATAACACCGCAAAGCAAATCAATGTAAAGGGTAAAGCCATCATATTGATTCTCATGACATGTGATATGTAGCTTATCTATCGTCATATTATTGTCACGTAAATTCTGTACCAGACCAAAGACAGCGTGACAACCACACTGCCATTACCGGGAATCGAAACAGGGACCTTCAGGGTGGCAGTCAAAGCACTTACCACTCGGCCACGAAGGTCGTCGAATATAAGAAAAATAATAATAATAAGTCAAAGTGAAATCGAACGAAATTTATAGAAATAGCAGAATTTATCAAATTAAGAAATTTGTCAACTGATTTTACTGAAATCTCTTGATGGAAGTTCATTTTAAATAATAATTAAATAAAACGATGTTTTTTTTAACTACTTCCTCTTTTGTCTTTATTTAAACAGCGACCGGTTTCGCCAGGCTCGCTGGCATCTGCGGTCGCCAGGCTCGCTGGCATCTGCGGTCGCCAGTGAGCCTGGCGAAACCGGTCGCTGTCTAAATAAAGACAAAAGTGGAAGTAGTTAAAAAAAAACATCGTTTTATTTAAGTATTCTATAAGAAATTCGTTTTACATATTTCATATGAATTATTAAATATGAAGTTTTAAAACATTGTTCAAGACAGAATAAATTGAAAAGTATACTTTTATTATTAAAAGAATACAATAAAAGATTAGATCGTCCCCCCGATAATAACCAACAAAACAAGTCGAAGAAAACGCATTTGAAAATGGAAAAAACAGTGCTTTTAATGCTGAAAATATCTGAAGAATGGATTTCCAAAGGGTTTGTTTGAAATTAATTAAAAATAAGTAGGATTTCTTTGTGAAATAAAGAGCATGTAACAATTGACAAGGATTAATATATTTGATTCATGTATGTTTATATATTTCTTAAGACGGAATATGATAATCAAAACGTCTTATGATTACTACACAGGGTGCATTATGTAAAAGTCTTCGTTGAGAGTAAGTACATGACTGCAGCTGGGCGGTCCCAAGGATGAGACCAGAGGAAAGATACAAAGAGAGAGTAATTAGTATTCAAGTCATAAGGCTCTCCATCATGCCTCGGAGGCGGGCGCGGCGTGTCGCTAAAGTATTGCTGTTTCCTGCTTTGATCGGGACATTAATTTTATTAACGGGAAAAACTGCAATCCGATACGCGATGAAGTATAACTGGGAATGCATTAAATCAATTACGGTAACTATGAATATGAATATACGTTATGTAAAATCTATGAATCATGTTTGATTAATATTTACATTGATATTCTTCATCTTCAATCGAAGCATGAAACTAGCAAAAGAAGGATGAAAGCAGAATAAATGCAGTAGATATGAGATCTCTTAGACGAATGTGTGGATACTTTGTGTATGATATAGTGTCGAAAGAAAATATGCGGTGCAAATGATGGTGCTATGTACAAAATAATGAAAGGATCATTAAGATGGTTTGGACACATGGAAAGAATGAATGAAGAAAGAATGGTTAAAAAGTAACACCTGATGATGTCAACATTGGTTGATGAAACAGCTGTCGTAAAATAAATACAATTGTGATATAAAACAAAGTTTTTGCATTAACAGTTATAAAATGTTAAAGTATCATAGTGTTTCGTACAAAACAATGGACTATTTAAAAAAAAGTAAATGTTAACGATGTAAATGGAACTAGAAATAGAGGAAGACCGATGAAAACGTGGCACGATCAAATTAATCAAATATTGAATGTCGGCATGACACGATTTATGAATGTTTAGGAAGCGAAAGAAATACGTCAGGAAAAGAAAAGTGTGGTAGTCCATTATTTCTGCCTACCCCTTCGGAGAGACGGCGTGATGGTTAGTTAGTTGGTGGGTTAGTTAGTTTTCTTCATCTTAATTAAGGTCGTACGACCTGTTTGTGATGGTGAGCTGTTCTAAGATGATGACGTTCAGCCATACCTCCATCTCTTCGGCGGCCTTTCTGGTAATTTCATTCTGCTGAGGTTTTCATCTTTGACAATTTTTGCGATTCTTGCATCCATGCGGTCCACATGATCCCTATAAAAAAAGCCTTCTGCTTCTTCCCAATCTCACTATGTCGTCAACGCCACAGACAGACCGTATCATCTAATTCGTCTAATCCTCTGTTCTCCGCAGCGCCGAGTAAAGGTCTTCCCCAATCATCTCATCTCCTTAATTTGGCCATACAACATATTTATTGTTTCTTGAGAAAAATGTAATACTCCATGTAAAATAATTTATTTAAATTAGAACGTCTGTTTTCAAGAAGTTTTTTTTAATATTTTATGGGAATTTCGTCATGCTTAGGTAGTAACAAATGTTATTAATATCAAAAGTAACATTTATTATTACTTTATTAAGGCGAAACATGACATTTCAATAATACTTCCGGAAAACAGACGTTTATGTTAATTTATGGTTTTTTGATAATGCATTAGAAAGGCGAAACGTGTCATTCACATAAATTATAATAAAACTCGTATAAAAACAGACGTTTTCATCGTATTAATAGTTTATGTTCATATTTATTAAATAGACTATTTTTTTAATTATGTATAAAAGGAATTATACAAAATAAACGGAAATTGTAATTCCCTGATTTCTCCACAACATAGAATTATTCATCGCTATGAGCGCAATGAAATAAGTTGCTAAAACACATTAAAACGTGGTAGAAGATATTTTGCGTATTAATATTAATATGTAAACTAAATGATTTTTTTGTCTTTTTAGACTATATTTTTTTATCTGCCCACGATCTCTATTTTTTCTGGATCTTCTACTGCCCCCTAGAAAGTCTCAAACGCCCACAAGGAGGCGTTATCGCCCGCTTTGAAAACCTAGGATGTAAAGCATAAAAATGCAAAACAAGTCATTCCCATAAACTCTAATCAAACTTCTAGAAACCAGACGTTTTCATTCGTATTAATTATTTAATATGGAAATTTACATCATGATTCAAGAAACAATAAATATGTTAACTGAACAAACGTTCGCAATCCAAATCTAAAAATGGGAGCTATGCGCGGACTAGCTAGCTTTTTCCTACAGTTCGCCCATTCAAATAAACGATGGCCGTTTACTAAATTTATGCCTTTTTAACAGCACGAGTCCAAAACAATTATGGTTTATTGCGTGATCATTTTGTAGATTTATTTAATCCTATTGAATGGGTATCCCGTTTACATTGAATAGTAGCATAGTTAATATAAACACATGTTTATATCACATATTAACTATATAATACAAATTAACAAAAAAGCTGATTTAAAATAAAATAAAATCAATACATGTTCTTTAAGATGTGGTGCTACAGAAAAAAAAAAAGAATTTCTTGGAGAAACCACATTACGAACGACGAGGTTCTCAGTAGAATCGAAAGAGGAAAGAAACTTATCAAAATCATCGCAAAAAGGTGAGTCCAATGGATCAGTCACATTATGCTTCATGAGGGTCTCCAGCATAACATAATAGAGGGAGGAATCGTTGAGGGCCCAATCCTTCTGAAAACTAGATATATCTCATATCTAAAGAAAGAACCACATTAGATTTAAAATGCATGAAATATATAAAAATTTAAGCGGCAACGATTTTTCTTTATATTTAATAATACTTAATTTTAAATAAACATCATCCCCTAATATATATATTATGCCAAAGAAGATCCTGTTAGTTAGTTTAAGAATGTATTATAACAATATTCGTTTATATGAATAAGACGTTACTTTTTTTATTGATTAAAAGATATGTAAAGTTATAAATTATTCGAAATCGGAAGCGTTTAGTTGGCGATACGTTATACGCATTGGAACTGTTCTAGCGAAATTGGATACTTGAGGAGTGATTATAGTTTCGTTCTTCTGACTTTTGCAATAAATTCTAAATTTTACTGTCGATTTCGTCTTCTCTCAAGAGATGGAGATAAGGCTGGTCGTCTTCATCACAGGAAGAAAGTTGATATCCTGCATAAACAGATCGCAAGTTCTACAATAAGAAGAAGAAGAAGAATAGGATGCCTTTACTCCGAAAATCATTTTTTTAAATTTAACATAAGTGTAAACGATACAAACAAACTCATTCTATAAATTTCAATATATCATTAATAAAATTGTATTGCACTTGAAGTTCAGATTTTGAAAGCTATCTAATATTTTGAAATAAACTAATAAGGTGTAAAAAATACCTAACACTACACACAAACATTCATAATTAAAATTTTACGCCATTTATACAAATATATTAAAATGATATAAAATATAGCACAAAATAAAAGTGTTAAGAATAATTATTATAAAAGTCGTGGTTATAATTATTAATATATAAAAGTTATTGTATAAACAGAAGTTTTCTTAAAACTTCTTCTGTTAACGACTTTTTAATGTCATATATTCAGCCACACATAAAATTTAAATATTAATAATAAAAATACCAAAGAATATCTGCGTTCTTTTGCTTTACAACTGAAGAGTTTGAAACAATTTAAATTTAGAATTTATTGCAAAAGTCAGAAGAACGAAACTATAATCACTCCTCAAGTCACTAAAGTATCCAATTTCGCCAGAACGGTTTCAAAACGTATCGCGGCGAATGGGTTGGCTGTCACCAGATAAATTCAAATATCATAAACAATTAAATAAATATTAACGCCGGCGACACGGCCATCATTAGCATACAAACATGGCTGCAATGTGTCTAATTTTGAATGTGGCCAGTGACGATTATGGCAACTCCCCATTACCTTTCCCCGCCATAAATCAAAAGCGGATTCCTCAAGACTGCTCAAAGTGTTGCCAGCGATTAATTAAATTGCCTAAAATGTCGCCGATAAATTTTGTACCTTATGGCGAGTTTATGATAAAATGGCAACCAGCATTCAAATAATTACAGCTTTATTGTTATATCTTGCAAATAAAGTTTTGAAAAATTCGTTCCTACCGCTATATTTATAATGACGTACGATTGAATCTCTTCTTTTCTAAGAAACCATTATTAAAAGATGTGGGTATCGCACGATGGCGATCTTTTCATCCAAGTAAATAATTAAGCATTAACATGTTTGGTTAGGTTAATCAAGAATTAATCGATAGAAAACTAAGGGTCACTTGAGGACATTTTGCTTATGCCTTTTTTACAAAGTCGCATTAGAATTAATGTTATAGTTAACACAGGTTTAATAAATATTTTAAATCGGTGTAAACGGTAGAAGGCACACCAGGGTCACCAATATAGAGATACGCATTGAGAGGATAAGGTGGCAATGGGCGAACATGTGTACCGACGAGATGCTTGAAGATGGAACCAGAGGGTTACTGAATGGAGGCCAATATTGGGCCGGAAAAGTGTCAGGAGAAAGCCTATCAGGTGGAGCAATGATATTGTGCGGACGGCGGGAAGGACCTGGAGAACACTGGTAAGTGACCGAGAGTAATGGCGTGGGGGTGGAGAGGTTTACCTCCAACAGTGGATGGAAGAGACAGGCTGACGAAGAATCGTTTATCAACAAACAACTAATGATGACTTGTGATATATATTTATTCCTTAATAATAATGGAAAACTTCATATTAAATGTATCTCAATAGAGACGAAGATGTAAATTGTTTTTTTTTTTGGAAACAGAATATGTTGGTCGAGGCGTTTACAGGACTTGTCATTGGTTGAGTTAAGCGATCGATTAAAATCATTCCCCATTCCTCCCTTCTTACGACCACCACGACTGACAATTTTTTCAAAGATGTATACATGCTACTATGTTGAGAAATCTTTCACATTTTTTAGGTCAGCGCCATCTATTAAGATTATGTGCAATGGATAAAATCCAGTATTTGTATACAAGTATTTGTATACATAAAAAAACAAATCATATTAAATAATTAATAGTAATGAAATCGTCTGTTTTTTTTAAGGTTTGATTAAATTTTATGAGAATGATGTTTCGCCTTGCTAAAGCGTCACACAGTTAAATAAATAATCAACTGGTCAATACATTAACTCGATTATTAATAATAATTATGGTAAAATTCCAACTTATAAAGCGCAGTTTATGTGACATTATCACCTTAAGGGCGCATTAAAACTTGTTTTAAATCTAAATATGACAGCTGCATCTGATATTCGGTCGATCGGATCTGATATGCAATCGGTTAGAAAAAATATATTTTTTAAAATGCTTCTTGGGTTTAATTCGACTATGAAATATAAAGATGTGTTTTCAGCTTAGTTCGGAATTCGTAAAATACAAAGATAAATGAATGAAAGTGTCATGTGATGAGAACTTATGGTTCGATAAGAAAAAAATCTTGATTGGAATACAAACGCGTATCCACCCCACTAGGCATATAATAATGTAGACAACAGGGTTCCACGCGCAGAAATAACCCGTTGTATCCGCCATATGTAGAGCACATTGTTAGGGCAATAAAACGGTGTAAGAAAGAGGTCCACCCTCGGTGTCGATGGTGTGCTTTTTGCTTTATTGAAAACCGATAGCGCCCCCGGGGGCAGTTAGGGCGGCTCACGCAACCGCCGCCCCCGCCCTCGCACGACCCGGCAGTTGACACCGCCTAGCACGCAACGCACCCAACACTGTCTACGAACGTTTTCTGTTATTATCATTCCGAATCTTGGGGTTAATAAGTTGAAAACGTGAGTGACACACACACAAAAATAAAATGTTTCAACAAATACGTCGAACAAAGTAATATTACGGATGAGCTATGTTACTATAACTATGCGACTAAATCATAATTTATAGTTTCCTTATATTTATATTTTCGTACCTATTTGGCGAAAGCACACATGTTAGTTTTTCGCATTTTACATTAGAGTATTTTTAAAGTTTAAAGAAGTTTATCCCGCGAAGAAGCTAATTTTTATACTTCGTATGAAGTACTTAATTTGTGGTGTGGCATTATTAAATTGAATAATAATACATTTGTAGAATTTGTATATAAACCACTTTATTCTTTAAAAACACCAACCGGTTTCGCTCTCGCAGGAGCTTCGTCCGGTAGAATTTTGTTACCCTGATGAAGCTCCGGCGGGAGCGAAACCGGTTAGTATTGATAAAGCATAAAATGGTTTATATACAAATTCTACCAGTGTATTATTACTATGTGTATTTAAGGTTATTTTTATTCTGCGTTCCATTCTCGTTAATAAAGAAAGACCGATGAAAATGTGGCACGATCAATTAAATCAAATATTAAATATCGGCCACGCGAGTGGTCGAAGAAATCGAAGTGAGCATGACACGATGTCTGAATATAGAGCAAGCTCGAGAAGTGTATTAGGATAGAGCAGTGTGGCAGTGTGGTATCCTCTCTGCCTACCACTACGGGGAAACGCCATGATGGTTATAGTAAGCGATTATTTTATTTGAAAATTTTATGAAATATTCGAATGTTTCGCCTTGCTAAGGCATTATCAAATGTTTCGATAAAGCATTAGCAAGACGAAACATGTCATTTTAATAAATTAAATCAAACAGCTAAAAAGAGACTGGTACGGTCATGTTCAAAGAATGGACACCACCAGACTCCTATATATTGCACTACAGTCTCATGGGACTCGTCGTCGTAGAAGACCTCCTAAAAATGGAAGGAAAGCTCGACAGGAAGGTCTTCCTCATAGGAGGAACACTCTGGAAAACAGTATCATAGGTCTACAACAAGGAAGAAGAAATTGAACTTCTGGAACCATTTTTTTTTCATTCATATTTAATTAGTGTTTTAATTCATTAGAAATCATCATAATATAATTCGACAGTGTTAATGCCTTAAGTTTATCAATAATGTATATATTTGAATACGTGCGTAATAAACCTAAACTATTTATTATTGTACAAAATTCCATTTTAAATTGAACAAATGATTTCATTAATAAGGCCCGGTAAGCTTTGTTCAATCAAATACGCCAACCTAAATACATACGTATTTATTTTGTTTTATTAATTCAACATTGCATCAAACGAATCGAATACGGACACAAATGTAGCGCTAACATAATGTCAATGCGAGGAATAAATGAAATTCTTGTATCCACATTTGACAATTTAATTACGAATTATCGCAGCGAACCTGCCATTATAGGACTGTAAATCAATCAAAAGCTGGTAATTACTTGCGGAACCGTTCACGTTTAGGACGCCCCAATGAATATTCATCATCGGTACATATGCATGACACACTGTATTTATTGTAATGAAAACATGCGGTAGCCTACTTATTAGCGATGCCGGGTACCTGCGTCCCGCCGGCCTACCGCGCCGCGCCGTCTTACACATCGACCTTTATGTACTGAACACACAGACGCCTGAGAGAGAACTCTTTCCAATCATTTTGTTTCTTCTATATACTCGTAAATAAAAGGCAATTTATGATGTGTGTGTGGACTATTTCTGAGCTGTTAATCAAAGTTTTGTTATTAATCTTAAGGCGTTAATAATTTGGATTTCATAGTTAAGAATTATAGCACTGTTTTCTAAATCAAAACGAAGTAACTAACTAACTAACTAACCATCACGCCGTCTCCCCGAAGGGGTAGGCAGAAAGAATAGACTGCCACACTTTACTTTCCTGACATATTTCTCTCGCTTCCTCAACATTCATACATCGTGTCATTCACGCGCGTCGATTTCTCTGACTCCTCACATGGCCGACTTTCAAAATTTGATTTATTTGATCGTGCCACGTTTTCCTCGGTCTTCCTCTATTTCTGGTTCCATTTACATCGTTAACATATATTTTTTTACCATTCTTTCTTCATTCATTCTTTCCATATGTCAAAAACCATCTTTATGATCCTTTCATTATTAAACGAAGTATTTTCGAAATTGATAAATAAATGGGGTTTTTTATTATTAAAAACACTGTTTTAAGAAAACACTGTTTTAAAAATAAAACACTGTTTTAATTATTAAAAACACTGTTTTTATAAATCAAAACAATGTTTTTAAAAATTGAAACACTGTTTTCTAAAGTGGAAAATACTGTAATTACTAAGCGGATTTTTTTTTTTAATAAATCAATATTATTCGTTTTAATAAATAAAATTAAAACTGGATCTTCGTTTAAAAGATAAATCGATTCCCAAATTACCTTTAATTATATTTTTCGCAATAATAATTTGCGTAAAAATGTGTAATTAATAACAAATAAAGTTTTATGGGTAAAAGGAATCTTAATAAGCTTTAATAAATGTTGTACGAGACAAAAAAATGTTTATTCATAAGTCATGAGATTTTTTATTTATATTTAATGAAGAAAACAATGTTATTAAATAACTAATCCTTTTTTTAATTTTTAAAACATTTTTTTTAATATTAATATGTCACAATTTTAAAAAAAGACGATCACAGTAGCAATACTAAAATGCATTAAAATGTAAATTTGGAAAATATCTAATATCAATAAAACTCCATCTGTGGAGAAGAGTCATAATGTAAAATATAACATTACACATTACATACGATAAACTTTAAACATATCACTAAACAAATCAAATCCGTTCTTTTTCATATTACCGTAAATAATGCACATAAAAATGCCAGAGAAAAACTTATCTTATTAACATCATAAGTCTTTAATTAAATGTTATTTTTACGTACGTTAAGACGATATGATACTATGTTTTGACTGCAGTTTGATTTGATGATGTAAAATAACCTAAAATGTCAGATATTCTCCATGCATACGAATCCACGATTATTTCGGTAATGGAAGCCACATTTCGAATCTTTCACTGATTGGGTTAAATTGATAAATAAAATCTATTCATCCGATAGTTTGAATTGAATAATTTATAAAAATGAGTACATTTTTATGCAAATTAATGACGGAAATGAATTTTAATGGTTGAGTTTATATTTTTAAAAATAATCTAAAGCCCGCTGTGTTAGCCAATGAATTCCGTTTGCCCTGCCTTAGCAGATTTTGCTATAACAATACTTTGTATAAATAATGTAATATAAAATACGGATATCATTCATTTTGATTAGAATATCAATTTTCGTTCCTTTTTGACTTTGATATTAAATAAATAAATTTAAATAGATCTGTTAAAAATGTTAAGTATTTTATTTATTGTTTGTTGAACAAAGATGTAAAGCTTCATATGAAATAATTGATACGAATGAAAACGTCTGATTTCTATAGGTTTTATTATATGTTACATTGACATGCTTCGCTTTGTTATGGCATTATCAAACAATTGATAATGCCCAAGCAAGGCAAAACCTGTCATTCCCATAAAATATAATTAAACTTATAGAAAACAAAAGTTTTCATTCCTATTAATTGTTCAGTATTTTTGTGAAAAAAAGTTCTTACTTGTGTATATTTGATAATGCGCTTGTACGGTAAAATAAATGACAAATAAAAATATTCATTGAATAGGTATTTCAAAGATCTGTCAAGTGCTGAATACGTAATTTGATAACGTTTTTACGCATCGTTAATAATAAATCTAAAAAAATGTTTTATGACTAACTAACTAACTAACTAGCCATCACGCCGTCTCACCGAAAGGGTAGGCAGAAAGAATGGACCGTCACATTTTAACCGATGCGGCACTCCATCCTTCTCTTTTCGCCCCGCGGGAGACGCGGTGTGATGGGTTGCGAACCTCATCGCCACCAATAGGCATCTCCCACGCGCACTTCGATCGTTCAACAACCACAAAATAAATCTAAAACAAATCATATAAAATACAATGATATAAAATAAAATAAAATAAAATAACAAAATGAAAATATATATACTTAATAATATTTAAAAACAGGCACGAATCCTCATTATAAATACATAATAGGTACTAAGATCGAATGAAACGAGCGCTAATCAGCGTTTTAATACGAATCATTCAATACAATGCAATCACACTTCATAAAAACACGTGGAATTTGAAAGTCCTACGATGTCGTAAAAACACAAAAAAAATCAGACCGCTCCCTGAGCCGACTATAAATCACAGAATTTGATAATTAACACATTTGACGGGATATATTTTAACAGAAGCAATAAAAAAAACAGGTTCCTGATACAAAGTTCAAGACGAATGAAACCAGATTTATACAAACAGCATAACGAATTATGTTTTGGGAATGGATCGGACTATCTTTGATATTGATATCAATTTATAGGGGCTCAAATAATGTTGATATTTTTTAACAGCGACTCTACAAAAATCTGCTATTATTTTTCTTACAACTACAATTTTTTCCTCACTTAAATTTACATACAATTAACTATGTTCAATTTGAACCGTTGTACAGAGCTGAGAATTTTTATAAATATATTTTGAAAATTAAATTAAAAAGGTAAAATTATTAATAAACAACCGATTGATGAGATGTGTGACTGACGAAACCAGTCACAATAGTAGTAAAATTTTAAGAATTGTTTTTTATTCATAAATTAAGATAATTTTCTATTGTGAGTAATTGTAACCGATGAAATAAGAAAGAAATGTAAGGCAGATGAGTGTATCATAGATCAAATTAAAAAAAGGATCCCTGAGATAGTTTGGACATATGGAACGAATGGATGAGAGTAGAATGGTTAAAAAGTTGTACACAAGTAGCGTGAGTGGAAAAAGAAGCCGAGGACGACCGATGAAATCATGGCATGAAATTAATGAATTACTAAAAGGCGGTCACATTTTAATCGCGTAAAATATTACGCGACAGCTGTTTTGTTAACCTATGTTGACATCATCAGGTGTTACAATAATGCATATGATGTCAACGTAGGTTGACGAAACAGCTGTCGCGTAAAATAAAATACAATTGTGATACATAAAACAAAGTTATTTAATTTAACATTTTAAAATGTTAAGGTATCATAGTGTTTCGGCCAAAACAATGTACTATATACATAACTTGTTCATGTTATATATATTTTAAATGTTAATAGCACTTTTTAACTTCGATTAACAGATTTTTTTTACTGCCCGGTTTCAAAACCACCAGTATCTTCATAATGTACATGCAATAAAATTATCGTTTTTTACCAAAACATTTTGATATACCCGCAAATTTACAGATAATGTCAAAAACTGTCAGCAGCTGATTGTTATAGAAATGAAAATAATGGTTGAAACAAATCAAATCATTGCGAGATTACAAGTCCAATTTGAGTATTTTTTATCGTTTTTTTTTCTTATGATTATTCGTGAATCTCATTCATATGGATACCTACGTGTGCAATAAGATGCAATGATATACAATTTAAAGAGGGTACCTACGTAATCCAGATTCTAGAGAAATGAAAACAAGATGGACAAAACGAGGCAACAACTAAAGGCATAAATTGTCTCTGCACAATCAGGCGCAACCAGACGGACCAGAAACAAACAGAGAAATACAATCGGGAAAAGATAAAAAGAAGTAAAGAAGGGGAATGGGGAGAGGGGGCTCGGTGTAAAAAGGAGGAATTTGATGCGGTAATAACGAATATTACATACAGCTGCACGTCTCTCATTGTTCGGCCGGAGACATAAATCTAAATACAAAAAGGTGACAGAATCAAGTGATTTATGCAACTAGCGCCCATAGCGTGCTGGTGCCCGGGCAGATGTATGGAGCCGGGTCGCGCAGCAAGCTATTCCATGAAGCGGTACACCAGACACAGCCAGAACTCAAATTCACACAGACGTCATGTACAAAAAGATTCGCAATTCGTTGAGCGGATGAATGATTCGGTTTGAGTCTGCATTGCCGCATTGGCGAGTCGCGTTCTGACTGAGCGTCGCTGCTACACGCAATAGTATCTGTGTTCATGTTAGTTTTATGGTTGAAATGCGATCAAAGATAAATAATTAGTTCTCAGAAAATTATAGCTAAATCATTATATTGTCGTGCACAAAATTAAATCTCATTAGTGAAATTCTTAAACTCCCATGCAAATAATGCATGCCCAATAATCATTATTAGACTGGGATGTTGTGTTGTCAATAAATATTTGTTTGGTAGTATTTTTCAAAACTAATTTTATATTCCTTGTACTCGTATATAAACATTCCCAAAACATTTATTAGAAAAAATATATAAATCTTATGTACACAGTCATCTATATTAAAAATCATTTGATAATAGTTGTAAATTATTAAAATAGTTGTAAATTCTTAGTAAACTTGCTTAGCTTATTAAAATTTAATGGCATTATCAAAAGACATCTGACGCCTTAGCAAGGTGAAACTTATACGAAACAGACAATTAAATTCATATTAATTGTTTAATTGTTATACAATTGTATCCCAATTAAAATTCACACGTGTATCCAAATTAATACACGTAACAATAAATAGAATGAGATCTCTTGGACGAATGTGTGAAATCTCTGTGTATGATAGAGTGTCGAATGAAAATATAAGGAGTAAATGCGGTGCAAATGATGGTGTTATGAACAAAATAATGAAAGGATCATTAAGATGGTTTGGACACATGGAAAGAATGAATGAACCAGAAATAGAGGAAGACCGAGGAAAACGTTTTTTAATTGTGACCGGTTTCTGCAGCTCACTACCATCTTTTTGGACTAAAAATATATACGATATTATTTTGATTTTATTATTTCCGAAGAACTTTTACCAATAAATTAAAATTTATCTGAAACTTTACAATGACTTACCAAAAGACACAAGGAGTTTTACTAGAAACCAATTAAAAATATATATGAAACATAATATTGTTAGACGTAAGATCTAAAAATGTACTCATTTAACCCAATTGTTTTTTTTTAATAAATATAAAAACAAAATAAATTAATAAAATAAAAAGTTTTGTGAAATTATTTTTATCGCTTTCTCATAAAATGTGGACGAGCCGCCGTTGTTTTCAACCCGGTTTCGGGTCACACACCCAAAGCCCAGATTTAAACCCCGTGAAGCGATATATTACTGTAATTTTTTCGAATGCGCGTCAAAAATTCCCGTATTGTGCGTAGCAGAAGGTACCATAAGTCACCGTGGGGCGGCGGGGGGGTCAACTTCGTAGGGGGCTTCGGGCGGGCGCCAGCGGGGGGAGGGGGTGGGGGTCGGGCGATAACGATAGCACTAGGGCAGCTTTATAGTGATGAGTCACGGTATCCGAGAAGACCCATTTCTTCGGATAGTAACCGATTTTAATATACTTCACCCCATCATTTATTACGGCTTTATTGATAAGTGCGATCGAGTGGAGACGGAACAAGTTAGCAAGATGAAATTGCTTCGCAGAACTAACAAACTATATACACTTTATTTATATATAAAATACTTGACACGTCTACGGACAGATTTTTAAATTTTATTTCGAATCTACTATTATAATCTGTTATAATCTGTCAAAACCGACCCTATTTGTTAACAATTTTATAATATATTTATTGTTTCTTGAATAATGATGTAAAACTCCATATTAAATTATTAATATGTAAGAAAAAACGACAGTTTTCGAGGAGTTTTAGTATAGTATTTATGTATGACAGGTTTCGCCTTTCTAAGGCATAGTTAAATGTCACATTTGATAATGCCTTAGAAAGGCGAAACATGTCATACATAAATACTATAATAAAACTTCTAGAAAACTATCGTTTTTTCTTAAATATTAATAATTTTGTAATATTTTAAATATTTATATAATATCACTGATGAAGGGCTGGTTAGTCCAAAAAATGATTGATATTTTATTTTTTTAACAAATGTGAGTGCTGGATACAAAGTATATAAAAAAGAAACATTAAACATCTAAAACACAACGTTATGGCGAACATAGAAGATTGTTATAGAGCCCATAATACCGAGTGCCCTTGGAAACGGCATAAGTCGGCCAAACCTTCCACCACAGTGGCAAGAGAAGGAGGAGATATAAGTCCATCCCCACAATACATGTATAAGAATACTTTGGCATTGACTCGATGATAAATTGTAATATTGACGTTTTTTAAACGACTTTTGATTATTTAATATAAAACAAGTATTTAAGTTTTAAAATATTACAAAGAAGAGGGAACGGTGCTCCTTTTATATCTAAGTAATTTACTTTTGAAGTTCTGTTGACTGTTTCTACAAACAAGAACATTCTCGTTTACATAATTTATTATCTCACATGGGGTATTTCCATATTTGAAATGTAAATATCCTCATATATTTTCCAAATACTGACGCATCCACTGAGATATCAAGCATCTGAACCATTGACCCGCGATATTTTTAGTTACAGTTCAAATGCAGTTTTCTGCATATGCGTCCTATTATGTTCTATTTAATGCCCTTCATATCATCTTCTTTTATTATAATTCGTATATGCAATATAGCTTCCTCGACTAATAATTGTGTTATGTGTAATCAACTAACTTGCTTAGACACTGCAATCTCATGATATTGGCCATGATAATATAGGTACAAAATTTATTCGCATTATGTTTTTTTTAAATATATACAAGTCATGGGGTTAAGAAAGATTTCAAAATTCTTACTATGTTTCTAGCATATACAACAAAATTTTGTTTTTATACTAAAACTCACAATATATCCGCACCTTCGGTAAGACAAGGGCATAATTGTTAAAAATTCTCAAAATGAGTTGAGTATGCCAATGTATTCTAAAAATATCTCTTTATCTGGTGGAACAAAGTCGCTCATTAAGTTCATTCTCATTTTGTCAGAGGGCGATAGTGTATGATCAATATAGCCAGAATAACACGATATTATTCTTCAAAAATCTTAAAATATCTCTAATGAAAATATATAAAAGTGCAATTGTGCCCTTGTCTTACCAAAAGTACGATACAATAACAATTCAATTATAAAAGCTGATTCATAAAATGCCGTTTTTAAGAATTAATCAACTCAAAGTATTGTATAAAATAAACATATTAATAATAATAATTAAATAAAACGATGTTTTTTAACTACTTCCAATTTTGTCTTTATTTAGACAGCGACCGGTTTCGCCAGGCTCGCTGGCATTGACAGACTGGTCACTGGACCAGTCTGTCGATGCCAGCGAGCCTGGCGAAACCGGTCGCTGTCTAAATAAAGACAAAAGTGGAAGTAGTTAAAAAACATCGTTTTATTTAATTATTATTTAAAATGAAATTCCATCAAGAGATTTCAGTAAAATCATTTGATTATATTAATAATAGATAGATATTCAACTGTAATTAATGAAAAAAAAATTATGTTATCCTGATAAGATTAATTTTATTCAATCTTCGTATATATTTTTACTTCGTTTTTTTTTGTTTGTTTAGATAAAGAAAGTGAATATTTAGAATATGTTTACTGAAAAGTAGGCGATAGGACGTTGGGACCTTTGGGATATAGCAATGAAGATTATAAGATAAAAGAGAATTAGAAGATATGAAGTGAGGAAGAAAACTTGGACTTACCGTTATCCTGCTTGTTGAGCCAGCGGTACGATGGCCTGGGCTGCTGCTTGGAGCGCATGTTTGGGAGCCGCCCACTCCGGGCTGAGGGGGCCCGCCCTCCCGCCCTCACGGGGTCCACACCGCCCTAGCAGGACACGCTTCCGGACCCCATTGTCATCCTGGAATAGATTGTTATATCGCTATTAAAGTTTGAGGTAATCAAAACAACCACCTGTAATTATTCAATAAGTGACGATAAAGTTCTTAATTACATTTATTTCTAAGACCATTATTAACTACGAATCGTGTTGTAAGAAAACAGATTTTATATGTATGTGGATAATTTTGAATGAAAACTGGACAGCTTCTTTGACATTTAAGAGATAGTTACAATATAATAAATAAACTAAAAATTAAATCCTTTAAAATATTCAATATAGTTAGTTTGATTTCACTTGATATCACAGCTTCGACCGTTTCCGGCAGCTCGCTGTCATCTTGCCTCACACCAGAGATTATTTTATTGTGTTATTTTTCCATTATTTACAATGAACTTCCACCAAAAAAATTTCAATTAACAATATTTTTGAATGTATACAAATACTTGTAGACAAATACTGGAATTTACCCATTGCGGGTTAATCAAGTTAATGCTTACATATAATCTTAATAGATGGCGCTAGTGTAGATTGACCTAAAAAAAAGTGTTCTAAACATAGTAGCATAAATATATCTTTCAAAAATTTGTCAGACGTGGTGGTCGTAAGAAGGGCGGAATGGGGAATGTTGTTAATATAAAGTCATCGCTTAACCCAACCAATGACAGGTCCTGTAAATGCCTCGACTACCATATTCTGTTTCCAAAAATAAACAATTTACATTTTCGTCTGTATTGAGATACAATTAATCTTAAAAATATTCATATAGTCACAAATTTTACGATTGTGTTAATCATAAAAATAATGATTTATAAATTGACATATAAATATTATTTAAACAGATTCTGACGATTTTCCAGATTTCCTCGAAGAAGAAATTGAATAAATCGTCGAATTAGCATTAAAGCAGGCTCTCTCCGCCGTGATCCTGATGCAAGGAGAACACGAGCCCGCCTTATTTACGGCTACACGGTCCATTCCATCCGGAGAGAAGATGTTCCCCGAGACGTCACAAGTCACCTCCCACGCTCCTCGTCGGCAATAAAAAAATACAGGAATGCTAAACAAAAGCGCTCACGGCGCTCTACCCCGTTACAATATGTATTCTCAATAATTCTTAAACCACCCCCGTGTGGGGAGGGCCGCCCCGCCTAACAGCCTTCAGTCTAAAAGCATGCAGACAATATATGGAGGGACATTACGTCAGGGGAACAACAGCTGTATGAAATAAATATACAGCTCCGCGAGTGTTTCGCCGCTAGCTCTCTGCCCCGTGGCCGCTCCAAGGAGTAAGTAAGCGGGTACAAAGAGACGGTTTCTATGACTCCGCAGCATCCATATACCGGGCGATGAATGGCTTACATCCACACGACAGAATGTGGCCGAGGTGCGGGGGCGATGATTCGTGAAATCACTTTGCGGCCTTTCCCGTTGTGCCGCGAGTTGAAGCTCCATCATTCAGGATCCTTTGTGAGCACCCCCCTCGACAGTGGCGGCGATAAATCGCCCCGCGCCCCGCGCCGCCGCCCTGCGCGCCCCGCCCGCCGCCCCGAGAAGCCCGCGGGATGCTCCGCGGCATAAACTCCGGGAATTTATCGCCGCATCTGCGAAGCAAAGCGTCGCTGGTCGGGCGTCTGAAAAAGCACAGGTGTCCGGCCCCCGAGCCTCCCCCCGCCCGCCAGCGCCCTCCGTCCACTGCCAGCGTGTCGTACATCAGATACGAAAGCCATCTAACCTGTCAAAAACTTATAAAATATTGGCTCTTCGCTTTTCTGCCATTTTGAGTCGAACAAACTGCTTTTTTGGAACCCGAATCGCGGATGAAAAGGACAAGATGAAAAATGTAAGGAATCCACAAAATCTATCTCCGCTTTAGAATTTATGTCTAAAAAGTATACACGAAAACAATTTTTTGTTTCAGTAGCCTACGTACCGGATGGTACTCCTGCGAGGAAACGTATGTGTACAAATAGAAAGATGAATCACACACGTACGTAGGTCCGCAGTTCGTAGAATGAAAGACTTGTTGTACTTCCTTAATCCGGAGCCAGACACAAAACGAAACTCCGCAAGCGCCATTATACCCGACACGGAGCGGGCCCCACAGCAAAGGAACTAATCAACGGAAAACAAAGACCTCCTCGATAGCGAAGCGGATCAAAGCTCAAAATATTCCCAAGTAGCTATCTTTATACGGCACGGCTACCACCGCCACCGCCGCCGCCGCGCCCGGCTGCTGGCGAGGGCGGGCGAGCCGACCCCCTTCTTCCGGCTACTACCACTCTACTTACATAAGAAAATATTACAATATTGTGTCGCACCACACTAGTACATAACCTAATCTAGCAGTAATACGTAAGAATGGATAAATTTCGTACTTCATACCGTGCAAATATTGTATCTGAATACTGCAGTTCAAACGAATGGCCATATATCAAACTATCAAATAAAAATTGTTTCGCGAGTTTATTGTTACTCCTGTCACAACACTGAATTTCTCAGTGAAAACATATAAATTTAACAATTTCTATCTTTGACCTATCATACACAAGAAACTAATAAAGTTACATCCCGTTTCGCAAGAGATATTTTGAAAGTTTTAACATTTTCAATAGCCCCTTTACGTTTGCAAGTTTGTTATGCTTACAAAACATGCATTGGATATAGTTTATAATACATTCAATTGTCTATAATTAAAACTAATTCATTCCAGAAATAATCTGAAGAAACGCAAAACTAATAATAACGTATTTTTTTATTTATATTGTTTTTTAAACAGTGATATATATTAATTCATTAATATGAACGAAAACGTTTGTTTTCTAAATGTATTATTTTGATTTATGGGATATGTTTCATCCTAGGCATTATCAAATGATATTGCCTTAAAAAGGCGAAACATGTCATTATAATAAAACTTCTAAAAAACAAACGTTTTTTTTCTTATTAATATTTCTTCTCATTATGCCTTCTCCGCGCAAAAATTGTCTATTATAACGTCGTCGGATCAGATAACTAGCCTTAAGGTCTTCATAGTTCATTTACTAAAGAGTTTTGTAAGTTCGAATTACTTCTTCCCTTCAAATGTTCCCTTTATGATATAGCACAAAAACTAAAATTCACATTACGAAACATATTATCCCATATAATTTTTATATAGACTTAGTGTAAACATTGTAAAATTCTACAATGACATTTTCTAATCAAAGAAACCGTTTACATCGTTCTCCCGACGACGAAGGTGAAAATCCTTTGAAACATGTCGATAAAAATTAACTCAAAAGTTGAAAAAACAGAGTTTAAATTCGTTAAAAATCCGTCATAAATTGTGTTTGTAAGATAGCATGCGTCAACAGTGTGTTTTTGGTATCGTTTGATTGTACTGGTAATTTATCTTCGATTTTCAATTAAATAGTTATCTTCCTAATATGAACTTATTATGCCCAAAAGATATTTTATTTCCGAAAAAAAATATCATTAGTGTTTCTACAATGATAAAGTATTTAATATAGATGAAAAAGTTGATTTTCTATAAGTTTTATTATATTACATGGGAGTGAATATGAACCCCCCCGTTAAAATCAAATACAATAAATTACAATACAATAAAAACATATAGTTAACTGACGTTTTCGTCAATATGAAATATTCATTGTTTTTAGAACAATTCTACAAAACTCCCTATATTTTTTTAATAGGTGAAAACGCCCGTTTTCTAGAAGTTTTATTTATATTTGATGCGTAAATGCGAAATATTTCTCCGTGCTAATACATTATCAAACATTTGATAACGGTTATCGGATTTCTGTTGTCAGATCCATCATTACTAAAAACATTGTCAAATCGCCCTTGAGGTGAGCTATTCACAAAAACGGCGCTATACAAATTAGCCTAATTATAATTATTATTATTGTACTAGGAAAGCGAGACATGTCACTTCCATAAAATATACTGAAAAATCTTGAAAACTGACGTTTTCACCAATATTACATATATGATTCACAGATATTAGATACAGATACTGTAATATTTTGTTTCATACACATAATTTTTTAGTAGTACATGCAGTCAAAATTATTGTAATATGCATGAAACACAAGAAGCTACATTCTTACATAGTATATTCATTGCAGAATGCCTTCAAGTGTATCGAAACCGGCATATTGATAAACATACTGAGCTGTTCCAGATTGAGAGAAAGGAAGGAAAGGCCGCTGGGAAAAATAGCGCTAGAATGAGAGACAGGGAGAATTATGGGAGCGAGGGGGGAGACGCGGAGGGACGGCGGGCAGGAGATGGCGGGGCGGGGGGGGGGCACTGATGAATCGTGCAAGCAACACTAGTCAAAGATTTATGTCCGAAATAGGAGTAAATTGTGTGTGAGTGACTGCAATGGGTGTTGGGCGCCCGAGGAGAGTGCGCTGATGAGTGAATAAAATATGGCCGCCGAAAGGAAACCTCGGCAAGAATCTGGA
Organism: Lepidostoma basale; assembly: GCA_022606425.2. Taxonomy (NCBI): domain Eukaryota; kingdom Metazoa; phylum Arthropoda; class Insecta; order Trichoptera; family Lepidostomatidae; genus Lepidostoma; species Lepidostoma basale. Next base: position 356,766 of record JAHDVF020000472.1, on the reverse strand, counting down.
GCCGTTGTGAAAAATAAAATAAAATAAAATCAAACGCTCACGGGGGATTCGTATCGAAAATGGAATACGAGAATTGCATAAACAATAATGAATGAATGTATGATGTTCAATAGATGGCGCCAAAATATTATTCCGTTAAATAGAAACTTATTAAACAGTCCATTGTTTTGCCCGATACACTATGATACTTCAACATAATTTGGACAACAGGAGTTTCTGTCTTGGGTGGCGTCTATGGTACCCGGTTTCTTTGAATAATCCCATCCACGTTATCTTGGGTTTACCATAAATATTAAATATTCCATTGTTTTGGCCGAAACACTATGATACTTCAACATTATTTTGGTTAAAATTTAAAACACTGTTATAATATCACAATTTATTTTTATTCACAGAGAGTGTCGCGACAGCTGTTTCGCCAACCGATGTTGGCATCATCAGGTGTTACAATAAACTATTGTTTATTGTAATTATTGTAACTTGTTGTTTATTGTAATCAGTTTATTGTAACACCTGATGATGCCAACATCGGTTGGCGAAACAGCTGTCGAGAAACTCATTGTATTTATGGTATCCCACACTGAAATTGCTTTTAGCCTCAAACAACTAATTTCTTTATAAATACCAATTACGAAAATATAGTAACAAAATAAACAACTTAAAAATCTTAAATATGTCGGTGTTCGTCATCAGGTGTTACAATAAATTTATTTATTATAACACCTGATGATGCCAACACCGGTTGGCGAAACAGCCGTCGCGACACTCTCAGCGAACAAAAAGAAATTGTGATATTATAACAGTGTTATAAATTTTAACAGTAAAAATGTTAAAGCATCATAGTGTTTCGGCCAAAACAATTGACTATAAAAAAGCTTTTAACATTTAAATGTATATTTCAAGAAATATTTGACAATAACAATTAAATAAGCAAAATTAAATAATGAATTTATATATTTACATAAAACAATAATTATAATATCCACTTTTTAATGATTTTTTTTTTTAAATATTGAATAATAATAAAGTTTATATTTTCATATATAATACTAATAAACTTGTAAATTTGTATTTATACCACTTTATTCTCTACAACAACCAACCGGTTTGCTCTCGCCGGAGCTTCGTCAATGTCTTTTGTAACCCTGACGAAGCTCTGTCGGGAGCGAAACCGGTTGGTTGTTGTAAAGGTGGTGTTAATACAAATTTACAAGTGTATCAATATAATATTTAATAATGCCACACCATAAATTAATTTCTTCATACGAAAATATATATTATCTGTGATATATAAATTCTCCTTCAAAATTAATTAATAATACGTTTATATTGAATAAAGTTTCTAATTAAAATAAGAATTTTAAACGAACGTATCGGCGCAAAACTTTTCTGTTTTCTCGAGCGTCCACGCGTCCCTTTGGATGGATCGCTTAAACTTCAAGTACATGAAAAGCATCAAAGCCTCCCCATTCAGGCGCCCCCAAGACCTACCCCTCCCCCTCCCACAGGGAGCAGAATACCTTCACCCCCGTCTAATTTACTGCTAATCGCCCGCGCTGTTTTATTTACCGAACCATCATTCATTTTAAAATATTATTTCCTCCCCCGCTATATAATAATCTTTTCGTTTATTTACTTGGGTAAATGCGAGTTTTGTTTTAAAAACAAAAACAGTGAAATTAATTTTTATGATGTACTTGTGATTTTCATGATATACAGATTCCTGTTGGCTACCGCCCCCTTGGAACACCACCAAACAGATAGAGGGATAAATGGAAGTCTACTTCCCAAGAGAGGCCAGCCTAAAATTAGGAACTGACAAAGAATTTAAAAGGAGAAGAAGAAGAAAACTTGTGAAGTCGGCCGATTTTTTTACAAATGATCAAAATACTAAGATATCTAGTAGATAATTAATACGAATGAAAACGTTTGTTTTCTAGTTTTATTATATTTTATCAGAATGACATATTTCGTCTTACTAAGGCATTATCAAATGTTTTCATAAAATACAACATTTTGAATGTATACAAATTCTTGTAGACAAATACTGGATTTCACCCATTGCGGATAAATTATTTTTATTTTATAAGGATTAATTAAATCTCAATAGAGACGAAGATGTAAATTGATTTCTGGGAACAGAATGTGGTAGCCAAGGCGCTTACAGGGCTTATGACCTGTCATTGGTTGGGTTGAGCGATCGCTTTATGTTTAACAACATTCCCCATTCCGCCTTTCCGCCTCATAAAATATTTGAAAATGCTTTAGCAAGGCGAAATATGTCATTCCTATAAAATAAAATAAAACTTCATTAAAACAAACGTATTCACTCGGTATTAATTATTTAAAAAGGACTTTCACATAATTGTTCAAGAAACGATAAATATATCCAGTAGTGGTCAAATGTAAATAACGACCGGCTAATATTCCAGTAAACGTGGTTCGATCCTGGATACTACTGAGGTCCTTCTATAAACACGAGCGGGTGGGTTAATTAAAGGCATGTAACAAATCGCACGCGTAATAGTAAACTGACCGATTATGGTTTAGGTCATAATTGAGTTAACATTAGACAGAGGCTTGTGTTAACGCTATCCATCGTTTTGCGTTAAAATTAAGTCAAAATTGCGCCAATTGACCTCCATTACACTATATCGGTCTTTTTCATTCGTACGTGTTTTTCGACTGTTTTTGTTAAAACACTGACTTATGACAGATTGAGCAAAACTCGTTTTTTTTTAGTTAAGCCAGTGTTCTATTAAGCGTGCGAAATTATGATATAAAAATATAATCAAACGCTAAAAGATAGTTAATTATGGAGTTGTAAAACATATTCACGCATTAAAATACAAAAAGATTTATGAAATAAAATTAAATATAACTTATCTATGGTTTAAAATATTTATAATTAATTTGATAGTAAAGTAAGTTACGTGATAAATTATTCTTTCATTTTTATCTCGGTGTATACCATTTCTTCTTTTGTTTATACTGGCCGTCCATAGATCACAGATTTCCAAGTTCTTCTACGAATCTTTATTCATTTTGCTCCAGCGGAAAATTATATGCCCGGGCGAGCATATTGTTACAGTGCCATTTCTTCAGAATTTCAGCCTCCACTTACAGAAGAGCTACGAATTTTCGGTGAATCGGCCGACTGGTATAAGTCACAAATATTTTTAACAATATTAAAAATATGAACAGTTCCTTTGCAATAGCAATACCTTAAATGCAATAAAACACCCTAAACCCAAAACTTTTATCCAAAAAAAAAATGTTCTAAACAAACAAAATTGAAGCCATTAATCACTTGTTAGTTATGTCCCTGGTTCTCTGCCTAATTTAACTAACACATGGACTCGGACTTGGATCTTCTGGCTTACAGAGGTTCAGCTCATGTGGCTATTCCTCTTACGTCTGATGGGAACATTGTTGGAAGGTGATTTGGTGGGTTGTTAATTTATGCGGGGGCATGATTTTGGTTAGTTTATATAGTTCTCCCGGTGGTGAAGGTTTTAAACCTTCGAAATATTTAAAAAAAATTTAAAAGTGGATAAACTGTGTTAAAAATTTCTTAAAAAACATCGTCATTGTGGAAAATCAAATGATTATCTTTTCAGTAATGTTTAATTTTATTTTATATCAGTTAGTTACAAGTTTTTACGTCGATAAATAAATGTTTAATAATCCATATGACTGTGAAACAGATAGTCAATTAAATAACATTTCGTAAGTTGTTTAATATGGATATATAAAATATTTCATAAATAGTGTAAGTAACATTATTTTAGGGGACAATGATACAACCAAATAAATGTTTTTTATGTCATTATCATGGAATGTAATGAGATCAAATTGTTTACTGTAATAAATGGAAAGAGATAGTCGAATTTCCGAAGAGACCTTCGTACTCTTCTATCCTGGTATACCTACTTCCCTAGCATCCTCCAAACTATTTCATGAATGTCATTTGTTTTCTTACATAATGGACATTTAAATATTTATTAATTTTGTCATGTCAATGATAAATCAGAACCATCAAAGGCACTTTTGACGTTTAAGTTCTAGAAAATTATATTTACTTTCGTTTAAAACACTTAATTTGTATTATGACAGTAATAAAAATAAATTAAAAGACTTACATTATTTGTTTTAACACCACTTTTTTTTTTGTAACAATCGGTTTTGTTCTCACCAAAGTTTGTAAGGGCTCTGATGAGATCGAAACTGGTTGGTACTAAAAAAACAAATAAAATGGTGTTAAAACAAATGACACCAGTTTTTTAAGTTATTTTTGAATTAATCTTTGTCGTTGTGTGATTTTGAAATAAAGCTTTATAAATCTTCAATTTATGACTTATTCCACATTCCCTACCTAGCCGCAGTGACGTGGAGAGTCAGGCTGGCGAGGGTAGGGGACGCAGGGGAGGCGGCGGGCACTCGGCACTTGAGGGATTTATGACCCCGACAACGATAAGTATGTGAATGGGAGTTCGTTTGTTTTGGGGGTACGTATTGAAACTAAACGCGCAACCGTTTGATATCCAATCGATACCAATTCGTTTCGTTTATTTTATTTTATTCGCTAGTTTTAGCGCAATACGTTCAGTGATTTTATTGCCAGACTCTTGCGGTAATGAAAATACATTGATTTTGGAATTCGAGACATTTTTCTACAAGTTTACTTTAAAAAGTTTATCTTGTCTAAATTTAAATACCAATACGTTCCAACATTGCTTACAATTAATAACTACATCAGAATTTTCCATGCTTCTGCAATTTTATAACAATATTTTTTAATACTAATAAATAAATTTTAATCAATGTGTTATTTATTGTAAAATTAATATACTCGTATTTTATTGTAACTTGAACCAAAATTGATAATAAAGTCAATTGAAAGAAAATTTGGTTTTTCTATTGTTTATTTTGATAAAAAATACTTTATTTTATTTGGAGGAAGACCGAGGAAAACGTGGCACGATCAAATAAATCAAATATTGAATGTCGGCCATGTGAGGAGTCAGAGAAATCGACGCGCGTGCATGACACGATGTATGAATGGTGAGGAAGCGAGAGTAATATGTCAGGAAAGAAAAGTGTGGCAGTACATTCTTTCTGCCTACCCCTTCGGGGAGACGGCGTGATAGTTAGTTAGTTTGTTAGTTAGTTTATTTTGATAAAATCCAAATTGCTGATTTTATATGCATTATTGTTGTTGCTGTGATTAAATTATGGATAAATAGAATCGTGGTTTGATTCAATATGTTCAAAAACAGTGTTTTGATTTTTATAATATTGGAATTCTGATGAAACTGAAATTCCAAACAATCCAATAATTGACTTTATTATAATTTCAAACTGTTAGTGCATTAAATGCACAAAAAAGTTGTGATAGCTTTTTGATAAAACTGAGTGAATATTAATTACAGTAAAAATAAAAATCTACCTCACACAGAGAACATAAGACATGCCACAGCTATGTTTCTGACCTTCGTATCAAAATATTTATATTACCTATCCACTATTTACGTGTTTTATTGAAATGTTTAAGTAGAAATCACTCGATATATAAATATTTACCAATACAAAGAATAACAAATTCTCATTCGTGATATTTGGTTTATTATTTGACAAATACATTAGCATCTGAAATGTGAGAAACAAATCGTGTAAATTTATAATTATTAAATTAACTTCTTAAATTTCATCCCTTCTGAGTGAAGAAAGGGAGTGATGTTATCACTTTGCACCCCCTTTCTGCCCTTCGACCTCAGGGGTTGGGAGAATGTTGCCACTTTCTCCTAGGGATGGGCTTGACAGCATATACATATCTATCTTAAAGTCGAACTGATTCGAACAGAAAAGTCTGATAAATGTATAACATGTATGATTAAAATATTACAAAAATGTATCTCTTTGCTTCGTTAAATTTAGATTGTGCTAACTTTAACAATGTGAATGTATATTTTAAAGTAATAATTATTTTACAAATCTAAGTGAATTCTTTCGGTTTGTTTCATAAGTATTGAAAAAATTATAAACGTATGTATTTTTTTCAAAATTTTAAATTCATATTGAAAATAATTTGAATTCATTTCTCTAGAAATCTCCGAAATAATTTCAATAATATTTATTTGAAATAATGAAAATAAAAATAAAAATTATACAAAATTAATTCATTATTATATATTTAGTAGGCAAAAAGACAAACATAATGTTGCTGCCATTTTCCATGACAGAAGATGGCAGCAACCTGCCGAAACCGGTAGACGTTAAACACAAGTGGAAGCCCACTGAATATATATTATAATAAAGAAATTTTGTTTAAAATTTTGTTTTATTTTCATTATTTAAAACAAACTTTTGCCAAGAAATTTCAATTAAAAATATTAAATATTTATTTGGTTAAAATTAAGAATACCTGATAAATTAAAAAAAATCGTACACAAGGATAATCGTATTAAGGGTGGGTTAATCGAATCGATTACTCGATTTTTATAAGTTAAATATTTCTAAGCTTCCCATCACTATTCCACCACCCCGTCCCACCGTTATTTATGCACACTAAGCTGAAAATAGAAGATTTATAGGTGAAACGTGAAAAACTATGATATTCATCTACAGCGTACACTTGTGTTTCCATTACTGAGAACATTTCCGCGAGGGTGACTCGCCGTACCCACCCCTGCCTCCTACCCTGTACGTCTGGACAGATGTGCGCTTGATACGAGAAAAACGCACCCTAATTGAATAAAAACAACATTAACAGGTCCTATTAATTGTAATTATAGTTTTTGAATAATCAAATAAATAAACTTAAATATATGATCACGCGATAACAACTTGAATTATAAATTTTTGTAGACTTTATTAAAATATTATAATAGACCCGAAATATGCATGTATACTGAAATCTGGTCTTGATTTTATGTATGATTATTATTAAGAATTTTCAATTAAATTAGATTATGAAATAATCTATTGAAAGAAAATTGGAACACTTATAACATTACATTTATTTTTTTTACAAAATTGACGCGACAGCTGTTTCGCCAACCAATATCGGTATCATCAGGTGTTACAAAAAATGAAAGTTGTTTAGTCGTTTGTTATACCTGATGATGCCAACATCGGTTGGCGAAACAGCTGTCGGGACGATTTCATAGAATTTAAGAAATAAATTGATATATTAAAACAGTGTTAAAAATTTAACGAATTAACTAACTAGCCATCACGCCGTCACCCCAAAGGAGTAGGGAAAAATAATGGACTGCCACACTTTCTTTCCTGACATTTTTCTCTCGCTTCCTCAACATTCGTACATCGTGTCATGCACGCCCGTTGATTTATCTGACTCCTCACGTGGCAATATTTGATTTATTTGATCGTGCCACGTTTTCCACGGTCTTCCTCTATTTCTATTTATTTAAAATTTAAATAATTACTTCTATATGCGCCATAACTTTGAGTTGCGGATTCATTGAACAATGTTTCTTTTTTTTAACATTGTACACAATATTAATGCTGTTTGTAAAGTCTTTTGAGTAAATAAGCAACACCAACTTTATTAAAAAATACAAATTAATAAACAAACAAATTTCGGACACAGAAGCCCTTCATCAGTGATGTGAATATTATAAATATTTTTAAATTTGTTTTCATGAATGTGGTCAGTTTTGACAGATGTTCAAAAAGCCCTTCATCAGTGATATGAATATTATAAATATATTTTTAATTGTTTTCATGAATGTGGTCAGTTTTGACAGATGTTCAAAAAGCCTTTCATCAGTGATATGAATATTATATTATAATAATTTTTTTTATTGTTTTCATGAATATGGTTAGTTTTGACAGATGATAAAAAAAAATTTCATCTGTAATATGAATATATATATTTTTTTAAATTGTTTTCATGAATGTGGTCAGTTTTGACAGATGTTTAAAAAAACCTTATTCTGTGTTATGAATATTATAAATAATTTTTTTTATTGTTTTCCTGAATGTGGTCAGTTTTTACAGATGTTAAAAAATTCACATTTATAAAAAATAAATAAATATTTATATCACTGATGAAAGGCTTCTGTGTCCGAGACATGTTTGTTTATAATTTTTTATTTTTTATTAAGTTGTTGTGTACAAAGTTAAAAAAAGAAAACATTGTTCTATAAACAATTAGTTTATAGCTCTGACGTATTCTCAGCGACCACAAACTAACTCGGAAAACATTAATAAATTCTGTTATAATTTTGAAAAAATAATAGCTATCACGTAAATATTCGCCCGCGGAATTGTGTTCATTAACAAAATAACGGGTAGCATTAAAATGTATGGTTTCCTTTTTACGTAAACTCTATTTTCATGGCCTGAGTGATTTATTGTAATTTTTACAGTTATGATCGTACTCTCACATGCCTTGCAAGAAAATAAACCAAGGAGTCATTAAAAATAACGAAAATAATCAGCGGGGGGAAACATCTGGCAAATTTATGTAAAAAATCGCTTAAAGAATAAACTCCCAATTAATGGGCCGTAAAGTATTATGAGTAGATTAAATGAGTATTTACTCACTGAAATATCTAATATATGATATAAAAAGCACATTATCCACTAATATTATATGCAAGCATACCAACAATGATTTGAAAGCAAATTAAACTTTTTTGATAAACATAAACTCAGTAAAAAATTTACTGAAATTTTTCCTTTAACTTATTGAACTCTAAGGCAATAACAATGTGGAATTCCATAGTAATATACTTAGGAAATTGAAAATAACTTTGTTCAATCCACTAATAATTAAAAAATATTAAAAAACACGACATTTTCGGAGGATACCTACATATTCGGGTGTAAAAATATAATAACAACTAAAAAAAGAAAGTCTAATATAAAAACGCATTTAAAATTCGATACAATAATTCAAATTTAAAAATTAACCTGGGCTATTTGTTATAAGTACTAATAATATTTTTTTCAACAGTAAGAACTGATAAATGATATTTAATAATAATAATGCATGATAAAAAAGTAAAAAAATATAAAAAAGTGTAATTTAGAAAAAACGTACATTTGAAAAGACATAATTTATATAGAAATTAATAAATGATTAATTTGCATTTGATTGGGAATGGGAGCTTGATTAATTTAATCTCTAAGTATAACTATTAAATTATTATTTTTTAATAAACGTTAACCATTAACACTGCGGAATTCCGTGTATATTAAAACACTGTTTATATCATTCTCCCGATGAAGACGGTGTAATACTCACAAGTCAAGAAAAATAAACTCAAAAGTGGAAAAAAGAGTGTTTTATTAAATTCATATTAAAATATGTATTATATTTTAAAGGAAGGTAGCGTCTTTAATTAAAACTCAAAGCAAACGCAATTTTCTGAAATTTTATTTTCATTTGAATTGAATTGTCATAACATCATTCAAAGTCTCCGAGAGCTTTAACGTCAATCTAAAACTTTTGACGTGGCCTCTGACATGAAGAGACAATATCACTTTGACACTGACACATCTGACATCATTAACATTGTTCTGACATGATTGAAGTTTCATTAAGATAATAATATGATCTATTGCTGAAACTTTTTGGCTAGTTTTAACGAATTCCCTACTAACTCACGTCAAATGTTACACAATTTTCGTGTTCAAACTTGTAGTATTATATTTAAAAATCAATTCAGTGAATACGTTATATGAAATGGTGTGTTCAAATTTAGAATGTAAAATATTGGTATGACAGTCTGCAACATCAGCGTGAATGGTGAAAATTTGGAGCAAGTAGTTGAGTTCGTGTATTTAGGTAGTATGTTTACAAGAGATGGGCGAGTGGAGAGGGATATTGAAAGAAGGGTTGAGGCAGGCAACAAAGTGAATGATGCACTTAAAGTTGTCATCGCAAACAAAAACCTATCCAAAAAAGCTAGAATGGCAGTGCACAATGGTGTTCTTCTACTGACCCTTATGTATGGAAGCGAAGCATGGAACTGGCAAAAGAAGGATGAAAGTAGAATAAATGCAGTAGAAATGAGATCTCTTAGACGAATGTGTGGATACTGTGTGTATGATAGAGTGTCGAATGAAAATTTAAGAAGTGAATGCGGTGCGAATGATGGTGTCATGAACAAAATAATGAAAGGGTCATTTAGATGGTTTGGACATATGGATAGAATGCATGAAGAAAGAATGGTAAAAAAATTATATGTTAATGATGTAAATGGTACCAGAAATAGAGGAAGACCGAGGAAAACGTGGCACGATCAAATAAATCAAATATTGAATGTCGGCCATGTGGGGAGTCAGAGAAATGGACGCGCGTGCATGACACAATGTATGAATGTTGAGGAAGCGAGAGAAATATGTCAGGAAAGAAAGGTGTGGCAGTCCATTCTTTCTGCCTACCCCTTCGGGGAGACGGCGTGATGGTTAGTTAGCTAGTTAGTTATTATTGATCAAAATGTTCATGTGTCTTTAATGAACTTTAGGTCTGAACGAAGATTTTTCAAAGCTAGAACTATAGGTTTTTCAATAAAATCGTTTGGAAATATTTATACACGGAATTCACTGACTTACATTTGAAAATATCGGCATGTCATTTGAAGTTATATTGTGAATATTTTATTTACTGCATAACTTAGTACATTCATATATTAAGACGCTGGGGACGTTTACAATATGCACGCGCGGTATAAAGACGTCGACCGAGTAAAGTGTATACACTGATGTCATAAATCCACCGGGTAATAGAGCCAGCAGACGATTATATGAAGAGTGATGTGACGCTGGCCACATGAATCTCAATCAAGCTGCATCGTCCCGAGGAAAGTCCAAGTGACAAGACAGAAGTGTACCTACGTAGGACGACTAGTGTAGGTACCCGGGACGTAATCCATAATTTAAGATGCGTCTTATTGGGCGGGTGCTTCATCCCGAATACAAAGTAATGGTTTGACATAGCTTGCATGACATTCCACAAAGCCATATAAAATATTTACTAGTGATTTCATTTTAGACTGAATATTTGGAATATCTACAGTACAAATTTCGGGGGATCGAGCATTTGCGGTAGCCGGTCCATCAGCTTGGAACAATTTTCCTTCACACCTCAGATGCATAAATGATTCGACAGACTTCAGATTTAAGCTGAAAACCAATCTTTTTCATATTTCATTCCCAATTTAAAACTTGCATATTTGTTCTATTATACTTTCTAATCGATCGCGAATACCAATCAGATGCAGCATTCACATTTAGATTAAAAACACGTCATAATGCGCCCTTGAGGTGATTACATCACAAAAACGGCGCTTTAAAAGTTAACATATTATTATATTTTTTTTATTTATTATTATTTGGTACTTAAAATCATTTTCTTAGTTTCAATCCTAGGGATTCGTTTACATCAAAGTCTATTTACATGGCTTGGTTCTTAAGCCTTTAATGTAGTAGTTTTCCGTTGCTTTCCATAGTTTTATATATAAGACGTTATTTGAACCCTATTACTGAACACACTTTTTAGCAATTGATTTTCATGACATGTGATAGGTAGCTAATCTATCTTATTATTTATTGTCACGTGAATTCTACTTTTAAAAGGCTTGTAATACTTTGTATTACAATATCTTCACTGAACTATTTTATCTTTACTGAACTCAGACATGTTTCGATTACAAGAAACCTTTATCAATGTATACAAATTTAACATACATAAAACAGAGCGGTCACTTATATACTAATCCTAATTATACCCCTTCCACTCGATATTTCCGTTACATCTCCCCTCTCCTCATTCCTAATTATACCCCTTCCACTTTTATACATTACTTGATCTTCATTTAGTATATAAGTGGCCGCTCTGTTTTATTTGATTGTTAAAATTGTATACATTGATAAAGGTTACTTGTAACCGAAACATATCTGAGTTCAGTGAAAATAAAAAGTGTTGTAATACAAAGTATAATAATTCTTTTTTTTTAATGTATACATACACTTGTATACGAATACTGGATTTCACCCATTGCGGGTTATCAATTCATGATTTTAATTGTATCTCAATAGAGACGAAGATGCAACACTTTAACATATATACAACTTCCAAAAGTTTGTCAAACATGGTCATAAGAAAGGTGGAATGGGGAATGTTGTAATTACATAAAGCGTGCGCTTAACCCAACCAATGACAGGTCATAATAAACACCTTGATCAACCATATTCAGTTTCCAATTTGCGTCTTCGTCTCTATTGAGATACAATTAAAATCATGAATATAATAATTCTATTTATTCAAATGAAATATACTTTTTCATTCGTATTTATTAAAATATTCTGAGTAAATGATATCGAAATATGAATGAAAGCGAACAAATTATTGCAGGAATCGAAATTCAACGATATCGCCACGTTGGATTGCCAGTTGCAATCATCAGACTAATGATATTTACCCGCCATAAATGATTTGTTGGGCAACATCAATTTCGCAATCAAGCTATTGATTAAAAAAAGTATATACGAGTATGGCGGATCCCGATTCTGAAGCATGCACATTGCGTACAAATTACAGCGGCCACTTTATGCGAGGGTAATTACTGCATAAGGTGATTTATCTGCACCCGACAGGAGGCCCGCACTTGTGTGAGTTGAAACTAATAAGCCATAATAATCTTTACGATCGGAAAATAAGAGCCGGAGAGGGCATCAAACGGTGCATAAAGTCGGTAGTTAACTCTTACTATAAAGACTGATGAAGAAAGAGCTTAAATGATGACATTTAAATAAATAACTAGTTGCAACCCGTGATTATTCGCGGAAGAAAAGATTTACTAAAAAACTAACTAACTACAATATATTGGTCTTTTTCTTTTTTAAATACTTTGTATACGAGTATAGGTACCCGTACAACACTAATTATTAAATATCAGGCATGTTTCGGACAACCCGGTCCTTCCTCAGTGATATTAGGTATTTAAAATATTATAAAATTGATTATTACATGATGTATAATATACTTATTTCGCCTTGCTAAGGTATTGTCAAATATAATCCCTAATTAATTATAAATTAATATTTTTTTTATAAACTATGATACTTCAACATTATAAACTGTTAAAATATAAAATGCTATTTATGGTAGCACAATTTTTCATTATTATTTTTGATAATTCATTAGTTGTGATTCATGGTTTTATACTCGTATGCAATTGTTCATATAAATAGAATTAAATCTGTATAAAGCGGACATTTTCATTTGTATTAATTATTTAATATGGAGTTTCATACATTTTTTCAAGAAGCAAAAAACAGAACTTTGTTTTCAAAACATGTGTGTAAATCCAAAAGTGGTCATATCAACAACGACATCAAATTGTAATACTCTACATAAAATTTTGCTTTGGAACTTTGATATTAAAAAAAAAATATATATATATATATATATATATATATATATATATATATATATATATATATATATATATATATATATATAACTATATATATATATATATATATATATATATATATATATATATATATATATGTATATATATATATATATATATATATATATGTATGTATATATATATATATATATATATATATATGTGTATGTAATAATATGTATGTATGTATGTATGTATGTATGTATGTATGTATGTATGTATGTATGTATGTATGTATGTATGTATGTATGTATGTATGTATGTATGTATATATGTATGTATATGTATGTATGTATGTATGTATGTATGTATGTATGTATGTATGTATGTATGTATGTATGTATGTATGTATGTATGTATGTATGTATGTATGTATGTATATATGTATGTATGTATGTATGTATGTATGTATGTATGTATGTATGTATGTATGTATGTATGTATGTATGTATGTATGTATGTATGTATGTATGTATGTATGTATGTATGTATGTATGTATATATATACATCTCTATATATATATATATATATATATATATATATATATATATATATATATATATATATATATATATATATATATATATATATATACATATATATATATATATATATATATATATATATATATATATATATATATATATATATATATATATATATATATATATATATATATATATATATATATATACTAAAGTACTCAAAGGGTTCAGAAAACAAGCATATCTACCTTAGCCCAATTTTCATTTGTAAACAAATGTTGCAGTTTCATAGTAAATTCGCTTAGTGTCACCAAATAGTTATTGATTCATTGGCATCTTGGGACACTAGCTTCCTTGGAGCTAAGGGCCTTCTCCAGTTTATCCGAGAGGACAAATCATCGCCATGCCTGCATGGCAAGTCCAAACATCACGGATGCTTTCTCAGAATGGTTCCCACTCAGTTTCTTTTCCGAAACTGTTGACACCAAACTTAGTAATAAATTATAAACTTGAAGGATTAGTTTGGAGTTTCGCAATTATGAATATACTCTTAAATCAAAACACCGTTTTTCCACTTATTAAAAAAAACACCGAATAGGAAAAGAGGATTTGGATTCATGAACACTTGAGAATACAAATAGGTATTAAATGAATACATATTTTAATCGTTTTTTTTTACTTATATATAAAGAGTGACTAAGGCAGAAAGCAGTATTGGGATTCATAAAAACTTATGTAAGCAATTTTTTTACAAAATTTTATGTATGCTGAAATCTATTTTAAATTCATATTATTATTAGTTTTATCAACACATAAAATTACAATTTGATTTGTTGTTTACTTTATTTTAACTACTATCAAGAATCATAAATCAGTTCAGCTAAGCTGCAATAATTCTTGATTAACAAATATTCTTCACTTTGATGACAAAGAGACGATATTAAAATATACATGAAGTCATTTGCTTACGTAATAGTTTTAGGTAGCCGATTGAGATTTATTCAGAATCCCTGCGAATTAAACGCAACACTTTTATTTAATCCATTAGTGAACTTGAGAAGACCCCTGAATAACAGGCTATCAATCACCCAGAAGACAAACAACGCCTCCTCCGTTAACCAGCACACATACACACACACGCACACACACAGGCACACACACGGGCACACAATCTGCATTCGCAAGTCGCACACTAATAATACTACGCCGAATTATTCAGGCAGTAAAGTTGACATTTCGCCACTCGGAGAGCGTGGGATGCTGGAGACGGGATTGTCGTGAAGTCACAGTATCAGATCGTTTGGAATCCATACAAAACGATAAACAAAAGCAAACTTTTGAGTTCATACTATTTTTTTTTTACAAAACCTAGAAATGATGCATGTAAAATAAATACGGTACAAGTGACTTCTGATACAAATTAATGTATTGTGAAAAAAAGTATGGTAGAGTTTTAAACTACTAGTAAGATAAAAGAAGAAGACGAAAGATTATAAACTACCAATTCAACATAATTATTGATCAAGTGCAATTATTAATCAAGTATAAATTATTATTGATAAAGAAGAAGACGAAAGATTATAATCCAAATCCACAATTATTTTTCCAATTATTGATAAAGTCCAATTATTGATATGTTCTTATTTCCCTACAATTCGAATAAATAAACAATTACCCCCCGTGAGATAAAAATATACCCCATTCACTACATGTACTAAGTGTGTGTAACGATTTTGTATAATTTTATTTTGGTTAAAACACGATGAAACTATTTTATTTAGAACACTGTTATAAAATCACAATTTATTTATTTAATTTCTATGAAATTGTCTCGACAACTGAACTGTGTCGCCAACCTATGTTGGCATCATCAGGTGTAACAAATTACTCTGTTGGAATTCAATTAATAAATTATGATTTAATGAAAGTGTTCCAAATTAAAGAGTAAATATATTTTTTTAAATCTACACTGAGGAAGGACGTGCACAGTCCGAAACATGTTTGTTAAATATGCAAAAAGATATTGCGCAAATATAACGGTTTTCCAAGGCTATTAAAACGAAATAGTAATAAAATCATGAATTTGTATCTAATTATATAACTAATACATACAACAATGTAAATAGAATATGAACTTGAAGAGAAAACTAAACATTATGACGTGTTTGTTTTATTGGGGAACTGGAAAAGTATGTCAGAATAGAACCATTTTGTATCGGTACTTTAAAACAAACACCAACTCATTTTGATTCGCAAATTATTCTAGGCCTGAATCACTACCAGCATTGAAACTCAACAGGTAAAAAGATACAATATTTCTTTACAATGTAAAACGATTTCAGAAGCAAGAAATGAATAATGTTAAATCTCAAGAGTAAACCGGTATTTTATCTTATGTTTTTCCCCATATTAATCAAATTTAAAAGAAACATTAAGGTAGTCACAATGACATCATGTGATAATATTATATTACAGCAATGTATAATGAATCAATAATATAACATGTTAAAATCACGCCTCACTTGACATCATGGAATATAGCGTGTAATAGTGAGTCACTTGAATTGCAGGAAATGGGAATAAGGCTATAAATTTAAGCGAGAAGTAGAAGACGATTCTTTAGCACCGGTCCGGTCGAGTAGTCGCCTTTCTAACCCGTGTTCCTCATTTACATAGAACAAGGATGGCGTTGGCAGGGTCGTGTAAGAAGATCGCAAGTGCATAAATAACGCGAGCGGGCGGAATCTCGATTCGCGGATTTTTAAGCGACGCTTCAAGTGAATTATTCGTTAATTAAGCCGATGACAAATTCAATACGCAATAGGCGAACGCATTACGGCGAGTGGGCGGAGGCTGGAGGGGGAGCGCGGACGCCGTGACATCTTAATGGACGGATAGAGCTTTAGTTATGCGCCACGATTGCAGTCTGTGATACAGGGAAGGATCCGCGAGGCGTTGAGTAATGACATTATAAATGCTCACCGCTCTCGATCATGGGAACATTTCGTTCCGCGGACCATTGCATTTCACCGTTGCCGCAGTAAAATAGAATTAAAACAATATACGGACCGCTCGAACAAGGCGCTAACCGGCAACCTGATATTAATTTACAATCCTGCAACATGCATTTAAATTGGAGACAAAATTGCAAACATTCCAATTCCGTCTGAGAATTTATACACTTCTCGGCAACATACATAAGTATTTATTGTTTCTTGAATAATAATGTAAAACTCCATATTAAATAATTAATGCGAATGCAAATTATTTATTGTTTCCTGAAAAATTATGTAAAACTCCATATTAAATAATTATTATAAATTAATTTGTTGTTCCTTGAACAATGATGTAAAACTCCATATTAAATCAGTCATATTAAATCAGTCAGTTTTCTAGAAGTTTTATTATATTTTATTTGAATTACATGTTTCGCCCATCTAAGGCATTATCAAGTGTATTACAAATTTAAGGCATTACATTTGATAATGCCTTAGAAGGGCGAAACATGTCATTCCCCTAAAATATAACAAAACTTCTAGATTCGTATTAATTATATAATATAAATTAACACTATCTTCTAGGAGTTTTATTAAATTTTATATGGAATGACATGTTTCGCCCTTCGAAGGCATTATCAAATATCAACAACAAAACTAACACTTGATAATGCCTTAAAAGGGCGAAATATGTCGTTCCATATAAAATTCAATAAAACTCCAAGATTAAACTTTTCATTTTTACTAACTTGAAATAAGTACATTAACTAGCTCTAATAATGTTCAAAAGAACCATTAATTTCATAAATAGTGGGGCATAATGAGAGACCTCTCACGATACTACCATGTGAAATCGAATAAATAATAAAAATAATAGTTTGAACATTGCTGAAAATTTTACCAATCTGAAAATGGGTATATATTATATGTTACTTTGTACAATATTAGTAAATAATAATTTATAAAATTTGCTAAAAGTTTATACTGAGATTAAAATACATATCAATTTTTAAATATATACTATAAAACATGTGAGGAGTCAGAGAAATCGACGCGCGTGTATGACACGATGTATGAATGTTGAGTAAGCGAGATAAATATGTCAGAAAAGAAAAGTGTGGTAGTCCATTATTTCTGCCTACCCCTTCGGGGAGACAGCGTGATGGTTAGTAAGTTAGTTAGTTACTATAAAATATTGGACGCTCGTTTTTATTCAAAATCAATTTGACACAACGATACCGATATCACGTTACATAATGCAAGTACTTAAGTACGAGTACGTAAAAATAGTGAATTGAAGAATACGACAGCTCGTAGGTTTTGCGGGACGTATTGTGTTCAGACGTCAAAACGCTGAGCAAGTACACAATACAAACATTTGGCTTATGCAACACAGCCAGTGTCCTAGTTCTTAGTCTCCATCTGCGAGCCTCCCCGGGGTAGGGCGGGGTAAGGCGGCGCAGGGCGTCGGGCGGGGTGGCGGCGGGCGGCCGCTGCACCGCCCTGCCGTGGCTGTCAGCAGAAGTGACGCGGGAAAGGAAGACACCAGTCCCGTGTAATAATGTTCGGTGACAGTTGTCATTCGCCTCACCCCGCACCCGCCGCCGCGCACTGTCCGCGCGCCTTTGTGTCTTGTGTCCGCTGTCGGCCCGTGCCGTGTCCACTACGCCCGTCACTTATTCAGTGTCCGTCTAGATTTTTTTTCTCTCGCCTTAACGCCAACCAGACGAAGGGCGGACTCTGAACACACTCCGATTTTTACTCACTCTTACCAACATAAATTGACAACAATTAAAATTATATTAATCACAAATTTCACTCACGTAAGGAGTGTAAGAACAAACATGTGTATGTCTAATGAAACCTGTCTCTAAAAATTTAGTAAAATTGTAGAGTAAATAAACTTTCATTCCGTTTAAGATGGTTTGGACACATGAAAAAATAAATGAAGGAAGAAGAATGGTAATGAAAGTATAGTGTTTTTTTTTTTTCAAAATGAAAAAAAAACACATTAAAATAATGTAAATGTCCACGATATTGGCTTTATTTAATAGATAATTTTATGCCATTATTGTTTAAATATGATTTCGGGCATATGAGCGCGGCTAGCTCGAATGAAGCGCAATCGTGAAATCCAATTTTCGATAATTGTCGTCTTTGTGGATGCGTATTATCCACAAGAGTGTAAGTGGTGCAAAAACGATACATGGTCTTCCGAATGACTTGCTCGGATGGATGATTATGTCGACCGTAATATAGACGTAGTGCACGATAAGTTTGGCGAACCGAACCATGATTTTCAAAATAAATTTGCACAATTTGCAAGCGCTGTTCTGACGTCTTTCTATTCATGGTAAAATGGCAAAACGTACTGACAATTGTCAAATTGACAGTCTGTAGAAACAATGTTGCCAATTTAAAAACAAAAACCCTATATTACATATATGTTATATATATGTTAACGATGTAAACGGAACTAGAAATTGAGGAAGATCGCGTGAAGAAAACGTGGCAAGATCTAATAAAACAAATATTGAATGTCGGGGACAAATCAATGAGCGTGCATGTCAAGATGAATGAAAGTTGAGGAAGTGAGAAAAGCATGTCAGGAAAAACATGTTTGATGATGTCTAAGCCGAAGCATTTTTTTAGGTCTATCACCAAAGATTTAAATCAATGATATTAGAATTTATTTTACAATCTTCAATATGAGCAGAAAATAGCTTACTATTATGACAAATTCATCTGGTCATGACAAGGCTCGAACCCATGTGCCCTGGATCAAAGCCAAGCGTTTTATCCCCTAGACCACCACCCAAGTTTTATTTGACGATTTTAATCATATTAATTCATAGAGTTTTCCAATTGTTCCATAAACAATAAGCATATCTATAAAATCAACTGTATATTATAATACATACAAATATTTCAAATGGTTTTGTGTATAAAAGTTTAGTTCGTGTGTGACCGGTTTGTTGATATCTATAACACTAATGAAATCGCGCAAAAATAGTTAACTTGAAAAAGGCTGAAGAAATAAATTATTTTGAAATTACATTTTTAATGAATAAATGTTGCACAAGCAAAATCTAAGCTCATTGTTTCGAATATCGCCTTAAACAACATAAAATATTAAACCAAGAACAAAAACTTATTACTTGTATTTATACACATGTATCTGAAAGCGATCTTTCTAAAACAAAGAATTTTAACCAGGTTTCTGATAAAAGTTCTTACATAAAAAATTCTTATATATAAATCGGAATACAAAAATATTATGCACTAAGAATTTTGAGTTTTAATATAGTTTTCAAAACGTGGCACTTAAATGATAAAGAGGCTGAAGATAATTTGTTTTCTGCATTTACTGCCATTTCCGTCGGCTGATTGATAATGCATTGTGCATATGACAGGTGAAATTATAGTTGTTGAACCGTCTGTTCAAACAATGTTATTTGCATATATGCTTATGCTTATGTATTAATTAGGCGCGATTCAATTCCCACAAGAGCATTAACATAAACAGCAATTTATTCGGGGATATGTGTTTTACATTTTTTCCTAAATAATTCAACTTCACGCATCCCATATAAAATTTAAACCGAGATTCACAATCGAACATCAGAAAAAACTATTATAAGAAATATAAGTAATTTCAAAAGAATTCAACAATAAATATAGGTACTATTTTTTTTCTCAATTATTTCTTTGCTAATAGCATGCACGTCACTGCATCTATTCTTCTATGTTCATCCCCCGGGAGAGGCGACGGTACATTACGGACGTGGAATACGTATTATGAATTTCATTTATAAATATGTATTCTTATAAACTTTAGTCATTAGGGAAATTCCAAATTTCAATTCATTAAAACAATGTTTAATTCACTTTTTATTGTAATTTTTATATCAACGTATTTTTAAGATTGTAACTGTGTTTTTTTTTTGTTATGCCCTCTCTTACAATAGTATTCTGATAGTCACAAAACGTCATTAGGCAACCTAAATTTCTAGTCACATGTCATAATAATCGAATTGACTTTAAACAGTGGTTGAAACAAACTTATACAAAGCGATCAAATACAAAAAGAATGGACTGCCACACTTTTCTTTCCTGACATATTTCTCTCGCTTCCTCAACATTCATACATCGTATCATGCACGCGCGTCGATTTCTCTGACTCCTCACATGGCCGACATTCAATATTTGATTTATTTGATCGTGCCACGTTTTCCTCGGTCTTCCTCTATTTCTGGCTCCATTTACATCGTTAACGTATACTTTTTTTATCATTCTTTCTTCATTCATTCCTTCCATATGTCCAAACCATCTTAATGATTCTTTCATTATTTTATCGTAGCGATCAAAAACATGTTTAATTATTATATTTATAATGATTATGTTTCTAAGCCGCCTAGAATTGTTTTGAACCTAAATAAGATTACTATTAATAGCAAATATACAATCGTATTTACCCTCCAATAAAGCGTTAATCAATAAATTCTATTGTACTATACATATGATATTCCTGGTTATGAGATAACAAAATAGAACACACCCAATGAATTAGAAAATTATCGTAGATAAAGGGAGTAAATGTCAACGTTTTTTGGGTTACGTTCTAATAAGGTTACCTAAGCTACGTAGGGGGCCACTCCCGCTATTTCGGTCCAGAGACATATTATCATTGTCTCCAGGAAAATAATAATGATGATGAAAACTCTCACTCTACGGATGGCAATTCATCGTTTATTGTGATTATCTCCGACTATAACATTACCCAATTCTGAAAATATGTATACGTAGATAAAAAGAATGAATGAAGAAAGAATGGTAAAAAAATTATATGTTAACGATGTAAATGGAACCAGAAATAGAGGAAGACCGAGAAAAACATGACACGAAGAATAAATCAAATATTGAATGTCGGCCATGTGAGGAATCAGAGAAATCGACGCGCGTGCATGACACGATTTATAAATGTTGAGGAATCGAGAGAAATATGTCAGGAAATAAAAGTGTGGCAGTCCATTCTTTCTGCCTACCCCTTTGGGGAGACGGCGTGATCGTTAGGTTGTTAGTTAGTTATACGTAGATAATTTCTGAATCGTATTATATATATACAAAACTATCTTACATAAGTAATGTTATACTATGTAGATATCGGATATAGCTATCTACATTATAAATTGTTTTATTCAGTGTAGTTCGTACCATATACGAATATACACAATAACGTTTTTTTTTTTAATTAATTATTTGACATAACTATGATATCTTATAAATACAAAAAATATTTAAAAAATCTAAGCTAACTTACTTTCATTTCTATTTTTCTCTTTTATACACTTTGTATATACAACACTGATATTAAAAAAATAAAATTATAAAGACATGTTTCGGACAAACAGTCCTTCTTCAGTAAAGATGCATATTTATAAAAATATTATAAAATTGTTGTTGTTTACACGATCTGACAGATGTAAAAAAGATTTATTTTGGAACGTTTATGCTTATAAAAATTATATTATATTATATAATATTTTTATATTAATATGTATCTTTACTGAAGAAGGTTTGTTTATCCGAAACATGTCTATATAATTTTATTTTTTTAATATCAGTGTTGTATGTACAAAGTGTATAAAAAAGAAAAATAGAAATAAACCATCATAATAACACAAAGTATGGTGATATAGAAGAAAAGTAACTTACTTTCATTTATAAATAAATATTGAACGAGTTTTCTAAATTAAATTATCTTTTGAATAATAAATTCATAATAATATGTAGTGACAAATAATTAATTATAAACTAATTAACTAACTAACCAACGAGGTAGTAGAATTGTGCCACGTTTTCCTCGCTCTTTCACTATTTCTACTTCTGTTTACGCCATTTATATTTATTTACTTTACCATACTTTCCATGCGTCCAAACCATGCAAACTTTTTAAAAAGATATTTAAGTATATTTTTTCGAAATTGACAACTAAATTAAAAACATCAAAACCGGTCGGTTATAAAAAGTGAATATTGATTGAAATTTTTTAAATGCATATTTTTTTTCAAATTCGAACTTTAAGGTCCAATATACACAAAAATTATAACCATGAGTATAAAAATAATACTTTTTAAAACTATCTGATAATAAGATATTGTCTAGAAAACAAATACAAGTAATGCATTTTGTCCTACTGTGGAGTGGGGTGCTTGGTTGACTGGGGAAATGGGTTGGGGTAGGAGGGAGGAGGGAGACATATCTGACACCCGTGGCCGTCTCTGCAGCGGAGCAGCAGCTGTCTCTCTCCCGTTCTCTCTCTCTCTCTCTCTCTGAAGGTCTTTAGTGACAACTGTCACTTCTAAATTAGAACTTGCACTGCATTGAGTCGTCTTATTGCCAACCATCGGGACAAAGGAGATCTCTTTTGATAGGCGAAATAAAAAAGTACAGGATAGTAGATAATTTTAGAAAATATCTGTTATGAAAATATCTAATAAGGGTAATGGCGTTGGTTTAAACATATGAAGCGCATGGATGAATAAAGAATGTTCAAGAAAGTTTACTTTAACGATGAGTACCTGTTAGTATTTTTTTAAAATCTTCCAGTTATTGAGTGAAATCTAAAATAATAACATAAAATAAGTTCAAGTATTATTATACCCCGCACAAACATAGATTTTCAGTTTAAATAACTTTTGAATTCATATTAATCAAAACATTAATGTGAGTTTATTGATCATTTCTAGGGTACCTTGTAATCGGAAATAAAATAAACAGTTGAAGAATCAATATAATCATTTTGCTAGTGTAGTACATAGATTTTGAGATAAGTCAACTTAAATAGTGCAAAAATATGTTTTTTGTTTTTGATTGTTTTAAGAGTCTGTATTATGGATTTCTTGATTGAATTACTTATATTGCAATTAAATCAATTTATTAATCCCTACATATTGCGATGATTGACTTAGAAGAATAATAAAATTAAAAACTGAATTTTACAAAATTTTAATAATTCTAAACAATGACTGCAATCAATTACAATAAAGTATTATTATTTTATTTATTAAAACACTGTTTTACCAGCTTTTAAGTTTTTTCTAGACATGTTTCGAAGACACTTATAAACGGTTTCAAACAATGGTATAATTTATAAAATAATCACCATTATTGAATTCTACAGTGTCAACACATTTAATTTTTCAAAACGTTGTAGACTTTAAACTGTTTTTCGTCTTAGCGTATTAATATTATGATTAATCGCATCAAAAAACGTTTGGAAAATTATTCAAATAAACAAAATCCGTCAAACAACTCAATATATTGAATGTTGACCACGTGAGGAGTCGGGAAAATCGACGTGTGTGCATGATGTATAAATGTTTAGGAATCGAGAGAAGTATGTCAGGAAAGAACATTATAGCGATCCATTATTTTTTCCTACCTCTTCGGAAAGACGGCGTGATGGTGATTTGGTTAGTTAAACTGTCAAATTCATGAACAACATAAATTGATTACAATTTTATTAATTACAAAAGTTTTTGTTTGTCATAATAAATACAATATTGACATTCGTGGCCGAGTGCTAAGTGCATTGACTGCCACCCCGAAGGTTCCGGGTTCGATTCCCGGCAAGGGAAGCGTGATTGTCACACTTTCTTTGGTCTGATGTAGAATTTACGTGACAATAAAATGGCGATAGATAAGCTACTTATCACATGTCACGAGAATCAATATGATAGCTATAATACCCATTACATCGATTTGGCTCATGCTGTCATGATGTAAAGAGCGATTCAACAAAAATAATAATATATTTGTACGTTATACATCAATTATTATTTTTTTAAATATTTTGTGTCGTTTTGTTTAAATAATAAAAAACATATTCAAACGTTTCATTCCAATTTCAAAAGATTTAAATATAAAAGACGTCTATCAAACTTGAGACTATCTTTGCCAACATTGCCGTCCATATCAGGGATACGTTCAAAGGCAGTTGTCTGATGGCGTATCTGCATCTCCGTTGTTCGCTATCGCTCGCATCGCTCCGTCTTTATCTGCCGCGCTGTCGATACCATCACGTCCCCCCTCGCCCGATGGATATTTCAATTTTCCTCCAAACCATATCTCGCCAGCGATGTCACTGCGGATCTGCCATCGCGTATCTGCTAATAGTTCTGTATGATAAGAATTCATGGACTACAAAATAGAATCTAAAAACATTTTTGTACAGGGTCAAAACGGGTCAACTCTTTCCGGATTTAGAGTTCTATAAAATGAAATTCAACACATTACGAACGTGATTTAGAATTACTTGAAAATTTAAGTAAATAAAAATGCGTATTTTAAGAAACGAATAATACTAAGTTTCCAAACTATTCCAGCAAGTTACGCACCTATAAGACCTGTGTGCGACCAATCCTCACATATGGCATTAAATCGAGGGCAGACACTGTCAAGACAAAGAGCATGCTCAGGACAACCGAGATGAAAACACTCCGCGCTATAGCTGGCAAGACCCTACGTGAACGAGTTAGGAATACAGCAATCCGAGAAATCTGCGAGGTCAAAGATGTGGTCAGATGGGGACGTCAAAGACGGCGATACTGGCATCAACACGTAGAAAGGATGAGCTCAAATAGGATACCACACATAGCTCTCCATGGAAAACCAAACGGACAACGCCGACCAGGGAGACCCCCGAAACGGTGGAGAGAAAGCTGGAGTTCAGCGTCTCAAGAGAACCCGCCTGAAATAACAGACTCCTGAGTCTACCAAATGTAAAGAAGAAGAAGAAAAAGAAATAACTATTTCAATCTTCAAGAACTCCTAAATAAAATTGATATAGCAGGAGAGGATCTGGGATTGAAAATCAATGTTAAAAAAACCAAATGGATGACATTTGGGCGACTTAACTATTATTCACCCACTCTGCAACTGAATGGTGGGAATGTTGAAATGGTCGACCAATTTAAACACCTTGGCAGCATTCTCACTAAAGCGCTTGACCCGGATATTGAAATAAAATGCAGAATCGAAGTTGCACAAACTGCATTTAATAAAATGAGAACATTATTTTGCAACGATAATCTTAACTAGAAACTAAGACAAAGAATGATTAAATGTTATATATGGTCTGTTCTACCGTATGGCTGCGAAACCTGGACTCTGAGAATAAATGTAATGAACTGGTTGGAAGCGTTCGAGATGTGGATATACCGCAGAATGCTCCGTATACCGTGGACCGATAGGGTCAGTAATGCAGACGTACTACAGAGAGCCAGAGCCAATATGGAGCTATTGTCGAGTGTGAAAATTAGAAAGGTCTCATATTTGGGTCATGTGCTCAGGGGAGGAAAATACCACCTCCTTCGACTGATATTAATGGGTAAAATGGAGGAACGCTGGGGAGTTGGTAGGACACAGCCATCCTGGCTGCGGAACATCAAAGAGTGGACAGGAATAACAAAATTTCAGAACCTGATCCAAATGGCGCTGGATAGAGATGCCTTTGCTGGAGTGATCGCCAACGTTGAGGGAACCTGACACGGCACCGAAAGAAGGAGAAGAAGAAGAAATAACCATCACGCTGTTTCCCCAGAGGAGTAGGATAGGTACAGAGAGGATGGACCGCCACACTATTCTATCCTTAATAACTCTCGCGTATTTTTTGAATTCACACAACGTGATACGCACTCTCGACAATGTTACGACTTGCAATAAAGAATCTAAAAACACAATGCCCTAGTCAGGCGAAACATAAAATATATTAAAACTTCTAGAAAACAGACGCTTTCATTCGTATTAATTTTTTAACGTGTTTTTTTTAACATCATTCGAATTTTTAATATTACCAATTTAACAATACTAAAAATAAATCCTTCACAATATAAATTTAAGTACAGTTATGTGAAAATTAATATTAGAAAATGTTACTCTTCTGAGTAATTAGTATGCATTACTGACTTTTTGCTTCATAAAAAATATTTATCTTTATAATTTTTACGGTGAAATTCATAAATGTAAACCGATTTCTTTGTACGATTCAAGATTCAAACTTCAAACTCCGATACAGCATCTCTTTTAGTGACGAGACCCATACCATCTCGTAAAAAATAGAAAATTATCCAATATGAATCATCCTAAAATAACGAAAAATTTATGTTTATATTTGAATTATCGCTTTTTTGTCAGAGATTTAAGAAAATAAGTTAGATATCTCGACAACACGTTTGAATTATGTCAGGTTTTATGGTTTGTTTTAATGGTATGTTCGCAAATCCCGCAATAATTTTTAAAACACACATACAAATTCCTCACGCGCACATATTATCTTAGACTGCGGACGCAATAAAGTGGACTTGCTCTTAATAATTCAAATACTACCTATAAAAAAAATGTGCGGGTCGTGTTGTAATAAGTCAAAGGGAGTTTTTGTTAAATATAGTCTGCCGCGTCGTGAGTAACACACAAGAGTGAGTCTAATTCTTTCAGACCGGAAGAACTTTTGCATTTTGTACGCAGTATACGAGCGCGGTAGAGTAAACTTGAATGCGAATCGTAGAAGTTTAATACAGGAGCAAGTAAATAAAAAAGTTTTTAGTATGGGGAAGAATGGATTTGTGTGAAGTCGGGTATGTAGCGGCGCAAGTTAGTGTTATAGGAGTGAGCTTAAAGACGTTGAAATAGCCGTGACATAAAGATGTTAGCGCTTGAACCGTTCCTCTCCGAATAGACTTTAACGGTTAATCATTCAATATCTCTTCTCGCGGCGATTTTAATAATTTCGACTGTCAAAACAGCGCGGGGGCGCCGATACGAAAGAGCAACAATTAAAACGTTAGTTTTTTTTTCCTCCCGGCGTATCTGTGAGCGCATTCCGGCATCGGAAATAGCCAACTAATATATCACATCGCACTTAAAGCGGGGAAATGTTTCGGGAAATAAATTGGCGGGATCAAAGTGTTCCAGCCGGAGATTGATGACGGACGGATGGCGGCACGGGACGCGTGACGTCGGTGGACCTTCGAGGGCGTCGGGGCACCAGGGGGCACGGAGCGCGCGGCTCGCGGCGCCTCTTAGGATGCCGACGCCGAGTTCGTGCAAGAAACTGATTTGGCTGGTTCAAGCGACTTTCTTACCACATGTTATAATTAAATTGACCCTTTTTAATGAATTATCTAACAGCCTCATCATGACGAACACTAGAGTACCAGAATTTCTATAATATAACACCCTAGTGAAGATAGTGATAGTGTCGAAATTGGTTGGCAATTTAAGTGATAAATCGAGTGAATTTTTATTAAAAAACACATTTTTTTAAATACGTTTATAGTAATAATAATATTATAATAAATTGGACAATTTATAGAGCGCTGTTTTTAGGAATTAATCATCTCAATGGCCTTGTACATAATGCTCAGTTTTATGTACTAGTTAAAAATACTCATATTTAGTATGAAGACTGCACCTGACGCAGACGATCAACAATTACATAAGGAAAGGATTTTTTAAAAAGGTTACGTTTTGAGTTTCGATCTACACTCTGACGGATTCTCAATGAACTTGAGGTCTGCTGGAAGATTGTTCCAGGCTGAAGGGCCGGCTACCGCGAAGGCTCAGTCGACAAAGTTTGTGTGAAGACAACGTTTTGGCACAGTCAATCTTCCGATCGCAGTGTAGAATATCTATATGTAAATATATTATATAATACATATATCTATTTAGTTTAACCATAGATGTCGCCACAATCAAAATGATTTGTAAATAAATTTTAATATCCTAAATGTACATGTAAATACAAATATCTTAAATTATTCAAAATATGCTTACTACTTACCAAAATATTATTAAAAAATATGCTTACCCCTTGTTTTCCTTATTGCCTTATACAACATCTAGTCCATTTAAAAGCATTATGACAAGTAGTTATTACCTGAAACAATAAAATAAAAATAATTAAAATCAGTCCAATAAAAAAGAAAGATTTCCAAAATATCAGTTTTGAGGGATTTTCAATATATAATAATGCAACCATTTTTTTTTAAATAAATATGTGATTATTAGAAAGATCTTATTCAATAAACCAACAGAAAATATTTTAATCTTTTTAAAATTCAATTAGTCATTTTTTTTAAAAAAAACTATATTAAAACCGTGACATTAAACATGTACAATATTATTTGTATAAGAGAAGGCACATTTGTAAAACAAAGTCATTATTTCCTCTGCAACAAATTGAGACATTTCTGTAAATACCTATACACCTTAATATTGATTAAAGAGGCACGACAAAAAACGACACGCTAATTGTTAGGTATGCAACGAGCTCGCGGGGTCACGGGGCTATCCCCCTTTGCGCGTGTGTCTAGTCGGATCAGCAAGAGTTATGTCTCTCGCGGTCTATTTTGGCATACCGCGGTTTACTGAGCACTTGTCAGCCGATTCCACAAGAGCTCTATTCACAATTTTGATCCACTATTAATTGCATTCAATTAGGGACACAAAACTTCGCAACAAATACGGCGAGTCAATTTTATATGTGAATGATGTATTTATAGAAATTTTAATATATTTGTTGAGTAAAAAAGCAATATTTATTGAGTCTTCTCGGGAGTACCAGCCCGGAGACGATAGCTTCCCCATATGTTGGAAAATTTTATTTAGGGTTTTGAATTTGGATATTGTGGGATGGTGAGTGGAAAGTTTCTTGAAGGATGTGGCGGGATGGGTTCGACATGCGAACCTGAATACCCGGGAAGGTGGAGTGGCCATGGATAGAGGACGATGTCCTGGATAGGATACTTTATGGGAGCGAGAGTGGCTTTGGTCATGGGCCGATGGTCTTTGATAGGGACTGATATGGCATTGTGGTTGAGATACAAGATGGAGTAAGGATGTAGGAAAGGAAATGTGTGGAGGATGAGGCATTGGAGTAGAACAACGGGTCCACAGCGATGGCAGCAGCAGGCCAGGAGGAGGTGGCTTCAATGGCGGGAGAAGAAGTATGGAGTGAAAGTATTTGACGAGACCCTGTAGCCGCGAAGGTGGCGACGACGGCCAGAAGGATGACAGCAACGGTAGAATGTTGCAGTAATTGATTACGACGGTCGGAAACTGTGGCATTAGTAAGACCAGCAAGTAGCCTATTCAGGTAGAATTAGCATTTTCACTGGCTGACTGGAGAACGTGCGAAGCACAACTTGGATTTGCGAGCGTACACGTGTGATATTTCTTCGATTTTGAAGCACCATTCAAAAAACAACAAAACCACCAACTGCGATGCACATACACGTATATGACACTTTGTTAAACAATTTAATATCCTAAAAGTACTAGAACAATAACCAAAATGCAGAAAAAACATGATTTTTTTGTAGAGTAATTTCAAATGACGGCGTGCCCACGGGCGCCATCTTATTGCGCCATGTGTTGAAATAAGTGTTGACAAACTATTTTCAAATAATTTCCATATTAAAATATTGTATGTTATATCGCCTATTTGCAAGAATAACGTGACATTTCGAAAATCTAAACCGCCGTGTTCAACATTATTTTCTACAAAAACATGGTATTTTTAAAGTGAAAAACAGAGAATTTATCAGGGAAAGAGACAAAGTGGTATATTGTGTTGTCATGTTGTCTCTTTCAGACGGGTATCTTGATTCATTTTTTAAAAATTCAATTTTTCGAGATAACACGTTATTCTTGCAAAGAGGCGATATATCTAATTTCAAAATACACATTTATATTATGCAATATATAAAATATTCCAATTATAAATTTTCTATTAGCACATATTCCAAAAAAATATTTCGCTTTTGCTAAAAATTGATTGTACTAATTTTGCAGAATTTAATAAGTACGTACAAATAGTGAAGATATTTATCTTTCTAATTAGCCGTTATGCAATACAATTAGTTAAAATTTAATACAATATAAATTAATGAATGCAAGCATTCTGTTTCTTAAACAATTTATTATTTTAAAGAAACATTTATAATTTAAAAAAATACACCATTAAATCCCAGATTTATTCAATATAAAGGCTGTTTGACAAACTACCTATATATATTTTTATTCTCCTTTATGCAGATCTTGCAATCTGTTCAGGCAGGAATCGAAAAAGACAGAGTAACTAGATATGAATACATAATTATTTATTTTAATTTATCATAAGAAATGAGATCGCTTAGAAGAATGTGCGGAAAAACAAAGTATAATAAAATACCGAAAGAAGAAATAAGAAAGAAATTTAAGGTAGATGAATGCGTCATAAATAAAATTATGAAAAGGTTACCAAGATGGTTTGGATAGATTGATGAGAGGGACGCATGATTCAAATATAAACAAGTAGAGTGAATGGAAAAAGAAATCGAGGAAGTCAAAGGAAATTGTGACATGACCAAGTTATTCAATTACTAAAAAGTGTGCATGCTCGAAGTCGGAACAATCAAAAACGCGTTGACAGCGAGTTTGAAAGTAGTGATGAAAAATATTTTAAGGAAGTGAACAGTGAATTTAAACTATTTGTGTGTAAAATGTAATAATTAGAGCATTATTCCATATATTCAAAATAAATAAATAAATTTAACATAATTTAGTTGTCATCACAAACAAAAACCTATCCAAAAAAGCTAAGATGGCAGTGCACAATGGTGTTCTTGTGCCGACCCTTATGTATGGAAGCGAAGCATGGAACTGGCAAAGGAAGGATGAAAGTAGAATAAATGCAGTAGAAATCAATCAAATCAAATCAAATCAGTTTATTTTCTCAAAAGACATTACAAACATTTTTTATAATTTAAGGCATCTACTGAGAACAGGTAAAACATAAGGAATATATAATACCAGGAACGCATGAGAGATGGTTCGACATTAGGAATACAAAATACTCTCCAAAGTCAAGAGTATTTGTCTTCTGAATGTACTTTCACGAATATGAAAGACATCGATCTCCGAAGCGATCATGTTCAGCAGTTTGATTGCTCTCCCCACCGGCATCACCAGAGGCAGGTTGGTTCTGCATGCTGGGAGATAAAACAGTCTGTGCTGACGCTGTCGAAGATAGCCATCCGGAACATAAAGATGGATGGAAATGAGATCTCTTAGACGAATGTGTGGATATTCTGTGTACGAAAGAGTGTCGAATGAAAATATAAGAAGTGAATGCGGTGCGAATGATGGTGTCATGAACAAAATAATGAAACGATCATTAAGATGGTTTGGACATATGGAAAGAATAAATGAAGAAAGAATGGTAAAAAAAATATATGTTAACTATGTAAATGGGACCAGAAATAGAGGAAGACCGAGGAAAACGTGGCACGATCAAATAAATCAAATATTGAATGTCGGCCATGTGAGGAGTCAGAGAAATCGACGCGCGTGCATGACACGATGTATGAATGTTGAAGAATCGAGAGAAATATGTCAGGAAAGAAAGGTGTGGCAGTCCATTCTTTCTGCCTACCCCTTCGGGGAGACGGCATGATGGTTAGTTAGTTAGTTAGTTAAAAAAAAACTTAGATGTATTTTTTACCGTAATTCTGTTAATCTATTGTGGACCTGATAGAACAATTTTTTTTGTGGACCGGAAAGGGTTAAAGCTACAAGTTAATTTACATATTCATGAAGCATGTATTTGAAGTTAATAATAGTGATGTTTCAAATACGCTCCCCAAACAGGAATATCTCCAACTAATTTCATAATTTAATGGTTATCGTCAAACGAATGAGTTCCTTTGAAGCCATTTTTGATCCGTGCCGCGTCATCCACAAATCAGATTGCAAATCAGATTGCAAGTCATATTGCAATATACAAAACAGTTAATCAATAACTGTGGTATATGATTTCGGCATTATCTAGTGAATTGGGACACATGGTGGTTCAGAATAATGCGCATCATTTCACCCCTTCCTTGTAATAATACACAGTATTAACCCTTACATTGAATTTGAATTGAAGTTTCATGCATCTAATAACTAACTAACTAACTAACTTACCATCACGCCGTCTCCCCGGAGGGGTAGGCAGAAAGAATGGAACGCCACACTGTTCTGTCCTGACATACGTCTCTCGCTTCCTCTACATTCATACATCTTGTCATGCACGCACGTCTCCTCACGTGACCGACATTCAATATTTGATTGATTTGATCGTGTCACGTTTTCCTCGGCCTTCCTCTATTTCTAGCTCCGTTCACGCCGTTTACATATACCTTCTTTACCATTCTGTCTTCACTCATTCTTTCCATGTGTCCAAACCATCTTAACGACCCTTTCCTTATTTTGTTCATAACACTTTCATTCGCACCACATTCACTTCTTATACTTGCATTTGTTACTCTATCATAAACAGATTTGCCACACATTTGTCTTAGAGATCTCATTTCTACTGCATTTATTCTAATTACATCCTTCTTTTGCCAGTTCCATGCTTCACTTCCATACATAAGGGTCGGCACAAGAACACCATTGTGCACTGCCATCTTAGCTTTTTTGGATAGGATTTGTTTGCGATGACAACTTATTTATTCTGTTGCCTGCCCCAACCCTTATTTCAATATCCTTCTCCACCCTCCCATCCTTTGTAAACGTACTTCCTAAATAAACAAATTCATCCACTTGTTCCAGATTTTCACCGTTTACACTTATGTTGCAGACTGTCATGCTTCCTTCTTTTTCAAAAATCATTACCTTATACTTATTCACATTCATCATCAAATCGTATCGCTTGCATACCTCATACATACTAGACACCAGGGCTTGCAGTTCGTGCTCGTTGTCTGCACGCTGCAAGTAGCACTAACATTATGAAATTAAATTTAAATATTAAGAATATAAATAAATATAACTGTACTTAGTATTTTGTATGAGGTATGCATGCGAAATGATCTGATGATGAATGTTAATAAGTCCAAGGTAATGATTTTTGAAAAAGAAGAAATCATGACAGTCTGCAACATTTGCGTGAATGAAGAAAATTTGGAGCAAGTAGATGAGTTCGTGTTTTTTGGTAGTATGTTTACAAGAGATGGGCGAGTGGAGAGGGATATTGAAAGAAGGGTTGGGCAGGCAACAAAGTGAATGTTGCACTTAAATACTCGTATGTCATCGCAAACAAAAACCTATCCAAAAAACTAGAATGGCATTGCACAATGGTGTTCTTCTACCGACCCTTATGTATGGAAGCGAAGCATGGAACTGGCAAAAGAAGGATGAAAGTAGAATAAATGCAGTAGAAATGAGATCTCTTAGACGAATGTGTGGATACTCCGTGTATGATAGAGTTTCGAATGAAAATATAAAATGTGAATGCGGTGCGAATGGTGGTGTAGTGAACAAAATACTGAAAGGATCATTAAGATGGTTTGGTCATATGGAAAGAATGAATGAAGAAAGAATGGTAAAAAAAGTACATGTTAACGATGTAATTGGAACCAGAAATAAAGGAAGACCGAGGTAAACGTGGCACGATCAAATAAATCAAATATCTTCCTTTACACCTCAGATGCATAAATGATCCGACAGATTTCAGATCTAAGCTGAAAAAACCCATCTGTTTTATATTTCATGCCCAATTTAAAACCTGTATATTTTGTTCTATAATACTTACTAATCGATCGCGAATATCAATCAGATGCAGCGGTCACATTTAGATTTAAAACACGTCTTAATGCGCCCTTGAGGTGATTACATTACAAAAACGGCGCTTTAAAAGTTATCATATTATTATTATTTATTTTATTAAATATTAAATGTCAGCCATGTACGAATAAATATCACATCTGATTCTAGAAAGATTTCGACGTGCTCCTGATAGGTTTTCTTTACCAGTGTGGTGGGTTGCGTGTGCTAACTCGAGGTCGCTAAACACATCGCATCACTCTGCACGTAATACAGACGGCTTCACTTAACAGCGTCCAGATTTATTGGGTGACTTGGAGCAGTTATAGGAAGACTGAAAGAAGAGATAAGCACAGACTTAGACAGAGCTACGATCATATGGCGCGCGAGCTAATAATTGGTAGGCTATATCCGTACAAAACACCTAACTGATTCAAAATACGATCCCTCCTACAAAAAACAAACTGACCCGTAAACAAACTGAGCTGTTTGTTTTGTAACCCTGACGAAGCTCGGGTGGGAGCGAAACCGGTTAGTTCTATAAAACAAAATAAAGCAGTGTAAAATAAAACGTACAATGTTACAAATCCCAATTTGAGATAATATAATCACTTATTCGGTGAATAAGATCTTATTACTCTCAAGGGTGATAGTCAACGTTTGGGAGACCTGACAGGATACAGGAAGAAGAAGAAGAAGAATTATTACCGACAATGGTGGACCAGTCTGTCGAGGCCAGTGAACCTGGCGAAATAAACTAGACGAAAGTGGAAATAGTTCTAAAAAAACATCGTTTTATTTCATTATTATTTAAAATGAACATCCTTCAAGAGATTTCAATAAAATCATTAGATTTCGATAAACAATGCGTTCACACTGTGGAATTCCGTAATGACGATTTCTTCATGAATTAAAACACTGTTTTCTCTTGTTTTCGACTTGTTTCGAACCTTCTTTATCGGGAGAACGATTTAATGTACATCTTTCTCTTGATGATGAAGGCGTAAAACTGTCAAAAAATATCGAGAAAAATATACTCACAGGTGGAAAAAGGTGTTTTATTTCATAAAAAAATATTTGAGTACCTTGAAGAAAATCTTAACGTTTGTAATATGTTTTTATGAAAGTTGGATTCAGGCTAGAATCGTTGATAGTGTTTTTAAAAAGAAGGATTGTCCGAAAAGTTTTCCAACTTCTGCCGTTAGAGAGTGTGGTGTCTGGAGGAAGAGTGGAGCGGAGAATTGATTCATGGGCGGCATGTGGCGGATGGATCGGGAGCCATCAATCCCGGCTAGATGGCCATCGCGGGACACGGGGACATTGTCGTCAAACTTCTCGGTAAACACATTACATACTTCAGCCGGCCAGGAATAGCCAGCTCCATCTTGCGGACTCTGACAGGGCATAAAACACCCAGCGCCATTACGGTGGCCGCCCTGTCCGATGCTGTAACGTTTACATTGTCATTATTTACTAACATTCGCGCTAAACTAACTGCACAAGTAATGCGCACATAGCTTTTTTTAATTCCGTGACCACAGAACATTAAAATGTAACGAATTAACTGACTAACTTACTAACTTTAGGATCGGGTGGTGGTCTAGGGGATAGAACGCTTGGCTTCTGATCCATGGAACATGGGTTCGAGCCTGAACACGATCGGATTCCTTCTTCATGATAATGAGATATTTTCTGCTCATATTGAAGATTGTAATATAAAATCTAACACCATTGATTTAAATCCTTGGGGCTAGTCTTTTAAAAAAATTTAAAAAAAACATCACGCAGTCTTCCCGGAGGGGTAGGCAGAAAAAATAGAACGCCACACTGTTCTGTCCTAACATACTTCTCTCGATTCCTCTACATTCATATATCTTGTCATGCACGCACGTCGATTTCTCCGACTCCTCACGTGACCGACATTCAATATTTGATTAATTTGGTCGTGTCACGTTTTCCTCGGCCTACCTCTATTTCTAGCTCCGTTCACGCCGTTTACTTGTCTTCACTCATCTTTCCATGTGTCCAAACCATCTTAATGACCCTTTCCTTATTTTGTTCATAACACTTTCATTCGCACCACATTCACTTCTTATACTTGCATTTGTCACTCTATCATATACAGATTTGCCACACATTCGTCTTAGAGATCTCATTTCTACTGCATTTATTCTACTTTCATCCTTCTTTTGCCAGTTCCATGCTTCACTTCCATACATCAGAGTCGGCACAAGAACACCGTTATGCACTGCCATTTTAGCTTTTACATTACATAATCGAATATCGTCAAAAAAGAGTACGTCAATATTTTGAATACAAGAGAGTGAGAGAGGAATAGTTCTATTCTCTAGGAAAGTTATTCGAAATGCACACGATGCGCATGCCTGAGAACGTTTCTGGATATTATTTTAATTTTGATCTGATAATTAGTGTATGTCAGAAGTGTAGAAAATGATACCAATTTTGTGTTGTTAATTGAGAAAATTTTAACGTGTGAAAAAAAATTATTTACCCTCAAAGTTAAAACTTATCACTGATAACGATTGTATAGTGAACCAAGTTTTTAAAAGTTAAAAAATCTATTAATTTATAATAGTTAACACGATTGTTTAGTGGTTTTACTTGGAATTAATTTAGATAAATTGTGACAAATATGTTTCGTCTTGCAAGGGTATTCTCGAGTTTGAAAATACCCTCGCAAGGCGAACCAAATTTGTCAGAATTTATATAAATTATATCCAAGTAAAATCTCCATACAATCGTGGTTACTATTATAAATTAATGGAGTTTTACAAAATTAATACCTTAACCATCAATGGGTAAAAAATCTTTAGTTCCGTGAATATTTCTCGGGTTGCAGTTTTATAAAATTTAACCCTGCAGTGCATATAAATCAAACAAAGTTTTTCTTAAAAAAATATTGAGTGATCTAAATATTAACTTGCGGGCTGTTATTATTAAGTTTCAAACATCTCTATATTTTGGATATCGCATGAATTTAATAGAAAACTGTTTTACCCACAAATTTATGAATTGAAGTTTGGAATATGGCGGCGTATAGGTGCATTTTTTTAATTGTTCCAGTTTGACATCAAAATAA
Organism: Lepidostoma basale; assembly: GCA_022606425.2. Classification (NCBI taxonomy): domain Eukaryota; kingdom Metazoa; phylum Arthropoda; class Insecta; order Trichoptera; family Lepidostomatidae; genus Lepidostoma; species Lepidostoma basale. The sequence continues at coordinate 319,102 of JAHDVF020000472.1, read as the reverse complement.
TTTATTACTGGTGATCAACGTAATCAGAATGAAAATTTTGTTTATTGTATTGCGCATATCTTTATCATCATTTAATCATCAGAAGTAAAATGATTGTTTTGAGTAAACAAACATATTTTATATTCGTTTATTTTTTAAATGTTGTTGAGTAGAACTAAATATTCTATATATAAAAATACTTTTTACGTATTTAAAAAAAATAGTGTTAAATGTAAACCAGATTTCCGCACAAAAAAGGCCACAGTATTTAAAATTACGAATACGATCAAGTTCGTAATGTTAAATCGTATTTTATTTCATTATTCAGCAAATGATTCCAAATCGAATATTCAACAAAACTTCTTCACAACTTCTTGGTTGATGGATACTGAGAAACATTTTTAATGTGTTGGGTGCAATACAAATAGCAAACAAAACCGATGGCCAACATTGTGTCAAAAAATTCCTTCCGAATTAAATTATACGCCGCACTTTATCAGCTTAACACTTTGGCGACTGTGGACACTACGTTGAGTTTCTCATTTCTAATATATTTAACAAAGCTTACAACAAAAATTAAAATAAATAAAAAATCAAAAGATGACAGTTCGATTTTGAATACCGTATGCCCGGCTATCACGCAAGGTTTTATTTGAAATATAACTAACTAACCATCACGCTGTTCCTCCGCAGGGGTAGGCAGAGAGGATGGACACCCATACTGCTCTGTCCTGACACACCTCCATAGATTATTCTACATTCATACATCGTAATATGCACGCTCGTCGATTTATTCGACTTCGAAAATGGCCGCCTTGTTTAATTTGATTAATTTTGTGATGCCATGCCTTTCGCAGCTTTTCTTTCCACTCACGCTGCTCGTATAAAATATTTAAATTATTCTTCTCTCGTCCTTTCGTTCCATATGTGCAAACCTTTTCAGGGATCCATTTTTTATTTTTTTATGATGCAATAATCTGCCATACATTTCTTCCATATTTCGCCGATCGGTATTTGAAATATAAATTGTCGATTTATATTCGTCCATAAATATAACAGGTAACAATAAATTTAATACACATAATAAGTGAATAGGCAACACTGATTGAGTGCGTATAAAAACCGATATTGTTACACAGAACCTCTGCGTAGTAATTTCTGACAGTTTGAATGTGTATTTCTCTGTACTGTGCCACGTTTAAGTTTCCTCAATAAATATTGTGATCAACAACTCCGAAAGACGAGAAGCTTAAAATAAACAAGTGAATCAAAGAATACGCAGAAGTAAATATTCCAATTTCAAGATTATGTTAGTGTATACTGCAGAAACAACCAACAATTGAGCGGCTATCGGACAATTTGGTATTACAAAATATTATGCAAGACGTTGCTTTTAACAATAACATGATATGATGAATGCACATGGATAATATGAATTCAATTTTTCGCAATAAAATGGTAAGTGAAATTTTTTTGTTCTCCCAAAAAGCAAATTAATGCATGGGGATTTACGTATTATCAGCGTCGCCCTATAGTCGAGCCAATGCGGTGCCATATTTATTTAGCTAACTGAAAAATGCTCTAAAGTTTTAAGAATTTCAACAAGACGATTCAAATCATTTATGAGAAATGCTATTTTTACAAATTTATAGTATGCGTATTTCCCAAGATAATTTTTATTTAAAATCGATGTTTGAGTGTTATTTTAATAATTGAAACACAGATTAAAAATTTTGTAAGGTAATTTAAAACGAACCAGCATCATATTATTAAAAATATTCCGTCTTTCAAGGGTCGTTTTCGTAATGTAATCACCTCATAAATGCATTAAGACTTGTTTTAAATCTAAAAATCTAGAAATATAAAAATAAATACATAAGAAAACGTTTATTTTCTAAAAGTTTTATTATATTTTACGCGAATGACATGTTTCGCCTTTTTAAGGTATAATCAAATGTGACTTTTGATAGTGCATTAGATATTTACTTAAAGTATAATAAAACTTCAAGATAACAAGTTTTAATTCGTATTTATTATTTAATATGGAGTTAAATATCATTGTTCAAGAAACAATAAATAAATTTGGTCTTCATTTGGTATGAGAATGAAAAGATGTATTTTTAACAAGTATTTTAGCATTGCCAAAAGATGCGTTAATTTACGTCAACTTGGAATCTGTAGTGGTAAAAGTGTTAAATAGTCGATGCGTATTTTCAGTGAACATTTCCCTGTGTCCAAAAGACTATTCCCAAATAGAAGGATCGCTTTAGTTATTGAGAGAATAAACACAAGCCGCTTCGGATTGGTCGGATATAACTTCGCGCGAAATGATTATAGCTGTCAAAATATTTGTTAAGAATTTGAAACATTCTCTGCTTACTATGAATGTGTGTTTTTACTCAATAATTTTTGCACGTAACAGATAAACGAATACGAATAGATAAACATACACCCTTGGGTGATAATATCACACAAATTTCGCGTTTTCAAAATAATATAACTAACTATCACGCCGTCTCTCCGAAGGGGTAGGCAGAAAGAGTGGACTGCCACACTTTTCCCCCCTGGCAACTGCAATCGCTTCCTCAACAATCATACATCGTGTCATGCACGCACGTCGATTTATCCAACCCCCACGCGGCCGGCATTCAATATATGATTTATTTGATCGTTCACTTTTTCCTCGGTCTTCTTCTTTTTCTAGTACCTTTTACATAGTTAAAATATAATTATTTTACCATTATTTCTTCATTCAACCTTTCCATGTGTCCAGACCATCTTAATATTCCTCTCATTATTTTGTTCATAACACTTTCATTCGCACTGCATTCACTTCTAATATATTCATTTGACACTCTATCATAAACAGATTATCTATATTTAATATGAATGAAAACGCCAGTTTTCTAGAAGTTTTCTTATATTTTATGGGAATGACATGTTTCGCCCTTCTAAGGCATTATCAAATGTGATAATGCCTTAGAAGGGCGAAACATGTCATTCCCATAAAATGTAATAAAACTTCTAGAAAACCGACGTTTTCATTCGTATTAATTATTTAATATGGAGTTTTACATCATTGTTCAAGAAACAATAAATAGATTATGTATACATTCGTCTAAGAGATCTCATTTCTACTGCATTTTTTTTCATATAAATTTATCTATAAGTGTGCATATAAGACATGAAATTAACATTATAATTATGTTCCTAACAAATCTAAATAATATAAAGTATACAATTTTTATTTGTTAATGTGAAAAGCAACGGAAAACTAGCACAATAAAGGTCAAAATGGCATCCCAAGTACCAGCAAATATGTTACACTTGGCTGCAAACCAATTCCATGTATTGAAACTAGCGAAGACACCTTTTTTAACTTTAAATTTAAATGAGGTGTGACGGGAAAAGCGTCCAAGACTACTCTAGCGACTAATCACACAATGCAATCGCGAGCGTGACGTCACTGTGTCACTGGTAGAGTATGCACTCAATAAAGCATACAATACAACCGGCACCAACTCGGCGCACACCGCCCGATACCATCTCCGCGTATTGAGAGGTTGCAGCGAGGAACATATCAATCATTCTGTTTTGAAACGATCGTCTGAAGAGATCGTTCGTTGATGAAATAATAATACTGTTCTCGACAACAACTGCATTGTCTATCGCATGTGTGTTTCAAATATCGGTTTATTATTTTAGACAGACATCTTTCAAAACTGACTGTTTATATGCATAACCCTCTTGAGTTCATCCACATGAGTAAAATCCATACATTTCAACTAACTAAATACCTACCCATGAGGGGTATGCAGAGAACATGGACCGCCACACTGTTCTAACCTGACACACTTCTCTCGATTCCTCATTTTCGTTTGTTTCAACCATTATTTTCATTTCTATTACCTTTCCTATCGACTATTTTTGTTTTTTTATTTGTAAATTTATGTGTATATTATAACGTTAAATAAAGAAAAAATCAATGTTTCTTTTTTTAAATTTGTACACAACACACACTTAATTACAAAAATAAAAATTAAATAACAAACATGTTTCGGACACAGAAGCCCTTCATCGGTGGTACATGGTATATATTATATCAATATTACATATATTAAAAAAAATTCATGAATGTGGTCAGTTTTGACAGATAATAAAAATATTTGGAAAATAAATATTTGATTTATATAATATTTTCTATTATATCACTGATGAAGGTATTCTGTGTCTGAAACATATTTGTTTTTTTAATTTTTATTTTTGTAATAAATTTATATATTTAAATTATTGTATCGAATTGTAAATGCGTTTTTTTTATATTAGTCTTTCTTTGTTTAGTTTTTATTCTATTTTTACACCTGAAGATGGAGATATCCTCCGAAACATGTCGTGTTATTTAAACTAACTAACTAACCATCACGCCGTCTCCCCGAAGGGGTAGGCAGAAAAAATGGACTGCCATGCTTTCCTTTCCTGACATATTTCTCTCGCTTCCTCAACATTCATACATCGTGTCATGCACGCGCGTCGATTTCTCTGACTCCTCAAATGGCCGACATTCATTATTTGATTTATTTGATCGTGCCATGTTTTCCTCGGTCTTCCTCTCTTTCTGGTTCCATTTATATCGTTAACATAGAACTTTTTTATCATGCTTTCTTCATTAATTCTTTCCATATGTCAAAACCATCTTAACGATCTTTTCATTATTTTGTTCATAACACCATCATTCGCACCGCATTCACTTCTTATATTTTCATTCGACACTCTATCATACACAGAGAATCCACACATTCGTCTAAGAGATCTCATTACTACTGCATTTATTCTACTTTCATCCTTCTTTTGCCAGTTTCATGCTTCGTTTCCATGCATAAGGGTCGGTAGAAGAACACGTGTTATTTAATTTTTTTTTTTAATATTTTGAGGATTAAACAAAGTTATGTACAATTTCCTAAGTATGTAGATAATTCAGTTAGAGCGTGCTCTGAAATCTGATGTGCGATCAATTGCAGTAATTGGCGAGAGGTGAGCGACGCAATCCCCGGTTCGCGACTCTGGATGCCGATGTCACAGCGTGTATCATTCGCTGCCTAATTGCCAAAAGGAAAAAAATCAACCGCAACTGCACACGCAAAAATATAAATACTACCGCGCGAGTGCACGGATTCGTTACATGTTGGCACGGCCGCCCAAACAATCGCATATCTCGCGACGGCCGAGAAGTTTTCAGAACGCGTCGCGGCGCGGAAAAGCGCAACGATTTTTCAACATATTAGATACGATAAATATGCAAGTGAAGCACGGAACTGGCAAAAGAAGGATACAATTTGAATAAATGCAGTAGAAATGCGATCTCTCAGACGAATGTGTGATAAATCTACACTATATATGATACGAGTATCGAATGAATATAATGAAATAAAGTGTTATGAAAAAAATAATGAAAGATTCTTTTTTATGAATTGAAACACTATTTTTCCACATTTGAGGGGAAAATATTAGATCAAAAGTGGAAAAAAATGTTTTAATTCATAAAAAATTCGTCATAAATTGGAATTCCACGGTGTTAACGCCGTATTGTGAGTTTATCTAAAATGAATGGTTCATTAAGGATAGTTTGGGCATACGTAAAGAATAAATGAAGAAATAATGGTAAAGAGAGTACATATTAACGATGAAAAACGGAACTAGAAATAGAGGAAGACCGAGGAAAACGTAGCACGATTATATTTATCAAATATTTAATGAATAGCACGTGGAATAAAACCAGATATTTGTTAAGAATATTTTATTTATTGTTTCTCGAACAATTGTGTAAAATTACACATTAAACAATTTATACGAAAAAAACGTATGTTTTCTAGAAGTGCTGTAATATTTTATGTGAATAACATGTTTCATCTTGCTATGGCATTATAAAAAAATAATAATAAAACTTCTAGAAATCAAACGTTTTTATTTGTACAATATTATATTTCGATTGTTTAGAATGTTCATATATTTAAATAAGTTTTAATTCATAAGTACAGTACTTGAGTATTCATGCCATCGTCATAAAAAACACATTTTTTTTAATGTTGTCGACGCATATACGTATACATGATTGAAATCTTATGAACGACTCGAAAGCACTGAAGTAAATCATTGTAAATCCCCTACAAAAGAATCACATTCCAAACTTTTTCCAACCAGTCTCACACGCGTGCAACAATGTTGTAAATACACATTATATTCAATTCCCAACATTGTAAGTGAGATAATTGAGATTGCGCTCTGTCACAAGAAGCGCGTCAATACCAGACAGGCGGTGGTACGAGTTGTATCCATCACTACTGGTAGATCAGACTACTATTTGATCTTTGCAAATGCGGTCTTTTATTTTGGATATGCATGAACATAAGACAAGATTTGGTCACGGACATTAGTGAAAATGTTAATACGTTAAGACATTTTGCAAAATTGTTAACCCTAACTGTTAAATTAAATAATTTTGTTTTTTGTATCACAATGTTATTTTATTTTATTGTAACACCTGATGATGTCAACACAGGTTGATGAAACAGCTGTCACGTAAATAAAATAAAATTGTGATACAAAATTAAAGTTATTTAATTTAACAGTTAAAAATGTTAAGGTATCATAGTGTTTCGGCCAAAACAATGGACTATATGATATATTTCTTATGCGTTCATTCTGATCATTTTGAAATACTCGCAGTTCTAATGTATCATTTGCTGATTCGTTAATATTTGCCTTATTTTTTGAGGTCTTAAATTTGATATATTTCTCAAATATCATATTATCAAAAACGAATGCGTTAAAAAAAACTTATTTCGTGTACATGTAGCACGATGTAGCAAAAGCGAAGCGGATTCAAAACTCTAGCGGATAGCAAAACTCTGTATATCATGTTTTTAAATGAGTTACGGCACGCGGAATGAAACGGGGGGGAATTCTGTTCACCTGACGTCCCCAACAAGTTCAAATCAAATCAAATCAAATCTAATCAGTTTATTTCATCAACAGACATTACAAAATTTATTTTTAAGGCATCTATTGAGAACAGGTAAAATAATATATTATATATAGTATACTACCAGAAACGCATCAGAGATGGTTCAACATTAGGAAGACAGGATACTCTCCAGAATTAAGAGTATTTGCCTTCTGAACGTACTTTCACTAACATGAAAGACGTCGATCTCCGAGGAGACCGCGTTCAGCAGACTAATTGCTCTTCCCACCGGTGTCACAGAGACAGATCATACGTATCGACAGAATTTCTCAAAAACATGAGTTTCGATATTCGCTAGAGTTTCGCATTCGTTTCGGTTTCGCTATAGTGTGCTACAGGCGATAATGAGAGTAAGCGAAGTGAAAAAAAATATGTACCTATATAATAATATTTTTTTTAATGTGAAATTTTTTTTTTTTAAATGACAGTTATATAACAAATTCATATTGTGAAGTATTGGATATGCCAGCACACGTATTAACATTTATAATATTCATATGAAAATGTTTTATAAAACGAGTTTCACGGTTTTGATAAAATCGCAAACCCTGCCGGAACATACAATAGTTAAATAATATTTAAAATTTAACAAACGAAAGTTTTTAATTACAGGAAATGGTTATTTACTGAAACCGGCAATGGTAAAGTAAATATACTCGTATTATGGACGCCATTCAAGTTAATATTTTTAGAAAAATATATTTTACAATATCACATTATTGTAAATATTAACCAATTACTCTTCAAGGGCAATTTTAATTATGCCAACGAAACGTGTGCAAACGTTTAACTAATTAACTAACCACCAGGACAGACTCAGTCGATGTTAGCTATCCTGGCGAAACCAGTCGCTGTTGAACTGAAGACAATTAGTGGAAGTAGTTAATTAAAAAACATATTTTAGTTTAATTATCATTTCAAATTTCAATGTTAAAAATATATCAAATGTCTATTAATTATACATTCCGAAAACTATAATATAATAAAAAATTTATATAAAAAATAAAAAATATTATTTAGTTACAGTAATCTATTATAAAATATATAAATATATTTTTCAGAAGGGTTAAAACGTAAAGCATTTTGATAAAATGGTTAAAATTTTGAAAAAATGTGAAATTCGAAATTCGAATAAATTCCAGGATACCGTCACCTGGGGGTTACACGCCAGACGTGACAATGTTGCAGTCGCGTCACCAGGAGTCGTTAACTGTTATATGACGCGACTATCGCAACTGACTCGACACACACACTTCCACTTGGATGGCCAGTTGAGCTCCGCAAATCTATTCCTGTTCCCTTGTTATGACGATTTATTTCCATCGCTCCTGCAAACACCGCCGTAAACTTTAGGTATGCACACTTACCTACCTCATTATTACTTTAATTCACAAAACAGTGACAAATTATTATTTTTATGTATTAAAAAACCGTAATTTACATTTTTTAGTTTTTTTCTCGAATTATTTAGAGGTATTTACACCTTCATTATCGGGAGAACGATATAAAACGGTTTATATCGTTTTACCGATGATGAAGGTGTAAAACCTTCGAAACATGTTTGAGAAAAAAACTTCAAAAGCGGAAAAAACTGGGTTTTAATTTATAAAAATATGCATCATTATGGAATTCCAGTGTTAACGCCTTAATTTTATCAACAATTATCAAAGCAATGTTTAATCATAGAAAAAATATGTAAATGTAGGTATATGTTGTTTTTCGAACGATGACGTAAAACTCCCTAATAAATAATTCAATGAAAACTTCTGTTTTTTAGAAGAATACATATATTTTATGGGAATGACACATTTCGCTTTGCTAAAGCATTATCAAACAACAAAACAGTGTTTTAATTCATATAATGCATAATTATGGAATTCTATTGTACATAATACGAGTATGTTGAAACCTTGATTTCATCAAATAGTATTATATGTTTTAACTTTCACACGTAAAAATTGTACAAAAAATATTGCTTTTGTTCAATTGTTGTTGTCATTCAAAATGTTGTATTAATATAATACGAAGTATTTTAAATATAATAATATTAATAATAATGTAATATTCCATTTAAAGCTTTAAGGTTGATGAAAAAGCTTTTATAATACTTTTTGGCAGTGATATTGCATACCAAACTTTTGATTTTCGCTTCATTTAATCACGCGAAAGCGAAACATGTATTATAATTTATATAACATACACGTTTAATAAAATTTCTGTTTTCATAATGGCATTATTTTTTGTGCTAAAATCACACAAAAAAATAGATAGCAGTGAAATAAGCTAATGTTTTAATCAGGTTAATTTGTTTTACAGAAGAAATAATCTATTCTAAAAAGAGGTTAATCTCGATAGGTTGTAATTGGTGCCTACCCTCAAATAGACGTGCCGTGTTGATGGCTATGTAGATTTATTAAATCGCGGTTATTTATCGCATAAATTAGTTAAAGGTGTGGATCAATAAGCGGACAATGAAACGCTCTCCCTCTGCGGAGTGGTCACTCGGAGCGGCGATCCTTCGCGTCAAAAGTGCAATAACTCTGTCCCTAACGGCGACAGATCACGCCACGGATCCACTAAGGCAATTAATCGGCGGCTCCGAAGCCCTATCGACCCTGCCGACCGCCGAGCTCTGACGGATTGCCAAGGCATAATATAATAACTTTGGTAAACCCGTACTTGGAATTCAAAGTCTTCTGAAAATATACGATGTGATTAAATTGCAAAATGCGGTGAATTGAAAATAAGATAACTCAAACAATTTTATACTATACCAAGTGCAGATAAATATAAGAAGAGAATGAAGTGAGAACGAAAACTTTATGAATTAAAAATATAAAATATTCAAGAGGATGCGGATGGTTTGGATACATTATAATTATGCACAAGGCGAATCAAATTGATTTAAAAAGTATAGCTATTATATAGATTCTCGCGACATGTTAAAGCTATTTAATTTATCGCCATTTCATTGTCATCTGAATTCCACAACAGACCAAAAACGGTGAGAAAATCACACTGTTACCACCGAGAATCGAACCCGGAATGCCGGAAATCGCACATGAAAACAACGAATGAAGAAAATATACGGTTTGACGGAATTGCAGCAAAAAATAGAGGTAGTAATAATAGAGGTAGTAATAAAATAGAGGTAGTGGCAAGATCAAATCATTCTAATTTTACATGTCGGCCATGTAAGTCAAAGAAATCGACGTGTGTGCATGAAACGATAAATGAACGTTAACGTGAACGTGAAACGATTTGTGAAAAGTGTGTAATGGATTATTCTGTTATATATGTATTACTTAGACATAAACATATATTTAAATAATACATATTACATACTATAAAAAACAACAACAACCCTTAAATCTAACACTTAAAATACTTCATCCGGTTGAGTAATTTTTTATTTGAACCTAAGACCGTCTGAAGTTAGATCTTTAGCAAAGCCTTCAATATTTTATGGACAATGTATTGGCTTATCTATATAAATTGAGGGAAATGACGTGTTGGGAACAGAGGCCTTGAATCGTTGAAGATGGTAATATCATTATCAAAACGGTTAGGCTCTACAAGAATTGTTCGGCCACTAGAAGTATAATAGAATTTAATATAAAAAGAAAAATATTAAAATATTATAAAAGAAGTCCATTCTTTCTGCCTACCCCTTCGGGGAGACGGCGTGATGGTTAGTTAGTTAGTTAGTTAAGAAAAATATATAAAATTCAATTCATTTGTTAATAGGTCAAGAAACTTTTCTCTTGATATTCTATATACGAGTAGGTACCTAATTGGAAAAAATATTCAAAGATTAATATACAGCTGTAACGCGAGAGAGGTTATCAAGAGATAATGATATTCGATAAAGGTAACATCCAAAGAAACATTCTAAAATCTAATTGTGGAAATTTACCTTGTTTTTTTTTATTATTTACAACTTCTTCTTCTTCATGTCCTGTCACGCCTCCATGATGATACGATCTCGAGGATCCTTCTCCCCTTAATTCTATCAAAAGCATGATGCCTGAGAGCAATTCAAATTAGGTTCACTGCCTTAATCTCGCCCTGCAATGTTTGCTCCTTATCCTCCATCAATAGGGGTCCAGTCCGGTGCACCCTGAGCGATGTAGGCTGGGTGTCTCAGAGTGTGACCGATCCAAAATCGTTTGCATTTAGCTAATTAAACACTACCTTACGCCTATCATGCAAGTTCTGATAAACTAAATACGTGGATTAACACTGTGTAATTCCAATCTTCATTATTATTGTGGTGTTAGCTGGTTAGTTATATTTAGATACATTTCCTAATCTTGAAATGATTTTCTTTGCCGTATGTTCAAATAGGAACTGTTTTTTGTGTTTGACATATTTTGTCTTTTGTTTTAGTATTCCATTTAATCTATTTTAACATTTCAAAATCAATACTTTAAGACTTACCCAGAGTGTAAGAAATCACTTAGGTACCTACTTATGCTCTATCGAAAATAAAATAAAATATATAAACATTCTGTGAGATTATCATTTTCTACTTCTTGCAACATATCTAATTTTATTTTGAAAATTTGTTAAATTTTTTTTTTTTTTTTTTTATTATTCAACATAATTGGAAAGGCATTATATAAAAATACGAAAAGTAAAGTAATATGATTATAACGTAATTCGCTCAATATTCAAGATCTATTGACCCCAAACAGTGTCAAATAGAATGTAAAACGCTTGGCTCCTGATCCAGGGGACTTGGGTTCAAGCCTGGACACGACCAGATTCCTTCTTCATAATAATGAGCTATTTTCTGCTCACATTGAAGATTGTAAAACTAAATTCTAATATCCTTGGTATTAATCTTTTTTTTTTTTTTAAATAATAAAAAATAATAAAAATGTTGTTCTCTGGACCATGGCTTAGAGAGCAAGTCGCTAGACGCAAATGGCTGTGGATCGGTTGTGACCGATCCACATCACGCCGCTCCTGAAGGAACTTCACTGGCTTAAAATCCGAGAGCGAGTAAAATACAAATTGTGTTTGACAGTGTTTAAGGGTCGACACCAGAGAGCGCCAGCGTATATATCTGACCTCTGCGTGACACCCATGCCAACGGAAAGGCAACGTTCACTCCGATCAGTAGAAACTAGTGCAAACAACATAACAATTCCAGTCAGAGCCAATAAAGCAAGTTTCTATAATCTGCTTTCAGCGTTGCGGGTCCGTTGGCGTGGAATAGTCTCCATGTTAGTATGAGGATAGTGACGTTAAATTTAAGAAACTTCTGAAGACTGCACTGTTTGGTCAGTCATTTCCTAATGCGCCCTTGGAGTAATTGATTTTACAAAACGGCGCACTTAAAATACAAATCATAATAATAATAATAATAATAATAATCATTTACTGTCGGAGTTTCAAGTTAAGATTATCGTTGCAAAAGAATGTTCTCATTTGTAATAATACCCTACAAATTAAGTGCTGCATGCGAAATTTTATTCTCAATTCTTTTTTTTTTGTTATATTTAGTGTAGCGTATTTAGTGCTTCTCATAAATAAAGTAGTTTAAACAAATCCAACACGAGTGCCTAGCCAAATTCACACGAATAACTTAAATTTCCTATGACCAGTTTAATTATCAGCAAGGAATGCTGTTTTCGTTTTACACGATCTCTATCGCATCCGTGGAGCAATAAATTGTTAAAGGAGTCACTTCATATCCGGTGGGCTTCCTTTGATGGATGGGGAGAGGGGCGCGCGGGGAGTCGATCGCCTGTCGCGCTCTTGGGAAGACGCATACTTAAGACAGAGGCGAAAAAATAAGTAAAATTTATGAATTCATGACGACTCAAATGGGCACCGGAGACCAGATGAAAGACATATCAATTATTTTTGTGGCCCAAAGGCGCCCCGTGATTTTTAATTCTGTATAAACAATATTGTCCCCGAAGTTCTTTGTCATTTTGAGCCCTTCTTCCTCCCTCAGCTTTTCTTTTTGCGCTTTCACTACCGACTTCACTTTCTTCTAAGATGGCAGTGCACAATGGTGTTCTTGTGCCGACCCTTATGTATGGAAGTGAAGCATGGAACTGGCAAAAGAAGGATGAAAGTAGAATAAATGCAGTAGAAATGAGATCTCTAAGACGAATGTGTGGCAAATCTGTATATGATAGAGTGACAAATGCAAGTATAAGAAGTGAATGTGGTGCGAATGAAAGTGTTATGAACAAAATAAGGAAAGGGTCATTAAGATGGTTTGGACACATGGAAAGAATGAGTGAAGACAGAATGGTAAAGAAGGTGTATGTAAACGGCGTGAACGGAGCTTGAAATAGAGGAAGGCCGAGGAAAACGTGGCACGATCAAATCAATCAAATATTGAATGTCGGTCACGTGAGGAGTCGGAAAAATCGACGTGTGTGCATGACAAGATGTATGAATGTAGAGGAAGCGAGAGAAGTATGTCAGAACAGAACAGTGTGGCGTTCCATTCTTTTTGCCTACCCCTCCGGGGAGACGACGTGATGGTAAGTTAGTTGGTTAGTTAGTTAGTATAAACAATACATTTTGAGAGAAAAATACTGACGAAAATTTTCGGACCCACGCTGCAGAATGGAACTCACAGAATCAAAAGAAACCTTGAACTTGAAGTACTGATTATCAGGAAACAGTAGAGAGATTCTGTAAGTCTCAACGCCTACGGTGGGCTGGCCATGTGGAAAGAATGCCAGAGTGTCGCGACAGCTGTTTCGCTAACCGATGTTGGCATCATCAGTTTATTGTAACACCTGATGATGCCAACATCGGTTGGCGAAACACCTGTTGCGACACTCTCAGTGAATAAAATGAAATTGTGATATTATAACAGTGTTTTAAATTTTAACAGTAATGATACCATACTGAGAAAAAAAAATGGACCCACGCTGGAGGATGGGACTTACAGAATTAAAAGAAACCTTGAACTTGAAGTACTGATTAACCAGGAAACAGTAGTGAGATTCTGTAAGTCTCAACGCCTACGGTGGGCTGGCCATGTGGAAAGAATGCCAGAGGGTAGAACACTACAAATTATATCCAGATGGGTGCCCCGAGAAAATAAACCAAGAGGCAGACCGAGGAAAAGATGGGCAGATTGCGTGGAAGAAGATTGGGAGAAAATGGAAGAAACTGGGTAATGGAGAGAGATGGCCAGGGACAGAAGTCAGTGGAGGACCGTTGTGGAGGAGGCCAACTCCCACACCGGGATGTAGTACCGAGAAATGAATTAATGAATGAATAAACAATACTTTAGCCATTAAAAATATATTAAACATTATTAAAAAACAAACACCCGTTCACAATAGAGTTCTAGTTCCAACCCTTATGTGTGGAAGCGAAGCATGGAACTGGCAGAAGAAAGAAGAGAGCAGAATAAATGAGGAAAAGATAAGATCCCTTAGACGTGTGTGTGATAAAACGATGTACGACAGAGTTTCAAATGCTGATATTAGGAAGGAATGTAGAGCGGAAGAAAGTATTATAATCAAAATTATGAAAGGATCACTGCGTTGGTTTGTTCACATGGAACGTATGGATGAAGAAAGAATAGTTACGAAAGTACCTATACGTTAACAATATGAATAGAGTACGGTGTCGTGGAAGACCGAGAAAAACATGGCATTACCGAGTCAATCAAATTTTAAATGTCGGCCATGTTATAAGTCGGAAGAATCGACGCGCGAGTATGACTCGCTGTATGAATGTGAAGAAAGCTAAAGAGGTGTGTCAGGATAGAGTAGTGCGGCGGTCCATTCTCTCTGCCTACCCTTTCGGAGAAACGGCGTTATGGCTTGTTGTTGATGCTGTTGTTGAAAAATTATAAACAACCATATTATATGTATAATAAATTTAACTTCAAGTCCAATAATTAATTTGTTCCCGTTGTCTCACAATTCAAACAAAATAACAATTTAACTTACCACAAGACTTGATCCCCTTCCCCTTTTCATTGTGTATATAAGTAACGATTTTGTCTCATTTTATTGTTAAAAAATTACACTGAGCAGGGGTGTCTGTGGCCGAAACATGTTTCTAAAAATACAATGTTTTCAAAAAATTATTCAAGTTTGAATCCACAACACAAAGTGATAATATATGTAGAAGAAAAAGCTAATATTAAGAATAACGATCTTTAAAAAAATCATTTTTTTTGTATTCAAAAATGTAAATAATATTTTAAGTTTATAATTAGCTACACATTGTATCGATGTAAAAGCCATTAATTGCAATCAGCGTCCGCATAGATTGGGCGGGAAACTAAAGGTGTCATCCATGTTGTTGTGAAAATGATGAAAGCAACGCGTTCTTATGTAAGAACGTGACTATAATTCAGGGCCCGTGGAGTCGGTCTCTTCGCCCACGCCGGTAGACAGAGAGAGATAAGATCAAGGAAACCTCCTAGTATGTAATTACAGGTAGCCGTGTTTGTTTACTGTTAACTGTTATCCGCCAGTTCGTTGCGATCATTTACAATTGAATCACATCGAAGCTATGTATGGAAGGCCGTGTTAATCCTACAACGGGAAAACCGATATGTTTTTGCACTTCTACATGTTTAATGATTATTCTAAAGCTGACTATATAAATTATACGAATTTATTATAATACTTTTCTTCTATGTTCACCATACTTTGTGTAGTAGATGTTTTATATGTCATTTTTTTATTTATTTACTTTGTATATACAACACTTTCTTTTAAAAAAATTGAAATTACATATCAGACATGTTTCGGACAACCGATCCTTCTTCAGTGATACATATTATATAAAAAAACATTTAAAATATAAAATTGTTTACAAATATTATCAGTTTTGACAGATGTTATAAAGATTTATTTTTTAACGTTTATGCTTTTGTTATAACAAATATTATGAATCAATTAAAAATTTAAAAAAATAATTTTAAGTTATTATTGGGGTTCAGATAATTACTTACAACAAAGGAAATAAATCAAAGATTGGACTTGATATTAATTTTATTGGATTATTTATAATATTCTCTTTTTTTTATTGCTATTTTAATTTCTAAAATTTCGAGATTGCTCAAAGTTATATTTCTATTATTAACATGCAAAATTTCAACGCCATTATCTTTATTAAATGAATGATCTTTTTCAATGAGGTGGTTAGCAAATTCAAAAAAATTATTATTACTATTGAATTGACTGACGATAAAACTCCATATTAAATAATTAATATTAATAAAATCGTCTTTCTTCTAGGAGTTAATTTTTTTATATGGAATGACATGTTTCGCCCTTCTAAGTCATTATCAAATGATTATGACTTGGAAGGGCGAAACATGTCATTCCATAAAAAAAAACTGAATAAAACTCCTAGAAGACAGACGTTTTCATTTATATTAATTAGATAATAAAACTTCTAGAAAACAGACGTTTTGATTCGTCTTAATTCTGCAATGTTTGTACTTCAAAAACATCGCGCGAAAGGGCAAAAAATCTGATAAATGAATGATGTATCAAAATAAATAGTCACAAATTAACCGTACGCAAACCTTACATCAAAGTGTACCGTGTCTCGAAGAGATTTCGAGATTAACACGAAGAATACCAATACATAAGAAGGCCAACATTTTCCCAGCAGGCTTAGGCCTTACGTATGGATCGATTTATGATAGCCGACGAATTTTATTACTATGATAAGATTTTCAGCACTAGTCAGCCTAAGCGGTGATGTGCTACGTGGGCTTACACTTGCGGGGATATTTATTCATTCCAGCCTAAATAACGGGTAACGGCAGGCGAAATGATGCCTGTTCTATAACTTTAATCGCATTGAGTTATATACGAGTATAATACATCAATGTTCGGGCATGATTTATTCCATTGGCTATGCACGTGATCAAATCGAGATGGAAGTTTCTCGATTTCAATGTAGAACAGTTTTTGATTCAGTCAAATTATTATATTTAAACTATCACAAACATAGTAGGCGTAAAATATTCAATAGTTGAATTTTTTTTAAATTAACTTCTTCTTCTTCTTCTTTGCTAGCCTTCTGCCCCCTTTTGTATCCAAGATTTTCCAACCCTTTTGATAATATCATGGGTCCATCTCATCGGTGGCCTTCCGACACTTCCGAAACATATCATTCTTGTAAATTATAATAAAACTTCTACAAAATGGACGTTTTCATTTGTATTATAATTATTACTTAATATGGAGTTTACATCATTGTTCAAGAAACAATGAATATATATTTAAATATTCATATGAAGCACTCACTTTGTGGTTAGACATTTTAAAAATATAAAATAAAATAAATAAGTTAATTAATTGGCGTAATTTAACTTAATTAACTTTTCCTAGAAATTTGCTATTTTAAACTTTTTTTTGCTTCCTTTCTTTCTCTTACCCCCCACTACTCGCATTATTTATAGTTATTTGTACCTAATTACATTTATTCGCATTTCCTAGAAAATTGCTGTGCTATTTCAAAGGTAAACAGTTTTTCGATTATCCCTTTCTCTCTCGCACCCCTCCTCTGATTTCACCACCGTTTATTATTATATATACATGTAAATGTTGTGTTTTCGTTTCGTTATTATACTGCCCTGATGAAGTTTGGGTCCAAGCGAAACTAATTGGCATCAATTATAATAACTATACCGTATTTTGTGTATTTTTTATTTTTAGTATATATATTTGATTTGAATCAGTATTTCAAAACTTCTATTGTATTAGTTCTTCAATCAACGGATGAATTGTCAATACTTTATTTTCAGGCCGTTTTATTGAGATTGGTAATCTCTATTAAAAGTGCACTCTTTTCAAGAAGAAGAGCTATAATCTAAATCAAACGATTCACAATAACGAAGCAACGATGACAGAAATCACGAAGTTCCCTAAAGATCCGATCTGGAAGCGAGTAAACAATAGCCCCGCACAAAAAGAAATCCCTGATTCGAATTGCATTCATACGGATGTACGGTTAATTTACTAAAGTTTATCTGATTGGTATATCTGAGTCGGTATTATAATCGGTTCGATTCAAACGATCTGTCGAGTCCATTGTGGCGAGGCTATTTGACAACTCTCCCATTCATCATCACAAAGCCGAACTCAAGGCGGTGTCCGTCAAGCGTCAACGTGACGACAGATAGCCATCCGCCGACCGCTCGTTCGTTAAACTGTTTATTTGGTCTGTGCTGGCCGAAGAGTCTAAGATGCAATTTTTCTGGATAATTCGATAGCCGATAGAGGTCAAGTCGAGTTCCCATCGCACTCGGGGTCGAGGGATTCATCGCAGATCATAATGCGTATTTTTTACACTTCTGTCAAAGATCCAACGTTGCTAATTTAGTTAGACTGTTAGGTGTGCTATTGATTATCGTTAGTTAAGAATGAATACATAAATTGAATCATTTCATTCGCAACGATATGTCTATTTCGACAAAGAATAAAGTGCTCAATTTATTCGAATAAACCCATGACTAATAGACGAATAAGATTTTTTACAGAACTCAAATGTCCATAGATAAAAGTACGCATATGATGATTGTTTAATTATTATACATATAAAGAGTGAAATGCTCTGTGTTATAATAATATGGTGAACATAAAGCGTTTAGACTGTGGAATATCAAAACAATGATTTGTATGAAATTGAAATGTGTCTTTTTCCAATTCTTCTCTAGATGCTTCAAAGGTTTTACACCTTCATCATCGGGAGAATGAAATAAAATATTGATATCGTTCTTCCGATCATAAAGTGTAAAACTTTCGAAATATGAACCGAAAAAAACCTCGAAAGTGGAAAAAAAATGTCTTAATTCATAAAATCCAATTTCATGATTTTGTTATTCTTAAAATAGCAGAAGAAAGTATTATAAACAAGGAATCACTGCGTCAGTTTAGATACATGGAACGCATGGATGCAGAAAAAATTGTTCAGAATGTACCTGTATACATTAACGATGTTAATAGGGTACGGAGTCGAGAAAGAGTCAGGTGTTACAATAAACTGATAATGCCAACATCAGTTGACGAAACAGCTGTCGCGACACTCTCAGTGAATAAAAAGAAATTGTGATATTATAACAGTGTTTCAAATTTTAACAGTAATAATGTTGAAGTATCATAGTGTTTCGGCCAAAACAATGGACTATATATGGTATTGTAATTAAAAATAATTTAATTCACTTTGTTCACATTTTTTCGCGTCTCTCAAAAGTGGATTATTTTCTCTCTCTTAAATATATTGATAAAAAGATAATCAAATAATGAAATGTTGTGAAACTTTTTAGTTTTTAGTCTATATTTTTACTACTCTCTGAATGTTGTGTAATGACTGCATATGTATATATTGTATATCATTACTTTGTCCCAAAATGAGTAATGTACTCATGGGAATACAATAAAATATTGTACGTTTGTAAAAAAAATAAAAATTAATAAAAAATAATCAAACTTTTAAGATCGGCCATGTTAGAAGTCGGAAGTGCGCGTATGACTCGCTGTATGAAAGTGGAAATAGAGAGATGTGTCAAGATCTAGTAGCGTGGCAATCCATTCTCTCGACCTACCCCGAGGAAATGGCGTGATGGTTTGTTGTGTTATTTGTTATGTTTCATTTAAACATTAATTAAAAGTCTATATTTAAGAAAACGTCCATACAAGTTATTTGCGTTCATTTTGCAACAACTTGTGATCATCGGGGATTGATCTTCGCATAAATAACAGATGGGTCGATAAATTTCCCTTCGTACCTTCGGGAAGTCGAGTCCAGATGGGAGATAATAGCATCACGGCAGCCCAGGGCGGGGGCGGATGCGGCGGAGGGCGGAGACGGGCATGGATATGACCGAAGCAAAACCAATTTCACAATACTCGAGATGCACCAACGGATAAGTTCGCTCATGGAGAAAACTTATTGAATATGAATATAATTTCGAATCTTGTTTGTGAATATGAAGCACCATCTGAACTCCTTTTCTTTACTCTTTTACCACCAGAATGTCAAATAAATTATGTCTAGTTTTAAAGAATCCAATTACGATTATATTATAGTAAATCCGTTAATTCATTTTTTGTGGCGATATACCATATTTAATAGTTCAAATTTAAAATTCCTAGTGACTAAAAACATTGTCAAAGCGCCCTTGAGGTGAGGTATTCACAAATCGGCGCTATACAAATTAACCTAATTATTATTATTATTCATTATCGATGACATTTTTCATGCATAATCATGCAAGTCTGACATAATATATTTTTGATACAATACCCAAGTAAACTAACTAACAAACCCTCACGAATTTTCCACGTAGGGGTAGGCAGAGAAGATGGACCGCCACACTGTTCTATCTTTACAACTCTCACGCCTCTTCTACATTATACATTATACTACACACATAGTGACACGCACACTCTTCGATTGTTTCTACTTCGAACAAAGGCGTCTTTCAGTAATTGATTAATTTGATCATGCCATGTTTTCCTTGGCCTTCGTTTTTTTCCATTCACGCTATTTTATATATCTTTTTACCCTCATCCATTCGTTCTATATATCCAAACCATCTTAGTGACTCTATCTTAATTTTATTTAGGACGCATTCATCCGCCTTACATTTCTTTCGTACTTCATCATTAGATAGAAAGTATAAAAACACGAAAAATTACTTGTAAACATCGTTAATTAATAAAAAACACATTTTAGCAGTCATTTTAGACAATAAAATTGGTAAAATTCCTAGAATTGTGTAAAACTTGAGAATCGTTGCATTTTCTTTAACTAAACATGTTATTAAGTAGGCACTTGATATTTATTAATTGACGTAATTGTAACTTTTCCCAGTGACGCACCAGATCGGTTATCACGGACCGATTATGAGGAGACTGGACCACAATGCTCTCGTCAAATTACACAATTAGATGTTGGCGGCGGTGCCTTTGAGACCCCATCCTCCCCTCCGCCGCGCTCCACAAACCTCACCCCCTTCGATAGGAGTCTCATCTCACGGCGTGTCACTGCATGATCTCATTGTTTCCGACGTCAAGCCATCGATACACTTCTATCGGTTTCACAACTCATTCCTAACACAGCGTTTCGCCACAACGGCGATGTGCGCTTATTAAAAATCCTTAGGCACTATACCAAAATGCCAATATTCAAATCATTAAAATCAAATAGTCCATTGTTTTGGCCGAAACACTATGATAATTTAACATAATAAACTGTTAAATTAAAAAATCTTTGTTTTGTGGATCACATTTATTTTACGCGACAGCTGAATGTTATGTTATTGTAACACCTGATGATGTCAACATAGGATGACGAAACAGCTCTCGCGTAAAATAAAAATACAATTGTGACACATAAAACAAAGTTTTTTCAATTTAACAGTTTATTACATTAAAATCAAGCAATAAAATAAAACTCTTATTAAATTATTTTTAATGTTAACTGTTATGGTGGCATTTTTATTCTTCTATATGGCGTACATTTACAGATAAAAAAGATGATGCTTATTTTAAGAAAAAATTTCGTAAGAGAATTACTATAAGGGCGTTAGATGATCATAGTGAAAATCAAAAATTCTAATAATTTTGCCGGTTGATGGAGCAATCATATCACTTTAATATACCATATGTATAAATTATTATTTAGTTTTCAATTCATATAATAAACCTTATGAGCTATGTAGTCTATTCTCCAGAGGGTTGCTCCTTCTGTGAAATAGATTCCCAGCTGTCCTTCAAACTTGTAGAAGGTCTTCCACGAGGACGAGTCCCGTGATACCGATTGTGTAGTGCAATAAAGGGGAGTCTGGTGGTAAAGAAAAAAAAATCTTTTAATAATGTATATTTAATTAATCCACTAATGTTTTTGTTTTCGACCGGGTTCGGTAGTTCGCTACCATCTTCTGGTGCTGGTGTCCATCACCTTCGCTGTCTACTCCATAAAATATCCCCAGCATTTTTTTAATTTTTAAAATTAAAATTTAATATGTAGTCGCGTAAAAAAGTTTAACGCACATTATCAAAAACTCATTAAAACCGCATATTTCTAGAAGATTTCAATTTGCTAATGGTACAGGTCTGTGCCAGTTTTAGTCAAGTCTCTACTTCCACGGCAGGAAAACGTGTTTCGTGTGTAGGCTCCCTTACCCGTTAACAGGTGCTCTCAATTCCTGTTCCGGCATTCATCTCGCACACTCCCGCGGGCATAATAATGGCACGGGCCCGCGGGAGACAGCGTGCAGCGGTCGAACATGACGCCATTAAGACTCCCTTAAAATTTTAATTATCCCATTTGCAGTAAACAATTCGCACAAAACCAATAATAGTAACGCGCGAAGGAGACGGCTACTTTTTCACAGAGACAGTTTTAAAACACCCGACGTTTATCCCCGTACTCTCTCCAACAATGTACAATCGTCTCAAACGTAATTATCTATTTTATAATCAATCAATCCCAATTTCACAAAACAAAGCAAAATAGACCATACATCATGTACCATATTTTGCTTTGTTTTGTGAGATTGGGACATAGAAGTGGATTGAAATTAAACTGGATTAAATGTGGCCTAGATACCCTTTTCGCCTTACGCTTTTTTTCTGGAATGGTGCATTCTCCAGCTAATGAAAGTCCTGCGTGGATGGGGGCGGGCCTAGGGATTCTTTGAGCGAAGCTGACGAAGGGGCGCCGCTGCGTCCTATAACAGCTTCGGGTAACTGGCGGGTAACCTTCTACGTCTATATTTAACTACATGTTTGTTCATTTGTAGGTGTTTTATTATAATAATCATTGTATGTTACCCTACAATTAATATTATCTATTTTATGGACATATTTAGACTTAACAACAGCTGTTTCATCAATCGATGTTGGCATCATCAGGTGTTACTAACAATTATTTTTGTATTGTTTGTAACACCGGATGATGCCAACATTGGTTGGCGAAACAGCTGTAGCGACACTCAAATGAAAAATGAAAATTGTGATATCATAACAGTGTTTAAATTTTTACAGTTAATAAGTATCAGAGTGTTTCGGCCAAAACAATGATCTAGACTTAACTATTGAAGGCACCATTAGTTTTTAAATATCGTAAATACGTTTTTTTAAATATGGAATATTCTCGTTTCAGCTGTTTTGAGGCCTCTGCCTCTGGATAGAGACGCCTACTCACAAGTTATAGTCAACATCGGGGGAACTGACATGCCGCCGTAAAAAAGAAGACGCAAATATAAAAGCAATTAGAAAAGGGTAACGTAAGATTTTCGAATTATTACAAAGTTTATTATTTTAAAAAAAGTTTTACGAGCACCAATTTAAAATATTCTTCTTCATATCTTCCTCCTCATAATATATCTGACGATAATTAATACGAATGAAAATGTCAGTTTTCTAGAAGTTTTATTCTATTTTATGGGAATGACATGTTTCGCCCTTTTAAGGCATTATCAAATGTATCTAAGGCATTTGATAATGCCTTAGTAGGGCGAATCATGATATTCCCATAAAATATAATAAAACTTCTATAAAACTGACGTTTTCATTCGTATTAACTGTTTTTAAATTATTTTTATTGAATAATTTGTTTGACCTTTAAACTTCACGATGTTATACAGTGCGGAAAAATTGTTTTTGTTGCGACATAGATGCCAAAATTAGAAAGATCTCATTACTGATCTCCTTGACTGCGCTTGCAGTTTCTAGAATATTCCATCGCCGGCATGAAGGCAACTAGCACGTTGAGCATCTGTTCCCTCAAAGGAATTAGACTGATGGTCCGTGGCTGACTCGACACTATTCTGACGGCATGATACCCCCGGAATGTATCTCGTGTCCGATCGATGCCGATTGATGCCGGCATTGATGCGTTTTAATTGCTATTCTCTCCGGCTTTGTTATGAGCGTTTGTCAAGGGTGGGGCGGGCCGATTGGTGCCGTGACGTCACGCTCAAGATCACAATACTGCGGCGGAGATATCATTTGATTTACATAATGCCCCAGACCCCAAAAGACATAACAAAATGATCCGACGCCACGTGAACGATATTAAAATAACTTTTAAATTAACTATTGTACCATGATTGCATTCAATATCTGGACGTAATAAATACAGTGACGTCAAAGTATAGTTTCATTCCGAAAACAAAACAACAAAAACAAACCATCACACCGTTTCCCCGTAGGGGTAGACAGAGAGAATGGACCGCCACACTACTCTATCCTGGCACACCTCTCTAGTTTCCTCCACATTCTTACAGCGAGTCATACACGTACTTCGATTCTTCCGATTATTAACATGACCAACTTTTAAAATTTGATTAATTTGGTCATGCCCTGTTTTCTTCGGTTTGCCTCGACTACGTACTCCATTTACATCATTAGCGTATACTTTCTTAACTAATATATACTTATGTATACTTCTTAATTTTTTTTTCATTCTGATGCTTGTTGAAATAACCTTTTACGCTAATCAGTATAAGAAAAAGACAAATAAAACATCTAAAACACAAAGTATGGCGAACATAGAAGAAATATATGAATCAATAAAAAAATTTGTTCATTTTTTCAAAAGACGTTACAAGAATATGTAAAGTTTAAAACAGGTAAAATGCCAGGAATGCATGGGAGATAGTCCGACATTAAGAAGCCCAAATACTGTCTAAAGTCAAGAGTATATTTATCTTCTGACAAATACCCTTAACTTGAGACATATTTTACTAAATACGAAAGAAAGGAGAGACCATACAGATTTTCAATGCGTCATAATATTTTATATATTGTAGCAAATTGGATTGCATTATTTTAATGAAATAAAGCAAAATTCGTTAATAAAACACGTGAACGTATGCAGAATAATTTAACTTCATCAATGGTGTCTTTACTGCATTCAAAAGATTTAAAAAAAACACCCCATTTGACTCGTTCGAACTTGCGGTTGGTAAAAAATTCTGTAACCAAAACAATTAGGTAATTACATACCGACTGGGGTGAAATTTGCCCAATCATGCACTCATATGTTACTAGCTAAGCTGATGTTAAAAATATAAGAGAGTATACATATTTATTTTAAAGCGTAATCCTGTAATGATCGTAATACGATTAATACGAATGAAAACGTATGTTTTCTAGAAGTTTTTTTATAATCTATGGGAATGACTTGTTTCACCTCTTGAAGGCAATATATTATGCCTTAGACAGGAGTAACATGTCATTCCTATAAATTATAATAACAATAAACCACCACGCCCTGCAGGGTAGGCAGAGAGATAGACCGCCACACTCCTATATCCTGATACGCCTCTCTAGCTTCCTCCATACTCATACAACGAGTCATATATGCACGTCGATTCTTCCGACTATCTTTAAAATTGATTAATTTGATCATGTCATGTTTTCCTCGATCTACCTCGACTCTGTAATCCATTCACATCGTAAACGTAAACTTATATTAATTGTAATAAAACTTCTAGAAAACAGATGTTTTCATTCTCATTAATTATTAAATATTGAGTTTTATATGATTGTTAACATGAATATTATATAACAAATATTTTAGTTGTGTTTTTTGCTAAAATAAAAAGTAATTTGTTCAACTGACGTAAATGTATTACATTTGGGAGCGAGAGTTTGGGACAACCGCTAAAAGATTCTTTTTCCAAATCGCAATGAATCAACGGCAAAACAATTTAAATAACCATAAACTAGAGGAGTGAAAAAGAAGAACATCTAGAAACAACAATAACTGTGCGGTGACAAATGGCCGAGTATTCGTCTCGAGTGCTCGGGGACATGCGACCCATCCACTCACCGGTTTACTAATGACGTAGCCAAATGCCTCGCCATCAATTCATCAGTTTGTGCCGTTTTTTCCTTCCCCTATCCCCCTTTACTCTTCCTCCCCCTCCCGCCGCCGCAACCCTCCTCTCGGCGGGGGGAGGCTGCCGCCTCGTCATCTGTTGCTTTGGTGGTGACTAGGTCAGTAATTTGCTACCCACTTCGGTGTGTTTACGGCGGGGATTTTTTAATGGATCTGTTGTATTGGAGAGCTTTTATGCACACTTTTACAATCGTAATAAACTCGCGAATTGGAGTTATCGCTTTACGATTGTGTGATGAGTTTGTTGGGAGCGAACTTACGGTCGCGCTATTGTGTAAAACAACTTACAATTTAATTGTTTCTTAAACAATGATGTAAAATCCATACTTTTTACATACTTACTTGTTGTAGTCTACTGCTGGACATAGGCCTCCCCCATACTTCTCCACGTATTCCTACCTTTCGCATCCAAAAAAATCCATATAAAATAATAAATAAGAATTAAATGCTGTTTTATGGAATTTTTATTATACTTTATCTGAATAATGTCAGACATTTGATAATGCCTTAGACAGGCGAAACATGTCATTCATATAAAATATAATAAAGTTTCTAGATAACAGACATTCGTAATTCGTATTAACAACTTAAAATTTATATCCATTTTATACAAGAAACATGTTTAACGTCATTTTGATACTGTTATAGCGTCCCCCGACTCATAGAAAATACTGTTACACTGCTAACTTGTGACCATATCACTGTTATAATTATTTCAAAATTATCAAAGTTTCTATATATGTTTGACGGGTCATTCATCTCTATAACTAACTAACCATCACACTGTTTCTTCGAAGGGGTGGGCAGAGAGAATGGACCATCACACTGTTCTATCATAACGTAACTCTCGCGTCTTTTCTACATTTACACGCATTATCATTAGACACACCATGTGCTGGCTTTCCCCGAATTTTTTTTCCATTCACACTACTTATATTTAATGTCTTTTTAACAATTCTTACCTCACTCACGACCTTCCTAGACTTATTTTTCATTCACACTTCTTCTTCTTCAAGTGCCCTGTCGGGTCCCCCCAACGTTAGCGATCACCGCGAACACCCCGGTCGTTGGCAACAGCTCCTCCACATTTCGGATGCCGGTCAACTCCCTCACGTTTCGTAGCCAGAACATTTGTCCCGGGCCCTCGGCGTCCCTAAATTATCCCCTCCAATATCAGTTAGAGAAGGTGGTACTTTTCCCCACGCAGTATATGACCCAAATGTGAAATCTTCCGAAACTTGATAGTTGATAACAGTTCCCTGTCAACTCTAGCTCGCCTCAAGACTTTGGTATTGGTAACCATGTCTGTCCATGTCTGTCCAATTCTAAGCATTCGGCGATGGAGCCACATTTCTATTCACTACTTGTATATCACTACTTGTATATATATTTTTAACTAATCTTCCCTCGTCCATTCATTTCAAATGTACAAACCATCTTATATCTTATTTAAATTCAGGACATATCTCTGTATACATGTGTGTACATATTTTTCCTACTTTTGCTGTAAATTTAACATTGATGAATTAATTATATGTATGCAGATTAATAATCTTAACAATTATATATTTTCGGGATTAAAAAAAATCAATTGAAGCAAATATGCAGAGACATTTATAATTTTTCAAGCTATAGTTAATACATGATATGAATATGAAATCACAAAATCTCATGTTTAATTAAATTCAAAGTGGAAAGCACAAATCTCTTTTTTTAATATTGCATAATCAATATTATTCGAAGAGATTTCATTCAATCAGAATTCAAAAATTTATAAATTGTTTGATGTTTTAGAATGTGTTTTGCAAAACACACAAATTACCTTTTCGAAACAAAACAAAAGTATTTGCGATTTGATGCATGTTATGAATTTTGAAAGTGGAGCATTGTAGGTGCAAGTATTATAAACAAGTATGATAGTGTCACGTTATGCAGTATTTCACATTACACATTCTAACCAATCCTCCCTTGACCCATAAAGAATGCAGATACATTCAAAGCGACTCGATCAATGTTTACATCGTTGCCCCAAAAATAACGAGAATTTAACACTTATTTTGCGTAGTTGATTGTCTGTTTTCCAGAAGTTTTATTTTATTTTATGGGAATGACACGCCTTGCTAAGATCATCAAATGTGTGATAATACCTTAAAACAAATCATCCCCAAAAATTTATTAAAACTTCTAGAAAACAGACGTTTTTTCATTCGTATTAGTTATTTACCATGGAGTTTTACGCCATTGTTAAAAAATCAATATATCTATTATTTATTCTGTAAATCGTCGGTTCAAAGGTATAACTCATTAAGTGACATTTAATTTTTTTTTTTAAATTTCTTTATCAGACTTGTGAATCGGCAGAAAATAATCACCAAGTGTTTTTATTAAAGAATAACTGTTATTCTTTAATAAATACATTTGGTGATTATTTTCTGACATAGAATTCACATGTCTGATACAGAAATCGCAAAAAAATATTTTAAATGTCATTTAATGAGTTTTACCTTTGAACCGACGAAATGATCTGAGGTAATAGGAAATATTAGTAATACGGCTTAGAAACTAAATCTATAGTGCTAATAACGTGTTAATCATTTCGCCTTGCTCAGACATTATCAAATATTTGAAAATATCAGCAAGGCGAAACAAGACATTCTCGTTAAAATATAATAAAACTTCTAGAAAACAGACCTTTTTTAATTCGTATTAATTATTTAACATAGAATTTTACATCCATTGTTCAAAAAGCAATAAATAATTTATTTTGCACATGATTTGAGGCATTAAATGGAGTGCGCTATGTCTGCGTGAAAAATCTATGACTTATAAACTAAATCTTTCATGCCAATACCGAGTTAATCAAGAACCTAAGTCGTCTTTACAGCAACACTAATTACTAAATTACTAAGATTCCTATTTCAAAAGCATCGAAACTTCATTCAACGTTAGAAAGTTAAATACTTAAACGAATTTAACGATTCGGTAAATACGGTTGTAAAATGCAATTACAGCGCGGGTTGCGAGCTTCCCGGGCGAACGATGCCGGCACAGAAATCCTGCACCAGTTTACGAAGGACACCCGTCCGTAGTGGGACCATAAACAAAATACCCGGCACGAACTGATATCGACCCGGCGCGTCTGAGGGCCGAGGGGCCGCCGTGGCCTGTTATGATGCCCGATTGATTGATGGATGAAAGGATAGAAGATATATTGCACGTAAATTTAGTTTGATTAAACCCCGGGGTAAGATGCCCCGGTGAGCGCCGGTACACGCGGTTTCCGCCGCAACAATGCCCGGTAATGACAAGCTTTCGGTGTTTTTGCGCCGAGTCATCGGCTCCCATGTCATTTATTTAACTTAGACTATGGTCATGCGAAGACATTGCTTTGAGTGATAACAATAGTGGAAGCTTTCGTGCGCGTTTGCGCCGCGTCACACCGGCTCCGACCTCATTGTGTTTCGCACAAACGGGCTGCGTACAATGTCTGGGCACACTAGTACCTACTATTAACCGCCGGCTAACATTAATCAAACATCGTGCATAAAATTTATATTCGGCTTATGAATTTGTGACACATTCACCTACGTGGAATGGATCGTTATTGAAAACTCGCTGTGCTTTTTGTTATCGAAACAGCCAAAGTCTACATAGAAACCGTTTTTAACAAAAAAAATTCGTATATTTTGGAAGGAAAATTTTAAACACTATATAATCCACTTTATACATTAAATATTTTTACAAAATCAAAAATGTATCTGCAACATGTTTCGTGGGGTTCAAAAGTAGGGCTACGACGGGGTATGTTATGCTAGAAAGTATGCCTCTACAAAATGTCGTAAGGCGCCATGTTGCATTTACAACAGCAACACTAGTATCAAGTCCAACTCTTTAGCGTCCACGAGAGGTATTTTTAAAGATCACGCGAACCCCGGGCAATGTAGCACATATTACTTAGTGCCATAGCGGATAGAGAGAGGACGAATGGCGAACTTCCAGCGCCATAAAACTGGATACACCCAGCTAAGGGAAGGTAACCCCGACAGAAAATCCTCCAGAGAAGGCAAGGGGATACCACTCTGGATATCTTTCCCCAGGTCATCACTATGAAGGTGATAGTCAACGTTAGGGAGATCTGACAGGACACAGAAGGACATGTTTCGTAGATTATCCTCAGGAGAAAACATAACTTTATTGCATAAAAATTTCATGCATACATTTCTTCAATATTCGTATTTTTTTTGTGTTGTCGATTGATGGATAACTGTTGAAAGCTAAGGCATCAACACTGTGGAATTCCATACTATAATACTTAGGAAATTGAAAAAAAAAAGTTTATTTTCCACAAAATATTTAAAAAATTAAAAAACACGACATGTTTCGGAGGATACCTCCGTCTTTTTATTATATATCCAAAACATGTTGTGTTTTCTAATTTTTTGTGGAAAACAAACTAAGTATTTTTTCATCGTGAGTATAAATATAACTGTAATTAGTATTGCAACACTTAATTTCACTTATCATAGATATATTACGGTTATAACATAACGTTTTTATAACGTAACCTTCGAAACATGTTGAGGATAATATTTTTATTTTGTAAAAATAGTTAATAAATAAATTAATTACACTGAAGAAGGGCATGTGTGTCGAAACGTATTTGTGAAAAGTGCAAAAAGTGTTATAAAAATACAATGTTTTTAAAAAGTTACAATCAGATTACTGTTGAGTTATACAGTGTTAAAAATTTTCCTTCCAAATTAACAATGGAATTCCGAAATGTTAACGCCTTAACCTTAAATATAGTATTTCATATATAATATTTAAAAAACGGTAAAATTACTTACGCTTCAAACCACCAGCATATAAGAGTTAACATATGTTAATTTATTATAAATATTCCTACTTACGGAAATTATGCTGACGTAAATAAGCATATTATAATTGCAGCGGACCGACATTTTATTACATGCATACAAAATAAGCAAAAAAACTATAAATTATGAACTGGATCATTCTGGGTTAACTTTACAAGTTTCAATCCACACTTGCTCAATAAGATAACGTACGATGGTTTTGCTATCCAACAACATTCAAGTCGATATTATTTATTCCAAGTGCAAACGAAACGGTGTCACAGCAATTAATTGTACTTCATGGGAACCTAAAATTATTTTGCAATCTTTGTATGTTTGGGGCAAGTAAAAATGTTCTTAACCGTCGCGTTGCCATGTGGTAAATTGAGTTTCCACTGCCAATTTAAAGTTGATTTTCTTAAAACCTATGGACCCTAATATTATAAAAAAAATTGTAATCCTCCATTGAAGTGTTCTCAATATTTCGTAATAAAAAAAAAAGCAAAAATTACTTCCTTCATCCCAAAAAAAATATTTTCTAAGACTGCCCTCACCTTCATTCGTGTTAAGGTAGAATTTGTTTTGCTAATATTTACAACTTTATCAAAAGTGACAAATACTTACTCGCTGTTTTGAACGTATTATAAATTATATCTTTGACCTTTTCAATAGGTACGTAATAATACCGACTGGATGAAAACGCAGCACGTAAGTTAATAATATCAGAACTGTGAAAATATTAACACTTTACCAAAAGGGACAAATATTAATACGTATTCGTTGTCTTGAACGTACTATACATTTTGCCTAGGTGCCTTTATCTTCGCCCCGCCGGCCCGGCGCGCAGACAAGTTTCGACCCGACCCGACCCGATGTTTAGTCGCCTGTATGCTGTGACGCATTACATATCAGAAATCGCATGGTTCCAGAAAAAAATTAATAATGATATGTTTTTCAAATAATCCATGTATGTTATAGATATCGATCTATTCTAATGAAATTCCCTACAAGATGACATAAATTAAATTTTGATTCATCTAGTCATATGCTTGATATTTAGATAAAGTTAGCGGTAAACTGAACTTACCACATGGGAGCAAGCGTTTTGTTTTGAACACGGTACGTTAAGGGTTAAAAGAAATATAAGAGATAAGAACCCTTTTAGGGTCATCCATACTACTTGTAGAACAATGGCGAGAGACCGAGAGGGATAGTGTACTGGTGGAAGAGGCTTACAGTGGATGGAGACAGGTTGACGAAGATTACTATAAATATGAGCTTGCCATTGACACAT
Source organism: Lepidostoma basale (assembly GCA_022606425.2). Classification (NCBI taxonomy): domain Eukaryota; kingdom Metazoa; phylum Arthropoda; class Insecta; order Trichoptera; family Lepidostomatidae; genus Lepidostoma; species Lepidostoma basale. The sequence continues at coordinate 287,076 of JAHDVF020000472.1, read as the reverse complement.
TACAAACACTTCACATACCTACTGCTAAAATTTCTTCTTTCTTTAGGCAATAATAGAAGAAGTTGGACAGTACTTAGAAATACCATTAATGCGAGGAGGAAGGCTGCTGAAACAAAAATGCTTCCGTGCGGCAATTTGAGGCATAATATAAATTGAGCTAAAAAAAAATTTTTTGGTGATTTTGGATCGTTTATATATCTGGGTTTATAAATGTTATTTAAATTATTTTCAAACAAGTAATCTTTATTTAACATATTATTACTGATAAACTTGGGCTTAAAAGCATTTTTAAATGTAAACGACGTAAATGGAACTTGAAACAAAGGACGACCGAGGTAAACATACCAGTGCATGCATGACACGATGCATGAATGTTGAAGATTCGAGAAAAGTGTGTAAGGACTTAACAGTGTAGCAGTCCATTTTTTCTGCCTACAACTTCGGGAATATAGCATGACTGTTAGTTAGTTAGTTCCAGTTTCAGAGATTAAAATTCAAATTATAATAAGTAGGAAGTATCTTCGTAACAATGTCACCTTGGAAGCATTATCCCCATAAAGGTACACACATTCACACATTCACGCACACTTGAAAATATGAAATTGTGTACAAACTTGTCCCCTGTCACATGGACGTGGCAGACAGACGATGTATGCGTGTATTTTTAAAATGCATGTGCAACCAGAATAACCTGACATGCCGATCAATGTAAATTAGCGCACCAGATCCCAGACAATACCATCGTAACTCGATTCTAGCATTTATTTATGTCTTTCTTTGTGCACGTTACGTGTCATTAATTTTAATTTACTACGACGTGGATACAATAACGGGAATAACTGCACTCATAACTCGTTTCGAACTCACGAATTAGGTTCACTATTTTAATACTTTTGAATACTTCTGAAACAAAATATGAAATTTCTAACCATTCCGCAAATACTGCATAATGAAATCATTACTTAATCATACTCGTAATACAAATAATCATTACGAATGAAAACGTCAGTTTTCTAGAAGTTTTATTATATTTTATGGGAATGACATGTTTCGCCCTCCTTAGGCATTATCAAATGTCACAATTGATAATGCCTTAGAAGGGCGAAACATTACATTACCTTAAAATATAATAAAACTTTTCTAGACTGACATTTTCATTCGTATTAATTATTTCATATGGAGTCTTACATCATTGTTCAAGAAACAATAAATAATATAAAAATACTTAGGAAATTGAAAATAACTTTGGTTCATCCACAAAATATTAAAAAGATATTAAAAACATCTTCAGGTGTAAAGATACCTCCATCTTCAGGTGTAAAAATATAGTAAAAACTAAAAAAGAAAGACTTATATAAAACGCATTTAAAATTCGATACAATAATTTAAATATAATTTCTAAGTATATTACTATGGAATTCCTGTGTGTGAGTATATTACTATGGCGATGCGAAGAGACAGCGAGCACATTGTGCAAAAAGCCCTCAGCATTCCCACAAAACTAAGAAAAAGAGGTCGCCCAATGGCAACATGGTGGGCCAACATGGTAAAGGAGCTCCAACGCGAGAACCTGACAGTAGAGATGAGTCAAAATATGAAAGTTTGGCGTTTTCGTACGAAGAGGGCCGACCCCAGATAATTAGAAAGAAGAAGATTACTATGGAATTCCACAGTGTTAATGCCTTAGCGTTCGATAAGTTGATAATATAAATAGGCAAAAACCTGTATGTCATCAAGAAAGAGTACGAGAATATTTTGAATACAATAGAGCAAGAGAGGAATAAAATGAAGTTACTTTGTTTGGAATATTTAATATACTACAATATATTAAAGACGACAAGTCTCAAAAGTAAAAATCACTCCGGATATCACGCGATTACCAATGTTTTTGAAATCCATCGTAGCAAGCGAGTAGCGAACGAAAATAACAATTATTATAAGGTCAACATCAAAAAACTGTTGTGATTAATCAAGCCACACAACAAAGCCCGCCGACGAGTGGTGCCAACGTGCATAAACTAATCGATTACATTCGCTTTTATATAAATTTGATTATAATTTTTGTAATAGAAATTAAATTTGAATCATCATATGAAAATAGCAAAACACACCAGCTATCCGGCTTTATCTCTGAACAGAGAGAAGAGAACAGACCGTCATACTCCTTCTTTATTCTTACAGATTATTTCGACAACAACAACAACGACAAACCATCACGCCGTTTCCCTGAAGGAGTAGACATAGAGAAAGGACCGCCACACTACTTGAACCAGACACCCTGGCCGACCTTTAAAATTTTATTAATTTGGTCATGCCAAACTTTCCTCCATCTCACAGGACTCCGTACTCCATTTACAACGTTAACGTATACTTTCTTATCCACTCTTCCTTCATCCATGCGTTCCATATGTCCAAACAAACACAGTGATCCTTTCATAATTTTGTTCACAATACTTTCTTCCGCTCTAAATTCCTTCCATATATCAGCATTTGAAATTCTGTCATATTATTTAGACTCTTTTATGTTTCTATAATATGCTTATTTTATTTTAATTTATCGATATCTTTCTTATTCTATTAACCATCTTGTGAAATTTCAACGAACCGTTCGTTACGTTTTCATATACTCGTACACTCCATTTTTTTCTTTTATTGAAGTTTGACATTATATCACTAACCTCGTATGACATTATAAGGATATGAAAGAACTAATCTGTCTCTAGTGATGCCGGTGGGAAAAGCAATCAGTCTACATAATCACATCGGATTTCAACGTCTTTCATATTAGTGAAAGTACATTCAGAAGACAAATACTATAGTCTTTAGATAGTGTTATATCTTCCTAAAGTAGATTCATCTCTCACGGGTTCCTGATATTTTCTTCTTCTTCTTCTCCTTCTTCTTCCTCAGCCTATTTTCGTCCACTCCTGGACAAAGGCCTCCTCCATTCGCTTCCATGTCACTCTTTCTTGTGCATAGTGCATATATTTGACTTGTTCTCAAATAGTTACCTTAAACTATAAATATGTTTATTACACATTTCTTTTACATCCGGGCAGTTTTAAGATCACCCCTATAAAAAAGAAGGTCGAGGAAGCCAACTTGAGATGATTTGGCCACGTCATGCGCTGAGAAGATGATCACATTATAAAAGTCACTATCGAGAATTGTAGACTTAACAGAGATCTGACCCTAACCACGGTGTCTTTTCTAAATCAGGAGAGCCAACCCCACATAAAGTGGGAAAAGGCAATGAGAGAGAAGACTGCACATTTGTTTAAACTATCTCTTTTTTAAAGCATTTAATACCGCACTCCCGTACAAGAACACCATAACGTATTGTCATTATAGCTTTTTAAACATACTTATTGCAACCCGTAAAATATTCACGGAAGTAAAAAAAAATTCCACCCCTTATAAACTTGGTTGACTGTACAACCGTAATCAGTAATAAGTTTTAACATTTAATGTAAATCTTTTTTTCACACACGTTAAAAAATTCACAATTGCAACGCCAAATTGTTCTCCCTTTGTTTTCTATACCACTGTCATACAACAGTAATTAAAACATATTTTAAAATGATCCAGAAACTTTCTAGGGCATGCGCATCGTGTGCATTTCGAATTACTTTCTAAAAGAATCGGAGTATTCCTCTATAGCTCTCTTTTATTTAAAATATTCTCGTACTCTTTCTTAATGACATGCGTGTTTTTGTCAATTTATTTTAAACATATTTACCATACTGCGGTATAGTTACATTTCCGTTAATGCGATGAGTCAGTATTTTATATATATATATATATATATATATATATATATATATCATAATTATGTATTTTTGTAACCCAGTTGAAGGATTTAAATTAAGTTTACATTGCCGCAGTGGCTATTTTGCGAGAATAAGGTTCTTCGCCGCATGGGAGTTATACTGTTCGGGCTGTGAGCCCGCCGATGCAGATGTAATATAATAATTTATTCCGATGTTGATTTTGATTGATTGATGGGTGCGCGCGCACACAGTATGACGCGCCACTAGAAGTATGCTGTCCTCTGAATGTTTGCACTTTTGCAGAGCGAGTGGCCGCCGTAACGAATTAATATGTGGTATTTTGCATGCGGGACCGAGAATTGATTGGTCAAAGGCCTAGTACGAGCTCCCGGGAAAATAATATAACGAAATTATAAAGCGAATTTCAATTCAAATATTTCATACCACAAACGCATAATTTCAACAACAAAAAAATCAAATCAAATCATTTTTTTATCTCATAATATTAATGGTTAAGGAATAATACTAAGTACAGGTAAAATATAATATTAAATATACAATACTAGAGGAATTTTGGGTATGGTTGATTTATTCTACTTTCATCCTTCTTTTATAAAAAAAACTATTATAAAGTTCGAGAACAATCAAATTCACCAAAATAATTTATTTTATATCATTGTATTTTATATAATTTGTTTTAGATTATTTTGTGGACTTTGGACGGTCGAAGTGTGCGCGGGAGAGATGCCTATTGGTAGCGATGAGGTTCGCAATCCATCACACTGCGTCTCTCGCGGGGGCGAAAAGAGAAGGATGGAGTGCCGCATCGGTTAAAGTGTGGCAGTTCATTCTTTCTGCCTACCCTTTCCGAGATACAGCGTGATGGTTAGTTAGTTAGTTAATCATCCTTCTTTTGCCAGTTCCATGCTTCACTTCCATATATAAGGATCGGCACAAGAACAACATTATGCACTACTATCCTTTTTTGGATAGGCTTTTACAAATTTAATTCCATCATTTACTTTGTAGATTGCCCAAACCTTTATTTTTATACACTACATACATCACACAATAGTGTACACTAGAATAATTGTTTGATGTGTTTTTGGGTAACACCGTGTGATAACTCCTTCTCGACCGACGTTTCGGAGATCGTTTCAGTCTCCATCTTCAGGGTAATGAATGTGATATGTGTTGTGTCTGCTAAGGTACTTCGCCGTTGTACCATGTCGCCGGCAGTGTGTACGTGTGAGACAGAGAGTCCGTGCTAGGTTCCCCGAAATAGCTTGGCACTAGAATATTATAAATCAAATTACTATTTGTTTCCCTAATATTATTATTATCATCCGTACAATGCAAGCTGAATCGATAAAGATTGAGAAAAAAAAAACAATCACCAAATGATATATGTGTTCAAATATTATATATTTATGAAAACAAGACATCTAGATACTCCTCTGTTCCCCATTAAAGTATTCGTAAATTCGCTATAGCTACATCGAATGAGTTTATATGAGTTTATTTACCTCAACATGTTTCTTACATATATAAAACCACTTCAGTTTACATTGTTCTTCCGATGGTGAAGAATTCTTCCTTATAAACATTTCGAGAAACTTAACTATTTAATGTTTAGTTTCTCGAAATAGGGCTTCTGTGTTCGAAACATGTTTTTTTTTTAATTAAATTTTAATTTGTAATAATATGATTTTTACAAAAAATAAACATTGTTGATTATTTGAGTTTAATTTGATAAGAATATAAACTTAATTTATGGTATTTAGTTTACAATCATGATAACACAAATATATTTTTTTAGAAATATATAATTTGACACTTTTAAAAGATTGAAATTTTTTTTTTAATAGCAAAGTTAAATAGTTAAACATTTTCAACCGTAACAATATTCATCACTTATTACTGTTTTTAGACGAAACGTCGCATTATACGATAAATATTAAAATAAATTAGATATGTATGAATCAAAAAGTTTTTATGAATTCGCGTAGGCATAGGTACATACCTAATCACGTATTTTTCTTGATGTTTGTCTACCTTCCAAATATGGCTAAATTTATAGATTTTGTGTAAGAAAATAACATAATATCTTATAAAAAGATACCTATAATATTATATATCCATATGAAATAATGAAAAAATACATAAGTCAAACGATGGAAAATGTTTATTCTATGAATAGATGTACTAAACTTCATTTATACAAAATCATGGAATTGACAGAATGGTGAAGTAATTATAAATTAATCATGAAATTAAGAAATTATTAGGAAGAACGAAGAGAATTGAAATTGAAATTCAAAAAAGGCGACCTTTGTAGCAGAGTGGAAAGATCTAAAACTGCCAAAACGAAATTCTCGAGTTCGATTTGCGGCGATGGCAGTCTGATTGTCACACTATCTTTGGTCTAATGTAGAAATTACGTGACAATAAAATGGCGATAGATTAGCTATCTACCACAAAAACAATATAAATAGCTAAAAACAGAATGTATAAGGTAATTGGGTTTAAACGACCTGTTATATACAAAAAATATATAATATATGGTATGTTTAAACAAATATGTATCTACGAATACTAAGAAAAACGTAACATTATCAAATATTTTGATTATTATTATTAAATTTCGGATAAATTCATAGTCTGCTCTGGGATGCCGAAGACATTCTACCAAATTTTAAACTCCCTGTTACCAGGAAAATTATGTTCATAATCATAATGAAAGCATCTGGCAATCCCCTCTGCTTACCTCTAGAGGATAGAGGGTTTGATGTTGACTTTAGTTTTAACGTGCGATTTTATAACTGAATTATACTCTACGTACCCACTATTTAGTACATTTTTTAAAACTTAATCTGATTGAACACAAATTTTAAATGTTGAATAAGACAGGCAGCACTCAATCATATACAAAAAAAAAATTTCAAGGTTAAGATTAATATCGATCGTTGTACGAAAACCATTCGAACTTTCGAATTCGGCGAACGGTATCTCAAAGGACATCTCGCGATAAACAGATTTTTTAATTATTTTATTGTCAACGAATTCAGCAAACGGTCATGTCTACATTGGAATCAACTTCCATTGTGATTATATACTATTGGATGTTTATCAATTAATATAACTGTAAAAATAGAACTCAAATAAATATGCAAATACATACTGATGTTTAAATTTTATGTCAAGGAAAATTAAAATCAACGATTTTGATATCAAAGAAAAATTGTGTTATAACTTGGAAAATATTAATTAACATTTCTTTTGAGAGTTTATTTTGATAATTTGGCGACCAAAATTTATTGAAAATATGAAGTTATTTAGAAAATGGCTTAATATATTTAATATTAATGATATAAAGTTTGACGTATTAAAAAAATATGATTTCTGAATCACTATTATCCTGCTTTTACTTGCTTAACAAAAAATCTTAAATTAAATACTTCAGAATTTATAAAACATGCGTGCGACCTATCATGACGCGGGCCGACTCTGTGCGAACCAAGGGACTACTAATAACATCGGAGATGAAGGTCCTAAGATCAATTACTGGAAAAACTCTCCGAGATCGTGTCTGCACCGCAGACATAAGAAAAACTTGCGAAATAGAGGATATTGTTGACCATGTAGCCCGAATGAATGGTGACAGACTTGCATATACAGCCGCTTACGAAATTTCCTCCGGACACCGCCCACCTGGAAGACCGCCTAAGAGATGGAAGGACAGCTGGACCTCATCATCCACGAGACATGATTTCTGTGTCACAAATCGTCAGATCTATTAAAAGAAGAAGAAGAAGATAATTTATATTTGTAGTAGCATATAATTGGCCACATTTTATTGTTTCTTCTTATATTTTATATATTATATGAATTGAAATCGCCGTTAGTGACCCTAAATAAATAAATAAATCTCCTCTTTCGCTTACCGTTGTAGTGGAAGGTTTGGTCGACTTGTGTCTTTTTGAAAGGTTTTATTTTAAATCACGCCTTAAGTTTATCAAATATATAGAGGTTAACGATATAACAGTACGAAACGGCGAAATGCTAAGTTAGTTAGTATTCTCTAGTCCATTGTTTTGGCCGAAATACTATGATACCTTAACATTTTAAACGGTTAAATTAAATAACTTTGTTTTATGTATCACAATTGTATTTTATTTCGCGCGACGGCTGTTTCGTCAACCTATGTCACAATTATTGTAACATCTTCAGGTGTTACAATAATATATCAAATGTCAAATTTTCGTGATTTTTCGAACCTTGTTCCTACGTCAATTTGAATAAGCTGTCGCGAAACAGCTGTCGCGAAACAGCTGTCGCGAAACAGCTGTCGCGAAACAGCTGTCGCGTGAAATAAAATACAATTGTGATACATAAAATAAAGTTTTTTAATTTAATAGTTTAGTATTGTCTAGAATATTTCAGTACTTGTTTGGCAAAAGGTCCCAGATGCGTTTTTTTATGAAATTGAGTTAAATATACCATCAGTTATTTTTTTGCACACTTTATGATTTGACAAAACGTTAGAGCTTTATTTTTTTTTATTACATTTTTTTATGTATTTTTTTATGTAAAATTGCATTCAACCCCTATTTTTTTAAATATCTTCTTCTTCTTCTTCACTTTTGGTAGACTCAGGAGTCTGTTATTTTAGGCGGGTCCTCTTGAGACGCTGAACTCCAGCTTTCTCTTCACCGTTTCGAGGGTCTTCCTGGTCGGCGTTATCCGTTTGGCGTTCCATGGAGAGCTATGTGTGGTATCCTATTTGGGCTCATCCTTTCTACATGTTGGTGCCAGTATCGCTGTCTTTGACGTCCCCATTTGACCACATCTTCGACCTCGCAGATTTCTCGATAAAAACTCGATGAAATTTTTTATATATGTATTTTTTTTAAATTCAGTTAATGATGTATCTTGTAGATAACGTTATGCTACGTAAATTAAAATAAACAATTTGGAACAAAAATAACATAAAAACTAGCTAACTTACCATCGCGCCGTCTCCCCGGAGGGGTAGGCAGAAAGAATAGAACGCCATACTGTTCTGTCCTGACATACTTCTCTCGATTCCTCTACATTCATACATCTTGTCATGCATGCACGTCGATTTTTTCGACTCCTCACGTGACCGACATTTAATATTTGATAAATAACATTTTTATAAATAATCAAAATAATGTAAAAATCTTATTTTTGCTCTCCTGTAAAATTCATAAAAAAGCAGTTGGGACCTTTTGCCAAATAGGTACCGAATTTTCATTAAGTTAAAATAAACAATTTGGAACAAAAATAACATTTTTATAAATAATCAAAATAACGTAAACATCATATTTTTGCTCTCCTGTAAAATTCATAAAAAAAGCAGTTGGGACCTTTTGCCAAATAGGTACCGATTTTCATTACTTGTGTTATAATCGAGTTTACGTAATATATATATTGAGTATTTTCCATCGCTAGCTGCTGAGTCTCAATACTTGCAGGTCTCGCGTAATGGATAAGTGCAGGCCGTGATGGCTATCGACAGAAGATTGATGGCTCCACCGCGGGCGGGAGACGGTGTCCTGCCCGCCCGCCTCCCGCCCGCCCCGCGCCCGGACCAGACATCTTCAATTACGTTTTATGGGCCCTAATCAGAGCCGAGCGTGCGGAACTGCATGTGCAGAGGTGCACTCGCGTATGATGAACCTACCACTTTATGGTGAGCCATTATTCAATTTACTTTCGAGATAACAACCGATACCCTTGATAAAAAAAATGCTAAAATACAAACGTATTAGACGAATATGCTATAACCCCTCCGATATATCAAATGCTTCAATATTTCTTGATTGTTAACAATCAACAACTGAGTTGTCGCGACAGCTGTTTCGCGACAACTCAGTTGTTTATAAACACTATGTTACTTAATACGAATGAAAAACGTCAGTTTTCTAGACGTTTTAATATATTTTATGGGAATGACATGTTCCGCCCTTCTAAGACATTAGTAAAAAGTAAATCATTTCCTTAATCCCAATGATTTTGAAACTTTAAAAATAGATCCCACCGAAAAAAAATTAATACGAATGAAAACGTCAGTTTTCTAGAAGTTGTATTATATTTTATGGGAATGACATGTTTCGCCCTTCTAAGACATTATCAAATGTGCCCTTCAAAGTCATTTGATAATGCCTTAGAAGGGCGAAACATGTCATTCCCAAAAAATATAATAAAACTTCTAGGGAGTTTTACATCATTGTTCAAGAAATAATAAATACTATGTTACTTCATCAATATTGTATTAATTGATTTAATTTTGAAACCCTGTTGAAACAACTGGGAAACAGCTGTCGCGACAATCTAATAATTATAAATTGTATAATATAATAACAGTGATTCAAAATTAAAACATTTCAAAATCTTAGATAAACTTAAGGCGTTAACACTGTAGAATTCCATAATGACGAGTTTTCATGAATTAAAACACTGTTTTTTCCACTTTTGAGTTTATTTTTCTCGACATGTTTCAAGTTTTTATCGTTCTTCCGATGATGAAGGTGGAAAAAAGTGAAAAAAACAGTGTTTTAATTCACGAAAACTCGTCATTTAAAAATCTACTGAAAATAGTACTAACACACTTTTACTATTATATATAGTTTTACACGATTTCTTTTTTTTGTTAAAACCAACCGGTTTCGCCATTACCGGAGCTTTGTCAGGGTTACAAAAGTCAGTGTTTTATAAATAGAACATAAAATGTGTTCAAAACATGTTACAACAAACATTTGAATTGATTACGTTGATTTAATATGAATTCACCGTACGTCTCTGTCAAATATGATACTTAGACAATCATAACGAACAGTAGTGAAGCTGATAGGGAGATCAGTTCACGGGGAATGCGCCTTTCCTTGGTAGAACATGGCACGGACATGAACTCGCCTGTACGTGGACGTGTGTATAATATATATACCAATACCACGCACCGTAATTCCGCGCGGCTAGCGTGAAGTAAGTACTAATAAGAATATTCATCTAGAAGCTTCGACTCGCTGCCAGGACACCATGATTGATGGGAGTGGGCGAGCGGGTACATTAGCATACGACACTATTAGCAGCGGTCCGAGATGTCAATGTTTATGATAATGGCTATTATAACCTCCGGATAACCCGGCCAATAAAATATGAACGATCCTTCCATCGACTCCGAGCAGATAGAGGACAAACAATAAATAAATCTTCTTTAAATAGACTTGGAATGGAAAATTTATATACCTGTCCCCAGTTGGCAGTTACCTAATAAACAATTTGTTTTTGAAAAGGAATAAATAATGTGATTTGTTACTAGCGATCAAATCAATTATCTAAAGAGTTTTCGTTTTGGAAAAATAGACGTTCTAAATCGTATTTAAATAAAACCCTATTTTTTATTTCTTCTATGTTCGCCATAACTTTCTGTTGTAGATGTTTAATGTTCCTTTTTTATATACTTTGTATACAATACTCACATGTATTAAAAAATAAAATAAAAATAAAATATCAAACATGTTTCGAACTAACCAGCCCTTCATTATATAAATATTTTAAATATAATAAACTTTTATGAATATTTGAACTTTTATAAATATTTGAAATATAAGAAACTTTTATGAAATATATAAATATTTGTTTACGTATGGCTGGCTGCATTTACAGTAAAAAAAATTGTTTCAAACTGTGGCAGACTACATTTGCAGATCATATTTGAATTTATAAGATACATTCATTCATTTTTACTTTAGTTACATACTAGTAAATTGTATGTACTCGTAATGTTACGATGAACTGGCACTATTTGTCTGAACTGTAAATGTAGTCAACCGCAGTTCGAGATCATTTTTTCACTGCAAAAGAAGCCACTCGCAAAAGAAGGGTTAAGAACTTCATCCTTTTTTAATTCTTTTCCACAACAACCGGTTTCGCCAGGCACGCTGGTATTGACAGACTGGTCATGCTGGTGGATCTAATCAGCTTAGACCGATGGCATCCAATTTGTCAATGGCAGTGAGTCTGGCGAAACCGGTCGTTGTCGAAATAAAGACAAAAATGCGATGTGCGAATGTGTAAATAATTATGAAATGTAATTTAAACATAGGTAAAAATATATATATATACATATATATTTTTTTAATATTTAAAAATAAAGTCACCTTTGATCGATTTTGCCTATAAGAATAGCAATATACTCGTATAATTCTTTTCACGTGCGAAACCGAAAACAATAGATTTATTAAAATAAATTATTATTTAGTAAATTTCGTTGAATATTAAACTCATAAACAGAACTCCAGGTGTTTTTAAATTGTATAAATGTTTGAATAAATATAATTATACTTTGTATTACAACACTTTTTATTTTCAGTGAACTCAGACATGTTTCGGGTACAAGTAACCTTTATCAATGTATACAATTTTAATAATCAAATAAAACAGAGCGGTCACTTACTAAATGGAAGGGGTATAATTAGGATAGAGGAGTGGGGAGATGTAGCGGGAACATATCGAGTGGAAGGGTTATAATTAGGATTGAGGAGAGGGGGGATGTAACGGGAACATATCGAGCATGGGAATTGAATTTAAATTTAAATGGTTATTATTATTTTTTCATTATTTTTTATGGATTTTATAATTTCTAAATTTTCTAAATTGTTTAAAGTTAGGTTTTTATTATTAATATCCAAAATTTCAACACCGTTTTCTTTATTAAATGTACGATTATTTTCAATTAAATGGTAAGCGAACTCCGAAAAATTATTATTAGAAAGGTATCTAAGATGTTCTTTAATTTTAATGTGTGTTCAGTGAAAACAAATTGAAGGCGAATATAGAAGAAATGTATAAATGTTATTTAATATCGTTAAAAACGTCCGTTTTTAGAGGTTTCGTTGTCATTGTTCAAGAAATAAACTATGAAAATTGTGGATGTTATGATAGTAACTGAAAAACGATACTAATGATACGAAAATTGGCCGCATCTTTCTCAATCACGGAGATCAAGTATAATACACAACAAAACAATGATAAACTTTATAATGTGTCTCGCTATACATGACAACAATACTCCATTGTGCCGTGCTTACCAAAATCGTCTTAACGAAATGAAAGAACGCCATCAAGCTGTCACCAGCACATCCGAACCCTGATAATGATAGCGCTAGGAAAAAAGAAATAATAAAAAAGCGACGCGGGAAACAAATGTACAAAGAGCGTATCGAACCATCTCCTGGCCAATCGCTCAATTCAATCTTCGGATCATGATCAGGGCACATTTCCCGAGTCATTACTGGCGGCTGGCGGCTGACGAGATCTTCCCATAGCGGACTTTCGGGGAAGATAGCTTTCATAACAGTTACAGTTCACCGCAAAGAAACACATACCTCAGTACTATATTGAATTGGCAATTATTAAAGACTAAATATAATAAAAAATACACTTGTAATATTTGTATCTAAACCACTTTACGACACAACGTTGAGCTGTATTCTATGTACCAGGCTCCCAACATCTCCACGCACATAAAGATACAAAGATTGAGATGGGCTCGACATGTACAGAGGATGCCGAACTCACGGGTCCCCAAACGCATTAAGACTGTACACCCGGGTGGAAGGAGAAGGGTGGAAAGACCAAGGCTGAGGTGGGAAGATGAAGTAAAGAGGGATGCAGCACAACTTCTTCGGGTGCCGAGGACAGGAACTGCTGGAGGCGAAAGTTGACGGAGGCTAAGGCCCGATATGGGCTGTAACGCTACCGACAGAAGAATATAAGTGTTGATCGTCTGTGCCATTATAAAAATATATATTTAAAACTAGGTTGTTACATGGTGCATTGTCTATAGCAACCTTCAGATGATAAATTAATTTTGCCCTTTTATGCATCATCTAATTTATTTATATAACTATAAAATAAACGTAAACCATTTGCATAAAAGGTAAACATTTATCACAAATCACCATAGGTAATACGAAGTGCACATTTCGTTACTAGGCTCACTAACCTGTAGTATGAATTGGAGACTTCTTGCAAAAGCTTAACACAAAGTTGTACACAATGAGGTAATTTAAAAAGGTTGGTCCGAAACAGAAGCTGACAAAGTGACAAAGATAAAGGGATGAAACACGGGGAGGTCTTTGTTACAATGACTAATTGTTATGCCACATCTATATATCTTATTAAAAACTAACAAAGTATTCATTTCAAATTGTTATATGACTTCAGAGAGTATAAGAGCGTTCACACATTCATGCCGTCGACTGTACTAGCGACTCGTAACCGAGCCGGCCGCGGCTCAACACCTGTGCCCCATTGTATTGAGATGTTCCCAGCGGGCCAATATTGATGCAGAAATGTTTGAGGTATCCGAGAGTGGATTGTTGGAATGGCATTTGAGTCTGGAATACCGAAGTATAGGGGGTCTTCAAATTGGTAAATTCTACAGATACACTCTAAATTTCCCATTTCAACCCCAATTCGATCTATCGACTAGAAAGAAATTTGATTTCATGATTAACATCAGAAAGACTAATTTATTAAACTTATTGAAAGCTCTCATTCCCAATCATATGCAAATTAATCATTTATTAATTTCTATATAAATTATGTCTTTTTAAAGAACGTTTTTATTTTTAAAAAAATTATTATCATTATGAATTATTATTGTTTAATATTATGTATTAGTTCTTACTGATAAAAAATAATTATTAGTTCTTATAATTAACCCAGGTTAATTGTTAAATTTACATTATTGTATCGAATTTTAAATGCGTTTTTTTATATTAGCCTTTCGTTGTTTCGTGTTTATTATATACTAACACCTGAAAATGGAAGTATCCTCAGAAACTTGTCATGTTTTTTTAATATTTTGTGGATAATAAACGAAGTTATTTTCAATTTCCTAAGACTAATTTATTATTTGTTAAAAATGATGTTAAATTCTGAAGTCTCTTGATGGATTTTAACAATTATATATTTTTTTAATAACTCTACACCCATGTTTGTTTATATTTCAACAGCGACCAGTTTCGCCAGTCTGGCTAGCATTGATAGACTAGTCAGTCAAAAAATTATTCTTTGGACAATTCAAAATTTATTTTCAAATAAATTATTAGGTGTATAAATCAATCAATTCCATTCAATTTTATATGGTATTTATTGAATGTTTCGATTGATATATTAATTATTATTAAAATATAATAATAAATGGAGGCAAGAAAGGTGCCTTCACGTGTGTTATTAGTACAAGTATAACTATGATACTCGGTGTCCATGGAAAGACACAAAGTCGGTCAAACTTTCCACCACAGTGGCAAGATAATGGGGGAAACGTGGTCATTTTTACGACCATCCCTACAATACTACCTTTCCAATGATACAACGAAGAAGAAGAATATTAATATCTTATATTTTTATAATATTTCTAAAAATTGATACCTGTTTTTTTATAAACACTAAAATATGTTAAAGCATTGAAATCACGAGCTTCAAAACATCTGAATCGATTTTACTTTGCGTGCATACAAAACATAAAAATTGAAAAGTGATTGACACCTAATTATATACTCGACGAGCATAAGTGAAGTTTTACGTTCAAATACTTGAAATAATGCTTTTAAAAATAAAATAAACTCGCCATACATTGTAAATAAATAATGCTGATGAGCCAATTTGCGCAGGTGGAGTTCATGCAGAAGCAAGAATCGAGTAACTTTGCAATTACGATAGTATTTGTAAATTTGTTTGGTGTCAGTTGTTTCCAATAGAAAGGTGAGCTTTTTAAATTAGTTTCGCGCATGCATTCGCAAAGTTACGTGACGCAGCATGCAGTGTGCGCAGGACTAGCAGCGACTGAGCGAATCATAAGCCGGTTTTGATCGCTCAGACAGAAAATTATGTTTCCAAAATCAATTAACCAATTGTGGTGGAACGCGTTTGTTCCCTGCTGAAGGATTGTTGTTTTTTTCATCCCCGTTTTTTCAGAGGTGGCGCATGAAACCTTATATAATATGATAAGTGTATATTAATATATTTATTCAAACATCGAAAAAAGAGTTGGTACTGGGAATAAAATTATTACTGCGAATAGACACTGAAACAAAGATATAAACTAACGAAAACAGTAAATTGTGATACGTATTAACAGTGTTTCATATTTAAACATGTAATAATTTTTTTTTTAAGTATCTTAGTGTTTTGGCCAAAACAAGGTGTTAAAATAATAATTTCTTCTATGGTTGCCATACTTTGTGTTTTAGATATTTTATATATAAAAAATATATACACTTACATTAAAATTAAAATAAATCATTATTTTAATAAGGATAATGGCGTTGTAATTTTGCATGTTAATAATAGAAATATAACTTTGAACACTCTCAAAATTTTAGGAATTAAAAAAGCAATTAAAAATAAAGATAATATAAATAATCAAATAATCAAATAAATTGTTGTAAGTTAATGCCTGATCCCCATCGAGAACTTAAAATTATTCTTTTGAATTTAAAATTTATTCATAATATTTGTTATAACAAAAGCATAAACGTTCCAAAATAAATCTTTATAACATCTGTCGAAAGTGACCATATTTGTAAACAAGTTTATAATATTTTTTAAATATCTACAATATATAATATCACTAAGGAAGGGCTGGGTAATAATAATAATAAGTAGGCTATTTTGTATAGCGCCGTTTTCGTGAACCTCAAGGGCGCTTTGACAGTGTTTTTAGTCATGAGAGCTGCATGTGACAGCAGCAATCAGATAACCGTTGTTTACATTTTATGCGATATTTTGAAAAGGTGGGTTTTAGGTGAGATTTAAAATCTGTCGGATTGTCAAAGCATCTGAGGTGTGCAAGAAGCATATAAGGCGGGTAGTACGAATCATGTTTGATATTTAATTTTAATTTGTTTTAAAGGTGAGTGTTGTATACAAAGCATATAAAAAAAATAAAAATATAAAATAATAATGATTAAAAACCCATAGGAGTTTTGGTTCCACATTTGAAGTCGGAAAAATTGACGAGCCTGGATGTTAGTGTATAAATTTAGAAGAAGCTCAGAGGTATGTTAGGATAGAGCAGAGTGGCGATCCATCTTCACTGCCTACACCTCCGGGGAAAGGGCGTTATGGCGAGCTAATACAGAGATGAATGACACGTCATACAAACATAGAAAATATGGTAACTTTGAAATAATTACAACAGTGAGGTTGTCACAAGTAGTGTAACAGTATATTCTAAAGCTATAACTTCTTCTTCTTCTGCCTTCTTCATTCAACTGCTGGATATAGGCCTCTTCCATTTTCTTCCACTTATCAGTGTCTTGTCCCTTCCGCATCCAGGTCGTTCCAGTTATTATTATTATTATTATGTTGAATCGCTCATTACATCATGACGTCATGAGCCAAATCAATTTAAAGGGTATCATAGCTATCATAGTGACTCTCGCGACGCGTGATAGGTAGCTAATCTATCGCCATTTTATTGTCACGTGAATTCTACACCAGACCAAAAACAGTGTGACAATCACGTCGGGCAATATCGTCATTCTATCTTTTAGGTGGCCTCCCAAAACTCCTTTTTTTAACAGTATCTTTGTATTGAGAATTTAATAAGATTTTATTGTTCCTGATATAAAACTCCATTTAAATAATGAATACGAATAAAAATGCGTGTTTTCTAAAAAAGATATTATCAAAACATTTGATAATGGCTTAGAAATCAGCTTCAAAAATCGCGGACTACCTCTGGTAGGGTGCATCCTGTACCCCGATTCTGTTTGTGAAATGTTCCCGACTAGAAACGATAAAGCCAAACGAAACGTCATTTGATTCATATCCCGGTGCAGTGTTTTGTAGCAGCAGGGGAGTGGGTTCAATTTTCGATCGTTTAAAATAACACGGGCCTTCAACTCCACAATAATGAAACACCTATCTCCATAGATGATATTTAGGATTACACATAGGTCTATTTTTTATGTAGACTTTTAGAATTGGAAACTAATAAAAAGTTACTTCAATGAATTTTAATTTTAATTTATCGATAGATAGGAACAATTATCACATTTTAAAACAATACAAAACATAGCAAACTAACAATCACGCTGTCTCATGAAGGGATAGACAGAAAGAATGGACTGCTGAACTGTTCTTTCCTGATTAAATTCTCTCGCCTCCTGAACATTCATACATCGTGTCATGCACACAAATCGATTTCTCCCACGTGGCCGACATTTAATATTTGATTGATTTGATCATGCCGCGTTTTCCTCGGTTTTCATCTATATTTTGTTCCGTTTACATCGTTAACATATACTTTCTTACAGTATATCAATTTATAAAAAGGCTATTATGTTTTTTTTATTGTTTCTTGAACAAATATATATTATATTTAGATAAACTTGGACAATAACACCGTGGAATACTATAATGATTTACATTATCCGAATGAAAACACTGTTTTTTACATTATTTAATTTATTTTGTTAATATGTTTCTAAGGTTAAACCTTTATCATTTAAAGAAGAACAATTATATTATAAAAGTTACATTTTTCGTCTTGTAATGGCACGATTAAATGTACTTTGCACATCATGTGTATATTAGACACTCACTAAATTATGAAAAATTTAGTTTTTTTAATTAAAAATTATTTATAATCATGTATAATAAAATAGCTTGCATATGTTCTATACGAAATAACCAACCAATGAGTTTATGTCATGTTAAATTATAACACTTGTATATTCCATAAAAAGAGCTGTGTTAATGTGTCATCGTTAGAGAAACACGTTTACCTCTTGTAAAACCTTCTATTAACCGACTTCATGAGCAGCAACTGATGACTGTTATTAAAGTTGTCAAATAATAATTGACTTATCATCCACTTACCTAACAGCTACCAGCGTAATATTAACAACTAATTACCATAGAAAGACTATGGGTTAAGCCAAACTAAGGCAGATTGATGAGAAACTCATTCTGACCTCTTAAGACCCGAAATAGATTGTTTCACAAGATAAGATATTTTTTAATTATCACAATTACAAAATTCAAAGCGTTGTTTATATCGTTTTTTATTCATCAGGTTTTTTTATATTTAATAACAAATATTTCATGTATTTTTTTAAGTTTATTGTTTTAGTACCCTAGTACTAAGCGAGATAGGTTGGTAGTTAAAAAATGTTTTTGGTAGAGTAAAAACGAAATAAATAAGTTTTTAATTTATTTACAAATGTCGTATCAGAAATATATTGCATAATACGAAAGTACATCAAAATTATAAGAATCCACTAAAACGAATACTTTCAAATAAACACCCCAATTTTTCAAATGATATGTCAGTTTTACATCTAAAATATTGCATAATACGAGTATATATTAATTTTAGATAAACTTAAGGCGTCAACACTGTGGAATTTCTTAATGACGAATTATTAAGAATTAAAACGCCGTTTTTTCCACTTCAGAGTTTATTTTTCTCCACATGTTTCGAAGGCTTACACCTATATCTTGTACTCGTATATATATTTATATCGTTCTCCCGATGATGAAGGTGTGAGCCTTCGAAACATGTCGAGAAAAATAAACTCGAAAGTGGAAAAAACAGTGTTTTAATTCATAAAATATTGAGTTTATATTAAATATAAAACGATGCAAACTACGTTAAGAAATTAAAACAGACCGGGTATCGCTTATTAAAATAAATAAAAATCAATAAACGCAATAAGATCCCAAAAAACTCGAAAAAATATAATATGTAGGTAGTTTTTTTGTTTCTTGAAATAATGAAAAACTCCAAAATGAGAATATTTAACATGATTTTAACGAAAATCTCTGTTTTCTATATGTTTTGTTAAAGTATATAATGGAATGACATGTTTTTTCATATTTCAAAATTTAACGATATTTTATAATTCTTAGCAAGGCAAAACATAATATTCCCATAAAATATATAAAATCTCCTAGAAAAGTGACATTTTTATTCATATTAAATTTACCTGGATGTTTAGCATAAACTTTTTGGATTTTTTTAAATTAATTCTGTACCTTGTTTCACTCAACTGTTGTTATTTGATAATAATATTGAAACCACTCGTCGATACTTGTGTTTGGAGTAAGTTGAACACGCACAAAAGACCCGAAAGCATAAAACAAATAATAATAATAACAAATTAATCATCACTTGTTCTTCAATGGGTTAATCTAAACGTAAAACTAAGCATCTAGTTAAGAGTGTTGATTACAGAGATGTGTAAGATGCTGTTAGCGAAGTCGACTTGTAAACCAGTAATTACATTTGTATTTTAACAAGTTTGTATTCAAATTGAGCATTGTTTATTTCGGCCTGGGAAATAACGGAATAAATTAATAGCCGATATCAAAATACCTTTACGCAATAGAACATTTTCACTGTTCTAACGATGCGCACTAATTTGGGGATTTTCTAAAAATTTACATTCTTGCAGTACAATACGTTCGTTTTTCTAATTGAGGAGATAGTTATAAACATGCCATACTAGCATGTTACTTCTGATTAATTATCAAGAAAATTAAAGCTTCTGTTTTTGTTATACAAATTAATGATGAGTATGTACGAGTACTTCAGTGCTGCATTCTGAAACATCTGTTTTTTTATATAAACTTAAGGATGAAGATTTTTATTGAATTAAATCACTGTTTTACCATTACTGAGTTAATTTTTCTCGGCATGCTTTGAAGATTTTACACGAATGAAGGTGTAAAACATTCGAAACATGTCGAGAAAAATATAGTCAAAGGGAAAAAACAGTATTTTCAAAATTAATAAATGTTTTTTTTTTTTTATATTTTTATATATTATATTTCAAAACGATTGTAAAATTTGGAAGAGGAACGTTTTAATTTTCGATAAACATACGGTATTCTTTATGTGAAATTCCATATTAATACAATTTATTGAAAGCTAAGGTATTAACGCTGTGGAATTCCATATTAATACACTTTGGAAATTGAATATAAATTTGTTTATAATCCACAAAATATTAAAAACACGACATGTTTCTGAGGAAACCTCCATCTTCAGGTGTAAATACTCGTATATAATAAAAACTAAACAAAGAAAGACTAATCAAAGAATTTGAACTGCGTTTTTTTTATTAGTCTTTCATTGTTTAGTTTTTATTACATATTTACACCTAAAGATGGAGGTTTCCTCCGAAACAAGTCGTGTTATTTAATATTTTGTGGATTATAACAAAGTTACTTTCAATTTCCAAAGTGTACTAATAGATTTTAATTTTTTTTAAATACTGTTTTTCCACTCATTATACAAAAGTGTATTTATACATTAATGCTTAGTATTATTGTATTTACATGTATATTTATATAAGGTTTACTATTTTATATTACATTCGATAAATGTTATGAAAAAAATGGTTACATAATATATTTATTATATCATACATTATATTCACCTTCTCATTGTGTTTAGACTTTATATTTGAATACAAAAAAAATGTATTATTACATATCTGAACGTTTAATCACTACAGTCATATTTCGGGTGGTTTTCATCCTTCTTAAGTGTAAAAATATTTACTAGAATTTGCATCCAAATACATCTAAAAACATTTTTAAAAATCTATTCATAGACAAATTATAAAGATTAAATTATTTTATTTGATGTAATAAATAATTGGCGTATGTGATTTTTTAAGCTATAATTAGTATATCAAAAAAAGTCGGATAATGAACCGATACTCGAGAGTATTTCTAAGATACGTTCATAATAAATGACCAAAAGAGGGGTGTCTTTTAATTTTTCTCTCGTCCAACTTTAAGATTTGTTTAATTAAATTCATTTGGGCGTCAACGCCTGTTTAAATGCCGGTGACATTTATTAGACAAAGAAATATTAAGCGGATAAAAAGGAAAGAGATTAATTAAAAGTCGTCTCTGACTCATGTCAGGGATCATCAAACTTTGGAATACCGATCACATCGAATTTCACTTCTCTCCCTTCCTTACCCATTCAAAGAAAGAAATCACTCTTGCATAATCTAATGTGTTCTCTGATTTTACGATTAATTAGGGGACAAACATAAACTTTTCATTGAAATCAAATAAATCATCGCATCATTCAATTTAAATAAAGTTTTATATTTTATTTATTTAAATGAATGGTAGTGTGAAAACGTGAAAAAAGTGTCAAAATATTTTTTGTCAAAGAGCCTTCTTAAATGAAAAACTTATTTTTTTAATCTATTATATTCATACACCATTCACCCACAACGATTGTTATAATTTACGATTTGTCAAGCTTTTTGAAAAAAAAAAAAAATACTTTTACCGGAATAACAGGTGAATTTTTTTTTTTTTTCATGGTTTTAATACCTCCCAACTAGGGTAACCCGTTCTAGGTCTTATCTTGAAATATATATTGTTTCTTGAACAATAATATAACACTCAATATTCAAAAATCAAGTATTCATCAAGTAATCGGGTGGTGGTCTAGGGGAAAGAACGCTTGGCTCCTGATCCAGGGGACTTGGGTTCAAGCCTGGACCCGACCAGATTCCTTCTTCATAATAATGAATTATTTTCTGCTCACATTGAAGAATGTAAAAATAATTTCTAATATTTATATCTATATACTCGTATTTAAAAAAAAATACAAATGAAAACGACTATTTTCTATAACTTATATTTAAAAACACGAATTATGATTTATGGAAATAACATGTTTCGCCTTTCTGAGGCTCCATCAAATGTAATCATGTAATAATGCCTTAGAAAGGCGTATCGACGTTTTCATTTGTATTAATTATTTAAATAGAATATTTACATTATTGTTCAAGAATCAATAAATAAATGAATAATCTCCAATTTTTCCTGTTTCCCAGGAGTTTTATTACATTTTATGGGATTGACATGTTTCACCTTGCTAAGACATTATTAAATGTCAAAAACATTGTGAAACCTTTCATCGGCATAAAATATTACATAATAAAACTACTGGAAAGCGTACGATTTCAATCACATTCATTACAATCAATTTTACCAGTTACCTTATTTCAATATAGAGTACCTTCACTTGCATAAAAAAAGCTTGTGGAAATCCTTATTTTTGTGATTGAATAAGCTAAATCATCTATTATACTCGTATATACAGTATACATGTAAAAAAATTATTACACTAAAGTTTTAAGAAGATATCAAATTAATCAACAGACAATAAAAATGTCCCGTCTAGAACTGTTTTATGACTTATTCTAAGGCAATTAATGCAGTAGCATGGTTATGCCATATGTCAATGGACAGTGGTGTAACATTACGGATTTCCAAATAAAAATGTTAACATCGTGTGAACGTATTAATGTGAATAGAACATATTATACAGTGCTTTACCTTAACTATTAACCCTGCTTTCATACTCAAATGAAAAGTCTGTTTAATCATTTGCTTTATTATGATATGTTCTAACAGATCGCGAATATCATTTAAAGCGCCCTTGAGGTGAGCTATTCACGAAAACGGCGCTATACAAATTAGCCTAATTATTATTATTATTATTATCAGATGCAGCGTCCATTTTAGATTGAAAACACGTCTTAATGCACTATTCAGGTAATTTAATCTCGAAAGAACGCTTTAAAACTTAGCATATTATTATAACAATTAAACTCATTTGTTGTCTAAATTAACATACAAAAATTTACTATGAATAAATATGATTTATTTTGGGAAATATTTTTTTAAATGTATACTTTGCATCTACTAGATTTTTACAACGTAATCTTTTATTGTAATAAAATTATTAATAATTTTCCAAATCAAAGATTACTGATGAAAAATTTATGAAAAAGGCTTTCTGAAAAATATTTATTTTTAAGAATTTTAATTAAAAACGAAAGTGGTATTAACAAAATAATGAAAGTATCTTTAAGATAGTTTGGACACATGAAAAGAATGGTAATAAAATGATAATGGTTTAAATGAAACTAGAAATAGAGGAAGACCGAGGAAAACGTAGCATGATAAAATTAATCAAATATTGAATGTCGGCCAAGTGAAAAGTCGGAGAAGTCGTGCATGCATTACATGATGTATGAATGTTGAGGAATCGAAAGAAATGTGTGAGGAAAGAAAAGTGTGGCATTCCATTATTTCTGGCATTCTCACCTTTCGGGGATACGGCGTGATGGTTAGTTAGTTAGTTATATTAGGTCCTTACATATGAAATTGGCGTTTTGCCGTACTGGCAACTTTGATCTCAAATATCTTCTCTTTGGTTAGGAATTCCAAATTCAAATTTATACAGCTATTTACTCAAGTATTTGTGTTTCGAAAATTATAATTCATTTGTTTTTTCCTCAAATGTTTTTTTTCTTTGCGTCATTCAGTTTACAAAATGGAAAACTTGAAATTTACGAGTACGAGTTCCACCGTGGCACCAGTGCTGCAGAAACGGCTCGAAGGATTAATGATGTGTATGTCGACGGTGCCGCAAAAGAAAACACAGTGCGTTTTTGGTTCCAACGTTTTCGTTCTGGAAATTTCGACCTGCAGAACAAGCCCCGTGGACGGCCGGAGACCAAAGTTAGCAATGGTACATACTTTGATTAAATAAATATATTATATTTAAAAAAAATCAACATTATGTTCCTCCCATACAAAACGCCAATTTCATATGTAAGGACCTAATATTAAAAACAGTTGCTATTATCACTTAAAAATATTTAAACAAATGACTTCGATTTTTTTTTCTGGTCGTGAATTTCGACAGTGAAAAATTATAAAAATATTTCGTAAGTATCATAAATTATATCATGTATGGGTATTTTTTCAGTCGGGGGTGCCACAATAGACGGTGACGACCCTGTCCGGCTACAGAAGGGTGGACCAGCCCTGTCCCCCTGTAATTGGCCCGGCTGACTGACGGCCGACATGGCGATTAAATCAATATGATATGACAGTAACGGCCGATTTATGGCCGATGTTAATTACAATCATGACGTCGACCGGGGGCGCTGGGCGACAGAGGGGGCGCGGGGCCGGCGAGGTGGCGAGACGCCACTGGGATATTCTAATGAGGATCTCACTAGGACCACTATATCACCAACCAACTCCCAAATGACCAACTCAAATTTCATAACGGTAATACATTTATTTTCAAGATATTATCTCAAATAATTTTTAATTAATTATACAAATTTTATAATTCAAAAGTACTTATTTTGTTTCTTATATATTCTAAATAACTTTACACGTTGTGGATTCAAATTTCAATAACTTTGGGAAAACATTGTATTTTCGCAACATTTTTTAAAACCTTTCATTAGCATGTTTCGGACCGTAGGTACATATCCTTCCTTGGTGTAAAAGTTTTAACTGCTATTTTGAATCCCAACTTATCATTCTCTATAAATACAAAAAAACATTAACTGTACGAAAATAAACTTTTCTTAGATTAAAAATAGCCAAAGAGAAATAGTAAATTGCCAGACACATTTGTAAAAATTAACAATTTAATTGATTCTCGATAACTAGTAAATGCTTAATCGATCAAAAAATTCGCAAAAATAATGACGGTTAGGAACAGTCAAAAATAGCTGTCGACTATTTAAATTTACTAATAGATTTATTTAGAATTCATAACCAATGAATGTTTAATAAGGCCATATCAAATATTAAAAATAATTATTTCTCCTCGTCACGGTTTTTAGAAGCTCTGAAAGCCAAAAGATCCAAGTCCAAGTAGACTTTTTTATTGTGATTAAATTAACACAAATTTGTTTCGGACAAAGAAGCCCTTCATCGGTGTAGTTAATTATTGTACATACATAATATATATTTAAACAAATTATATCTGTCGAAACTGATCACATTTATGAAAATCTTGTTTAAGTATTTTTTTGTATATAAAATAATTAACTACAGTGATAAAGGGCGTCTGTGACCGAAACATGTTTGTGTTAATTTAATTTTTAATTTTATTAAAGCGTTGTTTACAAAGAAATAAATAGTCAACTTTTAATCAACGTTTTGGCCGAAACACTATGATACCTTAACATTTTAAACTGTTAATGAATAAACTTTGTTTTTGTATCACAATTGTATTATATTTTACGCGACAGCTGTTTCAACAACCATTGTTGACATCATAAATGTCAATATATCGTCGGTTCAAAGGTAAAACTCATTAAGTGACATTTTATTTATTTTTATTTTTTTTGTAATTTCTGTATCAGACTTGTGAATTCTACGTCACAAAAAAAATCACCAAGTGTATTTATTAAAGAATAACAGTTTTCTTGGTGATTATTATGAAAAACACTTGGTGATTATTTTCTGACGTAGAATTCACAAGTCTGATACAGAAATTGCAAAAAATATATAAAAAATTAAAATGTCACTTAATGAGTTTTACCTTTGAACCGACGATATAATCATCATCATCGCGTAAAATAAAATACAATTGTGATACAAAAAACGAAGTTTATTCATTAACAGTTTGAAAGAAATAAACATTGTTCAAAAAACAATGTACCTTTTTTTAATCACATTGGAAGTAAAGTAAATTAAATAACACCTTTGGCCATAAAATTATAAAATCCAACAAGTGCACTAATTAATAAATAAGCCTTTTTCGATAGTCCTTGCGCGCTAATCAATTACGTTTGTCGGTCACTTAAGGTGCCATAAACGGGGAGATTGTGTGAACAGGCGACTTGTGTTAGGCCCAACATTTACGGCCTATAAAAAGCTCCCATAAACCTCGCTAACAGTGGCAAATGTACATACCTGAAGCGAGTTCGCTCTTCCTCGAGTGGTCGCCAAGTGGCTGATATAGAATTCGTTTGTGTATCAGAAGATAGGTCCCAGGGGTAGTCATAAACGCATTTATGTGAAGTGCGTTAAACGAAATATCAAACGAATCGCATAAAAAGCAGACTATAACTGAAACTGACACGCCTTCGTTTTAAGAAATTATTCAAGCACACATTGTATGTACCATACATACTCGTAAGTAAGTAGAGGCCATTAATAACGGGTTTAATCAGCAAATTAGTATACACAGAAATCCACCCTGCATAAAATCATTATATTTTAAAATAACATCCTATTTAGTTTAACTCAAACTGACGATATCATAATGTATGATATTATTTAATATGATCATTTATATTGCAGAATATTTAAAATATATTTTTGGTAATGAATAATGATGCAAAACTTCAAATTATTTTTGTAGTCTGAATAAAACTTCTGTTTCCTAGATGTTTTTTGTGATCTTTTATGGAAATGTCACATTTGATAATGTAAAATAAGGTAAAATATATCATTCCCATAAAATATTATAAATAATATAATTTCATTTGTATTAATTAGTGTACCAAAAATATATATTTAACTAAATAATAATACAATCATAAACAAAACAAATAAAAAATATTATTGTTAAATAGAAATAACGGATTTTATTTACATGATGATTTAAAGTTAGTTTTGTTTTAAATATTAATATACCTATTTAATAACTAATTGGTTTCGTTATAATTAATGAATAAATAATGTATAAATTAAAATGGTGTGTTAGAGTTATTTAAGTAAGATCGTTTTTATTAGTAAATTTATTAATTTAAAGATGATTCAAATTTTAATTGTTTAATAACTATTTATTGAACAAAAACCTTCTTACTTATCGGCCCAACTGCGCTCAGAGCATGGCAATGTACCGGATATGCGGCATTTACAACAAGCGCTTTAATAACATCGATATTTTCCATCTTAATGGTTGGAGCAACCCTTGGGGGTGAATGAAACTATGTTACTCCACTTTTATAAATTATTATTATTATTACTACTACTTTTCTCTTTGGCTCATTAAAATATTGCTTTATTGTTCTTATTTTTATTTTTTATTTTTTATGTACACAACAGGTCGTTTGGAACCAATTACTGTATACAATTTTTATTTTTTAGCTATTATATTGATTCTCGTGACATGTGATAGGTAGCCAATCTGTCGCCATTTTACTGTCACGTGAATTCTACACCAGACCAAAGACAGTGTGACAATCACACTGCCATCGCCGGGAATTGAACCCAGGACCTTCGGCATGGAAGTCAGAGCTCGTAACCACTCTGCCACGAAGGTCGTCTTATATATTTACATACATAATATTTCAGTTAGTATATAATATTTGTAGTAACATGTAATTAGCATGGTTTTGTTGTCTCTATGTGTTTGTATATGTATGTTGAAACCGTTGTTTGTTACCCTTAATAAAAATAGAAAATATGATGTAAAACACCATTTTAAATAATGAATGCTAATGAAAGCGTATGTTTCCCAAAAGTTTAATTTCGTTTTTTGGGAATAACATGTTTTATTTGATAATGCTTTAACAAGGCGAAACGTGTAATTCCCATAAAATGTAATAAAACTTCTAGATAACAGATGTTTTCAATCATATTAAGTAATTCAAATATTTATTTTTATTTTGTACCATAAATGCTTTCGGATTAATATAAATGAATTCTGGCTGGAGTCAAGCTATCTCCAGTTGATAAACCGTACAGTTATCCCGATTCCACAGATCATGGCACATTCCCATCCACGGCGCGGTCCACACAATGCCCAAACTAAAATACACTCGCGCAGAGAGGCGACAAACACACTCCCGGCCGTCTCGCAACAATCTCCCTGACTCTCGATTGATTTATTGACGACATCTGTTTTTGAAAGCCCGAAAACTAGCATGTGTTTAATATTACTTTAATAATGGATACGAGATACGCGTATTTTTGGACGGAACGGCCATTTTTCTGTTGTGTATTGAAGAGATATATTTCACGCGACCTCTTGGGCGTATCTTTCTGTAAAATATTATTAAGGCGCCTCGTTTTCTAAATGTTATATTTTTATATATTTTGATCGGACGTTTCGTTGCGATTAATTCATCAGAAATTCAAAATAAAGATTTTTTTTTCATATTTTATACAGAAATTGTAAATGTAATTAATACGAATGAAAATGTCTGTTTTCTATAATTTTTATTATAGTTTATGGGAATGGCATGTTTCGCCTTGCTAAGGCATTATCAATTATTTGATTCAAACAGTTCCCTATCTGTATTGGCTTAAAGCTATCAAATTATGGCAATAATACTCGTTTTTATGAGTTCCTGGTATTGTGCAATTTCTAGAGTCCGTTTACTAAGATTAATAGTGTCTTTTTTTACTTTTTCCGAAATTCAAAAAAAGATATATTTTTTCATATTTTATACAGAAATTGTAAAAATATTTATCTAATTAATACGAATGAAAATGTCTGTTTTCTATAATTTTTATAATATTTTATGGCAATGACATTTTTCGCCTTGCTAAGGCATTACCAAACATTTGATTCAAACAGTTCCCTATCTGTATTGGCTCACAGCTTTCAAATTATGTCACTAATACTCGTATTTATGAGTTCCTGGTATTGTTAAATTTCTAGATTCCATTTACTAAGATTTATAGTTATTTTTCTTACATTTTCAAAGTGAAATTTTACAATTAAAATCTGTCTCTTTTCGTCAGTGCATAAATGTTCTTATTATTTCTTAAACTATATTGTAATGAAAATGTATATTATGTATTGTAGAAGTTTTATTATATTTTAGGGGAATGACATGTTTCGCTTTCGTAATGCAATATTCAGCATTTGATAATGCCTTCTTCTTATACTGATCGAAGGCTGCTAGACCTTGTTTGTGCAGAGTTGACTGCAATGTAGACTCTTAACCTCCATTTTTTGGAAGGACTTCCAAGCATCCTTCTTCCCTCTGATTTCCCATATAAGACAAGGTGCGGTAGTCTTTGGGCGTCCATTCTTTCCACATTGTCTCTCCAATGCCTTATTGTCATATCTGACAATATCCAGGATATCACACGTTTCTCTGATCGTAATATGTTTTCTTCTTCTTCTTCTCAGGGCTACATCCCGATGTACGACTTTCTTGGTCTGGTCATCCATCCGGACATAACTTTCGGTGCTTTGCCCTCTGGCATTATTTCTATATAGCCAACCTACAAGTTTCCTGGCTAATCAGTACTTCAGGCTCAAGATATCTTTTGATTCTGAAAGACCCATCCTCCAGCGTGGGTTCAAATTATTTTCTTCAAATTTTTCCTCTCAAAAACTGCCAGCCTGCCTTCCTCTCTCTGCATTAGGAGATCGTAATATGTCATTCTCATAAAATATAACAAAACTTCTAGAAAACAAACGTTTTCATTTGTTTTAATTAAAGATCTCGAAGGCCATCTTAAAGGATTTTTTAGAATAATATATATTACGGGCTGTCACTAAAATGACATTATGAAATAAATTTACAGTTCTTATTATCAACGTTTGATTTTCGGTAGTGCTGACTATTGTAATGTACTTAATTATTTCTTACGTAATGGCGCAGCATTTGTGTAAGGAGGATATTAATTCGACGCGAATGAACAGTGCTTTGGTTCTCAGAAATAGGTAAAGTTAGAGAAACTAATCAAAAACTATCATAGAATATTTTGTCACGGCGGGTAGGGGGTCTGACTTGTGACACTCCTTTATCTCGCCTTACCGCGGCGCCTGCCTCGCGTACAACATTATCCTACAAAGTTATTAAGTACTCAAATGCTGAACTATATCGATGACAAACGAGACAATGGATGTTAAGTATTATTATGTAAATAAAATATTACTTTTCTGTAACATTAGGATTAAAAATAAATTTATTAATGCCTTAAAAATTCTGAATGTAAGCGTAGCATCAAACGCCAAATTATATATAAAAAAATTGAAAAAAGCATACACATTCCAAAATAAATCTTTGTAACATCTGTCAGATCATATAAACAATTTTATAATATTTTAAATATGTATCTTTATAATATGTTTCACTGAAGAAGGACTGGTTGTCTGAAACATGTCTATATAATTTTATTTTTTTAATGTAAGTATTGTATAAACAAAGTGTATAAAAAAGAAAAAGGGAAATAAAGCAATTATAACACAAAGTATGGCGAATATAGAAGAAATAAATTTCTATTTCTTTTGTTTTCAAGAGCTTGTAGCTGCCAGAAGAAGGGTGAAAGTAGGATAAATGCCGTAGAAATGAAGTTACTGAGAAGAATGTGCGGAAAAACAATGTATGATAGAATACCGAATGATGAAGTAAAAAAGGAATGTAAAGCAGTATACGCCCTATATAAAATTAGGAAAGAGTCTCAAGATGATTTGGATAGGTATATGAAACAAATGGATGAGGGAAAAATGGTTAAAAAGATACAGGTATATACAAATAGTGTGATTGGAAAAAGATGTCGAGGAAGGCCAAGGAAGATGGCATGACCAAATGTATCAATAACGGAAAGGCGGCCATGTTCGAAATAGGAACAATCGACGACGTGCATATCACGATGTGTGAAACTAGAAAATGCGCGAGAGTTATGTCAGGGTGGAATAGATGTGGCTGTCAATCCTCTCTGCCTATCATTTCCGGGGAAACGGCGTGATGGTTAGTTAATTGGTTTAATTTCAACAATAGAGATTAGTATGCATTTTTTTATTATTTGGTGCAATAATTTTAGAACAATTTTATGTTTGGTGCAGAATAAATTACACTGTTCTGAATATAACATTAAAAAGCACAGAGAGCCATCGATTTAAAGAAATGAATTTTGTACTAGTTTTGGTGAAACACTGTAAAATATAATTTAATGTTTTTTTATGCGTATTTTTATTTTAAGATTTAATCATAAGAATTGGTTTGCATCAAAGTCAAATATGCATTTGATAATGCCTTAGACAGGCAATATATGTTATTCACATAAAATAAAATAAAACTTCTAGAAAACAGACGTTTTCATTCGTTTTAATTATTTAATATTGAGTTTTACATTATTGTTCAAGAAACAATAAATATGTTTAAAAGATATTAAACATGATTGCTATTATTGGGGACGTAATATATTTTTTAAGACAAATTTCAAATGTGAGAATTCAAATGTGTTCCAATTGAAACAGATATACTCTTGAGTAGGTACATAAAGTAATGAATATTTTAGTTTACTTAGCTCCCTATAAGTGGGTAAGTACTTCATTAACGACTGTGTCTTCTAGTTCGGAGAGTTCGCATTAAAATAAAAAATTGAAATTCATACATTTTCTATGAAGTCAGCTGTGCGTAACCTAAGATACTTAGTTGCATATGAATACAATTTTGTGAACAAGCGCACATTGCATAACTGTATATTTAACAGATTAGGCGTAGTGTATTTCCGATCAAGAATTAGTATTAATTTGATACAATCATTTTTGATAAACTAAATGCAAGAATACTGAAATTTCCGTGTAACTTGTCATCATCAGGATTATTTTTATCATGATATAATAACAACCCTCAAGATGGAAACAGTCGAGGAACATAACACGTTATATGGATATACCGAAGAACTAAAAAAGCATATTGACATTCATAATCATGTATTTTAAAGAAATAAAATATTTCTTTTATCCCATTCATTACCGGGTACACGATATTAATTGGAAAAGTTGGAAAAATACTGTATGTATGTATAAATTTTATTTTATGTGTACTACTTTGGTTCTAAAATTCTAAAATATTTCATTGTAAATATGTCCTTGGTAAAATTTTTTTGATGATGGTAACATTCTTCTGTCTACTTAAGAAATGTCAAATATTTCAGTATCATGTCAATACCTATATTTAGTAAAGTAGGTACTAAGTACAGGTAATTAAAATGTATATGATTATTGCGAAATTATTTGTTATTCGTTTGAAACGTGATGGTTTTAATTTGTTATTTACCTATATATTGTAAACTGAATATTTGTTTTCGATTCTACACTATCTCTTAGGTGCGTATATTTACTCCAACAGAGATAGCGTCATCCGCATACAATAGACAGCTTATTGACACTTCGCTCATTTTGGCACCTACATCCAACCCTTTCAGCTCTTTATATACATATGACACATGTTTTAAACATTATTTTTGATAATGAGCATATAATGCGTCTTATACTCAGTGCCTTTTTATAGAGATTCTGGTAATTTAATATATATGCCTTACAAAAATAAGGGTGCGTCTTATAATCGATGAAAATCGGTAATTAAAAGGATAGTTAACCAGTCTGTCGATGTCGGCAACGCTGATGAAACCAGACACAAAAAATATTTATTTGTGGAAGAGTTTCAAGTCTGTGAATATTGATTAATTTTATATAATTCAATACTTACTCCACGAAAAAATAGTAAAAATAATAGACAATTCACATCTTTTTCATTTTTGTTGATTTTAAATAGAAAATTTAATTTCATAAGTTATTAAATGTAAAATATTATATAACGCATATAATAGTGGAGCTATTGTTTTGGGTTAGGTTAGGTAAGGTTAGGCTGGAGCCCAGGTACATATTCTAGTAATGTTATTATGTCACACTCTCAGATATGTCAAATAATAAGTATGCAGTTTTAAGATTTGGCTTATGTCCAGAGTTTGCGATCTCCTTGCAGGCAGACATTAATCTTGGGGAATCATTCTACGAGTGCTTGCATCATCCTCCAAGAGAAGCATCTTGTCTTTTATGAGAATATCGCCACTTTCGCGTTTCCTAGTAAACCTATTGAAATATAACTAAATTTCACAGGTAAATTAATATGCATTTGCTAATAGATCTTAATTTTTATATTTAAACTGGCTAGAATTAACTGCGTTAAAGAAAAATTCCCATTTATTTCATATTTGTTACTAATAGGTATGATTGTTAATAGTATTTAATGGAACCAAATAATTATAAATATATTTTCAGGTATTTTAAAGTTATGTTAAGGATATTATATCTTTTGGCAATTGTTTTAATTAATTACTCTAAATTTATTTTTTTCATGCAGCTATCACTGTTCGAAGGTTCGCCATCTAGTTGACTGCCTAGATCCGGAAAATATCTAATGTATGGCAATAAGGCTTTAAGTCCTGGCTCTTTTCATAGATCTTAAAACAAGGAATTTTGTGTCTTCCTTGTGATTTTTTTTAAATCACATTGGTTGTTCAAACATGACTTCAAAATAATTTATTTTCCTCGTCTTCGCGGTATAAAATGTGCAATTCTATAAGGTTTAAAACGACACAAACATAATTTACAAAACTTTAAAGTCAATTCTGCCAGAAGTTGAAAACCTACCTTCGATTATAGTCTTGTCGAGTTTAGTAAAAATAAGTTGACGTCGTAGTTTCAAATGAAATTCCTTTACATTTGATGTGTCAAATCACAAACAGCTTTTGATAGAAAGGCACACAACATGATTTCAATTATATTTTGGCACAAGTTACGCATTTTCAATTAGGTATCGGAAAACTTTTCACATTCACACGCCGTCGCTTGTTTATTTATCTTGTTAATAACAATCTGCACTCCATCGTAGTTTGATCTCCTTTTAATGATCACAAAACGTAATCCAGATATTAAAATACATCAATGTTTGGATCCGAACTCGAACTCTAGACTGATGCCACAAAATAAAACAAAGCGCAGACGACGTCTTTCAAAACCGCGCAAACACTGTCAAAACAAAAAACACTTTTAATACAACACATCGGACAACAATAAACTTTTTTATCAAACAATTTGGGAAATGTTTAATAAACTCGCGTGGACAACGTAAACAACGCACGTTTTGAGGTTAGGTTTTCCGGCGGGAACACGTAGCAAATTAAAACAGCCGGGTTCGTTTTTGAATTCGGGAAAGTTGATCTGATTGGCCGCGGCGCGATGTTCGTCGCTTGTGCGGTGTGTAGTGACGCGACCGGCCGGCAGAGCGCCACGGGCGAGAATGACGATGTCGAAATGACGGAGTATCGGCCGGGCGGCGGTCGACAGGCGCCCCTACAGGGTGCATCTTATTTCCCTGATGCATTTTCCAACTAACTATGGGGAAACTCTACCACTATGAAGTCGCTTCACTAACACATACATAAATATATTACATCCGATATATTTATTATCAAAAACAATATCCATTCGCGTGTTTTGATTTATTTTCATGGATGTTTCCGTTTCAATTATGTTTGCAAGTTTGTGAAACTCCATATTTATAATATACATTATTATAAAACACATTGTAAAAGTGTATTCAGCAAGAATTTAAAAGACTGTAATGCACATAGGAGTAAAAATATTTTAATAGAATAATTATAACACCGGCTTGAATATAATATACTATTTTTAAATAAATAATTAGTTTTAAATAGTGTGAAAATAGTGTTAAAGTTGTGTTATTATATATTCCATAAGACGATTAATTTAAAAATAATTACACTTTAAGGTATGTTTATTTCCCCTTGTTCATTAATTGTTCCCTAAATTTGAATTTAATATTTTGAGATTATGTAGAGTGCGAAAAATGCCTCCCTAGAATAGGTTATCCCAAATGGCAGGTACTAAATCCATGTACTTGGTAAATTTTCACAAAGATAAAAAAAATTAACA
Source organism: Lepidostoma basale (assembly GCA_022606425.2). NCBI lineage: Eukaryota > Metazoa > Arthropoda > Insecta > Trichoptera > Lepidostomatidae > Lepidostoma > Lepidostoma basale. Next base: position 251,748 of record JAHDVF020000472.1, on the reverse strand, counting down.
ATTACTGACAAATCTAAACAGAGCGCACCGCAAAAAAAGAGGTATTTATTTACATTATGTCGTTAGGATATTCAAGTTGATGATATGTAGCCAAAGGATTATTTTTTTATGTGTATGTTTATTTTATTTAATTCTTGTATTTTCCTTAATTACGTTTTTTTAACATTATCATTGACTATACAGTTTTTATTTTTACAGCGCGTCATGGAAATAGCCTTGCTTGGAAAAACCGAGGTGGCTCGGAAGATAGGCGAGCGGTGGGCTGGTCCTATTTGTCGGAAAACCAACAGCCGATGTCGAAGACTGATTCTGGAGTGGAAACCGCCAGACCGACGATATTGTAAGGTTGCTGGACGTGGATGGATAAGAGTGGCAATGGATAAGAGGCAGTGGCGTGTTTTGGGAGAGGCCCATGTTCATCAGTGGACGAGAGACAGCTGATAGGTCAAGTAAGTTTATATTATTAAATTCTTTATCCGGAATTACGTTTTAAAATAAAATCATTGATATTACAGATTTTTTGGTGTTATTTTACCTAATGGAAAACTAAATATGTTTTATGAGTAATATTATATAATATATAGGTACTTTGATTGTGAAATCCTGGCAAGAATCTTATGTTAAGCAAAAAATATAACAAACTCTTTAATTCAACAATGATAAATATAGGTTTTACATCATTGCTCAAATAATTCAAATTCAGACCTTCGTGGCCGAGTGGTAAGTGCTTTGACTGCCACCCCAAAGGTTCCGGGTTCGATTCCCAGCGATGGCAGTGTGATTGTCATGCTGCCTTTGGTCTGGTGCAGAATTTACGTGACAGTGAAATGGCGATAGATTAGCTACCTATCACATATCACAAGAATCAATATGATAGCTATATCCCTTTCATCGATTTGGCTCGCGCTGTAATGATGTAAAGAGCGATTCAACAAAAAAAAATAGTTCATATATACCTGTACAACTTGTCTCTTATCATGTACATTAATAAGCAAATTATTCAATTACAGTATTACCTTATATGCATACTTAAAAATGTCATTTAATACGAATGCATGTAGCTGCATGACAAGATGTTTAAATTGTATTGAGGAAGCAAGAGAAGTATGTCAAGAAAGAACTATTTCTCTCTAGCCCTTCTGCGAGACAGCGTGATGTTTAGTCTCATTTTACTCGTATATGAATTAGAATGGACAATTTGCGTTGTTATGCTTGATATTTGATATAAAATCATATAGTTCTGCTTGATATTCATTGCTGTAAGACTTGATATTAACAGTGTCTTCACAGTCGCAGAAACTCATGCCATAACCACCCTATATGTCGTCCGTCTGTCAGGCTAGCTTTCAATCAAACCGGGCGTCCGCGCTCTCGCGGCCGCCCCCTCGCCGGGCGGTGGGGGGTTGGGTCACGTGGGGCCGGGTGGGGGGGCGTAAGGTCTGTAGGTGGGAGAGGCAGGGTGGGGGAAGGGTGTCACACCCGCCGGCCATAGTAAACACACTCACCTGTTGTCACCGCCCGCGACAACTCGGCGGTCCAAGGGTATTCGCGGGTGCTTTGAATTTCGAATTAATCTCCAGCGGGATTCAAGATGTTATAAGAATTGTGAAGAAAGGGCACCGTTGCTAAAGATAACAAGATAAAGTATATAAAAGAAAAATAAATAATTTTATAATTTATGTATAAAGAGTAATCGATTGCTTTTTGGTTTTGCATTTATTTATTTATAAATATTTTTATATTTTTAATGTTATACTCTTGCCATAATTATTAAATAGGGTCACTAGGTAGAGTATTGTTTCTTGAACAAATATGTAAAACTTCATTTAAAATAATAAAAACGTCTCTTTTAGAAGTTTTAAAATATTTAATAGGATGACATGTTTGACTTGCAAAGGCATCATCATTTGATATTGCCTTAGCAAGGCGAAACATGTAATTCGCATAAAATAAAATAAAACTTCTAGAAAACAGATGTTTTACTATGTACATATACATTATTATATACATTATTTCATTTGTGTTAATAATTTAATCGAATATTATCTGAATATAAGAAATATATTGATGTTTTATTATGCTACAACCTAATCCTTAAATTGGTGTTTAATTTTAGTGTTAAATTTATCATATTAAATTATTCTTATAAAACGCATACGAAATGGACTTTTTTTTATGAGCAATAATAAAGAACTTCTCACACGAGGAGTCGTAGAAATCGACGTGTATGCATGACACGCTATATCAATGATGAGTAGGTATTGGAAATGTGACGGTCTATTATTTCTGGCCACTTCCTTATTAGCCTTCTTTTTCCATCCACACTACTTGTATGTATATTTTAAACCATTCTTCCCTTATCCATTCGTTCCATATGTCCAAACCATCTTATTGACCCTTTCTTGATTTTATTCATCACGCATTCACGCTTTCTTACTTAATCAATAGGTATTCTAACATACATTGTTTTTCGCACTTTCTTCTTAGCGACCCCATTTCTACGGCGTTTATCCTACTTTCATTCTTCTTCTGCCAAATCCAAGCTTCACTTCCATACATAAAGGTCGGCACTAGAACTCCATTATGCACTGCCATCTTTGCTTCCGTCGATATATTTCTTTTTGCGGTAATGACTTTGAGTGCACCATTTATTTTTTTCCAGCTCCAACCATTCTCACAAAATACTCGATTTCTTTTTTTTTTTATAATTAATTTGACAGCAAATCAAGTTTCATAAATATCCATATAAAGGCGTAAACTTTGTAAATAAATTACACACAAAACACTGCATATTAATCAAATAAATTTAAAATTGTATCATCAATACGAATCCAAGAACTGCTTACGCAAATGTGCTTAAGTAAGACACTGGAGGGGGAAAGTAAAACCTGAAATTCAGTTTTTGTCATCTGTCTACAAACTAAATAATCTTTAATTTATTAAAATTTGTTGCCATTGATATTATAAGACTCTTGAAACGTGCCATGATTTCTCAGCAAACCGGTTCGTACCTAGCTATCGTTAAAGTAAGGACGTTTATATTTATATCATGTGCTTTTTTTCGTCTAATACAATAAATTAATTCATTTGTTACCTGGTCTAATTGATGTATGTATTCTTTGTCTTCAAAATGGAGTCGCTCTTGGTCTTATCTGAAAAAAAAACATTTTATTAATATTTATACAAAAAACTAACTGACCAACCATCACGCCGTCACCCCGAAGTGGTAGGCATAAATAATGGGCCGCCACACTAATCTTTTCTAACATACTCGTACTTCTGTCGATTCCTATACATTTATTACATAGATTACATAGACTCCTCACGTTGCTGAGATTTAATATTTTATTGATTCTATCGTGCCACTATTTCCTCGGCATTCCTCTATTTCTAGTTCAGTTTACGCATACTTTCTTCACCGTTATTTCTTTATTAATTATTTCCATGTGCCCAAAATATCTTAGTGAACCTTTCGTTATTTTGTTCTTTGCACTCTCATTTGCACTGCATTCACTACTTATGTTTCCATTTGACACTCTATCATACACAGATTTATCACACGTTCGTCTAAGAGGCAATTTTTACTGTATTTATTCTACATTAATACACTTAACCTTGCTATCAATGCAAGAGAGAATAATTTAAAAATATATATATTTTAGAAGAATGTGTATGTGTCGACACAATCCAACTATGAACAATTATGCAATGAAATAATAAAAATATAAATGTGAATGTAATTTAAATGGGGTATAAATGAGATCCCTTAGATGAATGTGCTAAATCTCTGTATATTATAATAAAATATCAAATACCGATATAAAAAATTAATAGAGTAGGGTAAAAGCGGATTAAACAACAACAAAAATCGCGATGATGGTAGTACAAATGAAATCGATATTTTCATCAATATTTAATACCAGCGGACCCGGTAACTTTTCACTATTGCTATATTTCATATATGATTTCAATTTTTAATACACGTTCAGGAATGTCTTCATGATCTTCTTATGAATAGCTGTCATTTAAACAGACTCATGCGCCATCTCTAGGTGAATCACATCATACACAATTAAACACAGACATTAAACAAAAATAGTTCAACCCAATAAAGACTATAACGTCCTGGCATTAAAGCATGTTTTTGCCTGCTGCACTAAGAATTCATTTATATGCATTATAAATCGCTCCTCGTCAAATTCGTTATTTAAACCTTCGCTGAAGTAATATTATATAAATGAACAGTGAAAATTTCATTGCAATCGGTTCAGTATCTGTTGAATCTATCGGTTTCATAGCCTCGAACATTCCTTTTTGTATAGATTTAATATGCACTTATATTATGTTCAAGAAACAATAAATATGAAACTGATTTATAAACCATAACTAACTAACTAACTTACCATCACGCCGTCTCCCCGGAGGGGTAGGCAGAAAGAATGGAACGCCACACTGTTCTGTCCTGACATACGTCTCTCGCTTCCTCTACATTCATACATCTTGTCATGCACGCACGTCGATTTTTCCGACTCCTCGCGTGACCGACATTCAATATTTGATTGATTTGATCGTGCCACGTTTTCCTCGGCCTTCCTCTATTTCTAGCTCCGTTCACGCCGTTTACATATACCTTCTTTACCATTCTGTCTTCACTCATTCTTTCCATGTGTCCAAACCATCTTAATGACCCTTTCCTTATTTTGTTCATAACACTTTCATTCGCACCACATTCACTTCTTATACTTGCATTTGTCACTCTATCATAAACAGATTTGCGACACATTCGTCTTAGAGATCTCATTTCTACTGCATTTATTCTACTTTCATCCTTCTTTTGCGAGTTCCATGCTTCACTTCCTTACATAAGGGTCGGCACAAGAACACCATTGTGCACTGCCATCTTAGCTTTTTTGGATTTATAAACCATAGAAGAAAAAAACAGCTCAAAAAACACACATGTCTTAGAAGTAATCTATTTGATAGATAGGTCGATTATAGTACATATGTAAGTGTAAATAAGTACTTATGTAAAGTCATTATATAATATGGGTTGTACCTATTTAAATAATAAATTACGGGAGTATGTAGCTGCCTAGCCCTGTGCAGGAGATATGATTTGTTATTTAATATTTGATCCGATCTTAATAAACATTATCTTTTGATTATAGGTTCCGCCCACAGTAGTTAATTGCGGCTGTGGGGAGATTTGGAATAGTGGTATGTGCCTAGGGATGGGAATTCACAAATCGATACTTCGGCAGTTTTGCGGTATCGACAAGTATCGAAACCGAAATCGTACAATATACAAGAAATAAATAATTATAATACATTATTCATTTAGGTAGACTTTAAAAATAGATCATAAAGTTTATACCCAATAATAAAGAAAAAAATGCATAACTTTATTTTACATATATTAAATAGTCCATTGTTTTGGCCGAAACACTATGATATTTCAACATTATTACTGTTAAAATTTAATTCATTATTACTGTTGTAATATCGGGTAACACCTGATGATGCCAACATCGGTTGGCGAAACAGCTGTCGCGACACTCTCAGTGAATAAAAATAAATTGTGATATTATAACAGTGTTTAAATTTTAACAGTAATTTATTACATACATTTTTTTGGTTAAACTATTTTTAAATTATTTTACGCCACACAGGTTTCTATACTATTCTTGTCTTTATAAGGGCAATAATTTATTTATTGTTTCTAGTACAATGATATAAAACTCCTAATTAAATATGTAATTAATACGAATAAAAACGTCAAAAAAAATTGTTATAAAAAACTAACTAACTAACCATCACGCCATTTCCCCGGAAGGGTTAGGAAGAGAGGATGGAATGTTTTAATTGGGCAATCATTAAAGTCATTTATTCGACCTTCATATAAAAATAAAAAATGATATCAACGGCTTAATTAATCAAAAAAAAATTATAACCAGAGATTTAAATCAGTGATATTAGAATTTATATTACAATTTTCAGTATGAGCAGAAAATAGCTCATTATTGTGAAGAAGGAATCTGGTCATGTCCAAGCTCTAACCCAAGTTCCCTGGATAAAGAGCCAAGCGTTCTATTCCCTAGACCACCACCCGATTTAACTTTTATGTATTTAACGATAAAACTATGCTCAGTTATTATGTCTAACCACAAAGTAAATTTACATAAAATTTTACAAAATTTGATAATCTTTAAGTGCTTTTGGTCAATTATCAAGTTAAGTTTTAAAGTATTTCAATTTTTATTTTGTTAAAAAGTTTCAAATCAAAATTGATTAATATGTTTGTTATTTTGCAAATCGGTATTTCAAAATATGTTGTCAACTCTACAGAAATAATTAAGTTATCTCGATACTTATGTTGGATGAGATTAAAATTTGTTAAAAATACAAGAACATCCCATCCTTATTAGCGCAGGATAGTCGGGTAACATTTCTTCAGAAGTACGTGATGCGATAAATAAAAGGCATTGATGGAGGCTATTGGCAAAAAAGGCCAAAGTGTTTAAAGAAATATAGCAGAAGGTGATTGTTGCCTCAACTGTTGCTTATGCTGCAATGTAAAAGTAGGCAAGTTGATTTGAAATAAATCAATTTTATCTCAAAAATTATTACTCAAATTATTACATTCTTACGTCGGACACCCGAGGAGATATAGCTTGACCAAATTAATCAATTTCTAAAAGGCGGCCATATTTGAAGTCAGAATAATCTATGCATGTTACGATGTATGAATATAGAGGAAGCTCGAGTGGTATATCAGGATAGTGCAGCGTGGCGGTCCATCCTCTCTGCCTACTCCTCCAGAGAAACGGCATGATAGTTAGTTAAAAATCTTACATTTTATATTTCATACCCAAATTAAAACCTTACTTGTTTGATTGGTAATAGTATTTTCTAACCGATCGCAAATATTTGATGCATCGTTAGATTTTTAGATTTAAAACACGTATTAAACACGACGACCTTCGTGGCAAAGTGGTTGGTGCATTGACTGCCACCCAGAAGGTTCCAGGTTCGATTTCCGGCGAGGGCAGTGCGATTGTCACACTGTCTTTTGTCTGGTGTAGGATTCACGTGACAATAAAATGGCGATAGATTAGCTACCTATCACATGTCACGATAATCACTATGATAGCTCTTACATCTATTTGGCTCATGCTGTTATGATTTAAAGAGCGATTCAACAAAATAATAGTAATACCCCCTTGAGGTGTTTACATCACGAAAACGGCGCTTTAAAAGTTTATTTTAGCTTCATCAGAGGGAGAACGATATAAACCGATTGTTTCGAATGTACATTCGAAACATCTTAAGAAAAATAAAATCGTTGAAGTATATGGAAGGTATATTTATTTCCATAATATGTGAATGCATAAAATGCTACAATTTTAATTATATTCATTTAGGCCAGTTTGATTTGTTGATAAAAAGTGACGTAAAATAAGTTCGTACAAATGAAGGTACATGAATCAGTAGCGTATACGTATAATATATTGATACTTTCTTCGCCAGGAAACATTAGAATGAAAAATTATAGTGTATAATTATTTAGATATTTCCGGTCCACGCCCCCCTAACTAGTCTGCTGCTGCACTGTCTTCGGCCGCAAAATTAAATATCATCACACACAAATATTCGTTAGTCTCAAGTCTGTTCACTTGAGTAAAATTTATGAGTGTAATAAATTTATCAAAACCACAATAAAAATATTCCTCATTTCATTACGGTATGTAAATGTTGCCGTTGACCGAACGCGAGATACCCATCGGAGTCGCGTCTGCGCCGGGAACGGCGAGCGGCCGCCACCATCACTCGCGCAGAGCTACCATCAACGGAATATCGCTAGCCACAAGTATATCACCGCTCCATTGTGCCGCTAGATGGCCAGATTTATAGCAGATACATAGTAATATTTCGTGGTGCTCAAGTTTGAAGCAGGTAAGTGTACGGATAGGTATAGCAGCCCCCCGCTGGCCGCCCGCGAGCGGGAGCCCGAGCGGGCAAGAGCCGGCCGGTAATGGCCGCTGTCAGAGCCGGGAGACGAGCAACAGATAGAGATAGGTGAACCCCTCTCGGAGCCAGTTATTTACCCGAAGGAATGGGCGGCGTATAATGCGTGATGAATGTGAGAGGCAGGCGATAAAGACTTTTGATTTGGCCATCTCTATAATGAGAAACCCTCCCCGCACATTTATCATAAATATTCCTCATTCTCCTTTTGTGTTACCTATTAATATTCTGACGGTTAACATATATTTCATTCACTCTCGTTCCTTTTTCAACTCTTTCAAAGATGGCGTCTCGCTGGATTCTATAATGATATTGCTCATAATTTAGAGTCAAGATCACAGCGGTAACATAAAGAGATTAATATAGGTACATTCCGAGGGATCATTCGACTCTTCAATAAAATTTAATTGTCGAATCATTTTTTTTCATCGCATTGTGTTTGGGCTATTACTTTTATGGACTGATCTGAACCGAGAGTTTACGGGGTTATCCGATATCTGGACGTCCTCAGGAACACGACCTCCTCCATCCACGCAATACATCACTTTTTTTTAATGCTTCTGGATACGGATTTGATTCTACTTCATGAAAGTTTATGTAGTATAAAAAAAAACAATATCCATTAATGATAAAGATTTTGTTTGTCTGCTTTATCGTTTTTACTGCGTCATTAAAAGCGTTGTAGATTACAAAGTGGGTGATTTTCTTTTACTATCTAAAATTACAAACAAATTAATTGGTGTACTAAAGTATGAGAATTATATTTTATCAATGAAGAAATTAGTTTGTTTTTAGATCTAAATAGTTGGATTTAAACTATGTGCTATAAGGAACATTTAAATTTTATATATTTTTAAAACAAGTGCTTATTCAAATGGTTTTAAAAAAAATACTTTTAGACTGTCAGGAAACATTGTAGAAATGTCCTTTTCCTGGATGTTTTATTTTATAATATTTTATAGAATTGGCATGATTCGTCTTGATAATCAAATATCACTGTTATTGTCATTTTAAAAAACATGTGTTTCTAGAAAACAGACGTTTTCATTAGTATTAATTATTTAATATGAGGTTTGAAATCATTGTTCAAGAAACAATATTTTTATATTCATTTTTTTTCATATTTTTCATTCATATTTTTATAATCAGATTAATTAATATAACATATTATATGTATTTTTAAGATAATCAAATGATTTAACTGAATTCTCTTGATGAGAGTTCATTTTAAATAATAATTAAATAAAACGATGATTTTTTTTAAATAACTTCTTCCACATTTGTCTTTATTTCGACAGCAACCGGTTTCGCCAGGCTCGCTGTCGAAATAAAGATAAATGTGAAAGTAGTTACAAAAAATTAAAAAAACATCGTTTTATTTCATTATTATTTATTATATGTATTTTAATATCTTATTTATATCCGTTTTTATTAAATAGTCCATTGTTTTGGCCGAAACGCTATGATACCTTAACATTTTAAACTGTTAATGAATAAGTTTTTTGTATCCAATTGTATTTTATTTTACGCGACAGCTTTTTCATCAACCTATGTTGACATCATCAGGTGTTACAATAATATAGCAAATGTCAAATTTTCGTGATTTTTCGAATCTTTATGATGTGTATTTGTTCCTATGTCAATTTGAATAATTTCTTTGATATAATTTTGAAGTTCTTGCTGAAATTGAGTAAGGTACCTAAATATTTTAATCCGTCTTTATGTATACTTTATAAAAAGTTTGTATAAGTATGACGTTTGAAGATTATTTTAATTCGTTTGTTGTGTGCATTCAAAACCTGAATATATGTTTAATAAAAAGAAGTGATATGACAGTGCGTTCATTCAGGATTGAATTAATTAACGGCGGGTCCACCCAATTACAACATCATTCAAGTCGAGGAGACGCCGCGTTGCCGAGAGTTCGATTGAAAAAAGAAGAAGAGAAAAGAAACGAGCACCTTGTTGCCAAATTGCGCATATTCCGAAACGTGCGACCGGTGCAACCAGGTCTCCTGACAGGCAGCTCCTTATTTATGGCTTCTCTTTGGGTGCTTTATGATCCTGCCGCTAAAGGCCTAAGCAGATCTTCGACGAATAACTCACCAAATATACAAAAGATACAATGTAGAAGGAATGAACCGATTCTTCGTATATCAATCCATCCAGTGAATGAACGTTCGAATAATATGAAATTAATACTCAGACAACAAATTTTGGTTAATTTGATGTAATACAATGTGTTTTTGAGTTAGAATTAAATACGAATTATAGTCAATACAAATATATGATTTAAATTCAAACAACTAACTATTCTTCACGCCGTCAGAGGTAAGCAGAAATAATGGACTACCACACTTTTCTTTTCTGAGATACTCGTATTTCTCTCGCTTCCCCAACATTCATACATAGTGTCATGCACGCGCGTCGATTTCCCTAACTCCTCGCGTGACCGACATTCATTATTTGATTTATTTGATCGTGCCACGTTCTCCTCGGTCTTCCTCTATTTCTAGTTCCATTTACATCGTTAACATATACTTTTTACCATTCTTTCTATGTGTTCAAACCATCCTAATGATCCTTAAATAATTTATTGTGTCTAGAACAATGATGTAAAACTCCATATTAAATTATTAATATGTATCAAAAAATACATTTGATAATGCCTTAGAAGGGCGAAACATGTCATACATAAAAATTATAATAAAACTCCTTGAAAACTATCGTTTTTTCATACATATTAATAATCCTTAAATAAATTTAAATTTATACCTATAAAAAAAAGAAACGCTCTGTTTTCAACCATGGAATGGTTATTATAATTGACTAGTTTCATTACATCCTAATCTTCATTAGGGTAATATAAGAACTTAGAGAAAAAATAGTTATATTGCCATGCTGAAGCTTGATTATAAGCCAAAGAAGTGAAATACAAAGTGATATTTTATTACTTGAATTTATAAATTAAAAAAGTAAGTGCATCATATGAAAAAAAAAACAGGTATTATTGAAATTTTCGCATTACGTGATAAAAGGGAAGAATTGTATTTTTCTTGTTCGTTTTCTATATGAGCATAGCAGTCCATCCTATGTGTCCGCTATTTTGTCACACATGATCATCTAATTAATCACATTTTAAAGGATGGTCATGTTAGAAGCCGGAAGAATCGACACGGGTGTTTAGATGTGGAGGAAGTTAGAGATGTATGTCAGGATAGAGTAGTGTGGCGGTCCATTCTCTTTGCCTACCTTTTCGGGGAAACGGCGTGATGGTTTGTTGTTGTTGTTGTAATAAAACTTCTTGAAAACAGACGTTTTAATTCGTACTATTTTTTATTATTAAATGAATTAAGTATTTTAATAGATTAATTATTTAATTTAATGACGACCTTCGTGGCAGAGTGGTAAGAGCTCTGACTGTCATAGCGAAGGTCCCGGGTTCGATTCCCGGCGATGGCAGTGTGATTGGCACACTGTCTTTGGTCTGGTGTAGAATTCACGAGACAATAAATGGCGATAGATTAACTACCTAAAACATGTCATGAAAATCAATATAAGAGCTACAAAATAAAAATATTTACTACATTAATTGGGTTCAAATAACTTGTTGGATACAAAAAAAATATGAAGTTTAACATCATTTATTTTATGGCGAACATGCTTTGTGTTGTAGATGTTTTATATTTATACTTTGTATAAAACACTCACATTTTAAACAAATTTAAATTAAATATTAAACATGTTTCGGACTACCTAGCACTTCCTCAGTGATATTATAAAGATATTTAAAATATTATAAATTTGTTTACAAATATGGTTAGTTTTGACAGATGTTATCTAGCAAAAGATATTTAACAAATCAGATATTTAACATCTGTCAAAACTGACCGTATTTGTAAACAATTTTATAATATTTTAAATATCTATATATAATTTTAATTTGTTTAAAAAGTTAGTGTTGTATATAAAGTATATAAAAAAGAAAATTTTACATCATTATTTAAGAAAAAAATCAATCGGTTACGAGTGTTCTTAAATATAATGCATTTAAAAAATCAGTTAAGTGAAGAACAGATTAAAAAATGCATAATTTTTTTTATAAAAAACGTTAAACTCAATCTTCTTTTTTGTAAAGTGCCCTGTAGATTTGCATGCTGTGTTTAGTGGGTATGGAAGCTTCTGCGATGTAGACGGGCCTTGCACTCGGGCGGTATGCGCTACTCTGCCGCCTAGTTAGGAAGTAAATAGCAAAAAAAATGTATCGGTAATTACTTCGTGGGTAATAAATTCTGCTTACGTTTGACTTCTGACGGAGTCGGATGGTTTTAATATTATTTTTAAAACTGATTTATGAAAGGGTTTTAGCGGTACGGTACATTAAACATATAATAGGCTATATTTTTTACTAACTAACTAACTAACAATCACGTTGTTTCTCCGAAGGTGTAGGCAGAAATAATGGACCTCCACGTCGATGGAAAAGGGTATAACTAACATGTTGATTTTCGTGACATGTGACAGGTAGCTAATCTATCGTTTTTTTTTTATTGTTGCGTGAATTGACGAGCTGTACTATATTTACAAAGTTCCCAGCCTCTCCACACAGGTCAGACTGAATAAACTGAGATGGGCCGGTCACGTGCATAGGATGCCGTCATCGCGAACCCCAAAAAGATTGCTGGAGTGGCACCCAGGTGGTAAAAGACCAATTGGAAGACCAAGGCTGCGATGGAAGGATGAAGTTGGGAGAGATGGGGCGAATTTGTTACGAGTGTCAGATTGGAGGGTCGAAGCGGAGGACAGGAGGAGTTGGAGGCGAAGAATACTGGAGGCTAAGGCTCGATATGGGTTGTAAGGCCATCGAAGAAGAAGAAGAAGTTGCGTGAATTCTTCATCAGACTAAAGACAATGTGACAATCGTTGTGCCATCGCCATAAATCAAACTCGAGACCTTCGGCGTGATATTTAAAGCACTTACCACTCGGCCGCGAAGGTTGTCATACACCCTTATCATTCATACACCGTGTCATGTACCCACGTCGATTACTCGGACCCATCACGTGGCCAACATTAGATTGATTTGATCGTGTCACGTTTTCTTCGTTCTTCACATCGTTTTTTTTCTTAATCACATTTTCTTCTTTATTAATTCTTGAACAATGATGTAAAATTCCATATTAAATAATTAATACGAATGAAAACGTCTGTTTTCTGTAGATTTTATTACATTTTATGCGAATGTTTCGCCTGTCTAAGCCATTATCAAATGTTCATTAACAAACCATTTGATAATGGCTTAGACAGGAAAAACATGTTATTCAAATAAATTATAAGAAAACAGACGTTTTCATTTATATTGTTTAATATAGAATTTTATTTCATTGTTCAAGAAACAATAAACCAAAATATACTAGTGGACCGCTCGACAGATGTTCATTGTATGAAAGTTGACACACATTCTTAAAATTTCTATATGTTTAAAGTATGTATGTGGGTAAATAGCAACGATTGAAACATATTTCAACAGTGAGGTCAAACAGATAAAGGTTCAAAAGTTAGTAGGAAATTCACATTTATTCCACTTCCTATTGGAGCACACTTTTGACACGAAAGATAATCCATAAGGCTTCTGCCACACCGAAGAGTTTCGGTTGGTGACTCGCTCGTTGTCTGTCCGAAAATGACAGGGACTTCGTGGCCGAGTGGTAAGTGCATTGACTGCCACCTCGAAGATTCCGGGTTCGATTCCCAGGAAGGGCAGTGTGATTGTCACACTGTCTTTGGTCTGGTGTAGAATTCACGTGACAATAAAATGGCGATAGAGTAGCTACCTATCACATGTCACGAGAATCACTATGATAGCTATAATACCCTTTACATCGATTAGGCTCATACTGTCATGATGTAAAGAGCGTTTCACAAAATAATAATATTAATTTGATAGTATTATCAAATAGTTTTATTTGAAAATTTTATGCTATTGATTAAACTTTTAATTTTACTATAATTTATGAATTAATAAAAAAAGTAAATGGTACTAATGATTTGTGATCACAAAATTAATGGTATTTTTTTTTTAGCTTACCTATTGAAAAATTCATTTTAAATTTAAATTATTTTATCGAATTTTAAATGCGTTTTTAATGCGTTTTTAAATGCGTCTTTCTTTGTTTAGTTTTTATTACATATTTACAGCTGAAGATGGAGGTATCCTCCGAAACATATCGTGTTTTTAAATATTTTTTTAAATATATTGTGGATTAAAAAAAAATATTTTCAATTTCCTGTACATGTACAAATGGATTAATAAATAGATTAAAGTAAATTCAAAGTAACTCTTTGATTGCCGACACTTTTGGGATACTTTTAATCTGTAAATGATATTTGAAATTTAAATATGATTATTATATTAAACATACATGCAAATCATAAATTATAATATAATTTATGATTTGCATGTACATATTATGTACCACTGACTAACTTCCTCACACTCTGTCTAAAATTTATATGATTATTTTATAAATCATGACTTCGATCGGTCAGATTTGGCATTATTCGCTGGTGTAGCAAAAGCCGACATATCGGATTTTGGCAACCAAAGGATTTGTTGACATTTTCAAATAAAATTATTTGACAACGCTGTCAAATCAGTTTATGTCCTTTCCGGACAGACAGCAAGCGAGTCACCAACGGAAAACTTCGGTGTGACCATAGCCTAAAAGCGAGAAATTTCAAATTTGGTAAACAACAACGGCGTAGGCAAGACGTCCACTTTAAAATATTCATAACTTTAAATTCATCTGCGTCTAGTTCGCGGTGGACAACCGCGCTTATGGCTCATGGCTCTCCACAAAGAGAGACCTAATAACATTACTCACAGCGGGGCCATAAATTCAGCAAAAATATGCTGATCCTTTACAAAAGCAATAACCATTCCGAGAAGTACCAAACTCTATAAATAAAGGCAGGCATCGATTGGTAGCTGATTTATTCATAATTCGGCGGCGACCAATCAGGGATAACGTTTATGGTCTAGGAATGACTGCGCTGTCAAGAAGGAGACATCTATGATTAATACGGGTACTTTACTACCAATTAAGAAAACTGTTTCGAAGCAAGGGCGCAAGTTCACGATGACGGTATGAAAATACCCATAAATTATCGTCCCCGAACCGTCATTATTAGATTTATTCGCTGACGATCAAAATTGTTAAGATAATCAAAAAGCAGTTCCTCCGAAACAATACGATAAATTATGTGTTGCCATTCTGAGCTGAGTCACTTGTGGTCGAAATGTTCAATCGTATGCAAATATCTATAGTACTTTCTGCCTACGTATTACATATTTAATTAGATATCATATAGATTCAATAACATGGTCTTACTAGTTGCAGAGGCAGGCGGATGATTGATACTCTCACAAGTATGTGTAATCCGATATTACCTTCTGTATAAAGATCATTGTTTGCAATGACTACTTTAAACTCAGCTCTATTACCTGCATCGACCCTTCTCTCAATATATTTCACTACTATCAACATTGTTTAGAGCAGGGTTTCCCAAACTATACTCCGCGGGAGGGTAGCACGGGCTCGGGTTAGTTTTAAGTGATTTTATGTATAATTTTTCACAAATTACAATCAGTATGTTTGCTGGTTATAATAATGTTTAAAAGAACTCATGTCATAAATAGTGTTTAAAATAACTCATGTCATAAATAGTGTTTAAAAAAACTCATGTCATACATAGTGTTTAAAAGAACTCATGTCATAAAAAGTGTTTAAAAGAACTCATGTCATAAATAGTGGGGTATCAATAATGGAAGTCCTTTCACGATACTCCCATATTAAATGTAATAAATAAGTAAAACAAGGTTATTTTCTACATTTTTACTAGACTAACTAACTAACCATCACGCCATCTCGCCGATGGGGTAGGCAGAAATAATGGACTGCCAGACTTTTCTTTTCTGACATATTTCTCTCGATTCCTAAACATTCATACATCGTGTCATGCACGCGCGTTGTTTTCTCTGACTCCTCACGTGGCTGACATTCAATATTTGATTTATTTGATCATGCCACGTTTTCCTCGGTCTTTAACTATTTCTAGTTCCATTTGCATCGTTAATATAAACTTTTTTTTACCATTCTGTCTTCAATCGCTTTCATCATTTTGTTAATAACACCATCATTCGCACCGCATTCACTTCTTATATTTGCATATGACACTCTATCATTCACAGAGTACCCACACATTCGTCTAAGATATCTCATTTCTACTACATTTTTTCTATTTTCATCTTAAATGTCTTAATTATAACTGACTTAGTGCGTGAACTATGACTCAAAATTCAATAAAAATATCTACATAAAACAACTATTTATTACATTTCTAAACTTTCTTACTTATTATTATTACTTACTTACTTACCAAAATACATTGTCATTACTTACTTACCAAAATACATTGACCCTCAAAGTGCACCATCAGAGAAAACGTTTGAGAATCCCCGATTAAGTGCGTACATGCGTTTGTAATAATAAATAAGCTTTTGATTATTTTATTTATTTAATGCTTTACGAAACATACCATTCCCATAAAATATATTAAAACTTCTAGAAAACGGACGTTTTCATTATATATATTTTTAATATGGAGTTTTATTATACATCACCGTTCAGGAAACATTAAATACGAAATATTTAGTACATCTGTTTGAACTTCAGTACATAATATGCGAGATGACTCTGTACTATTGTGGGTAGAAGATGGACATCTTGAAATTTCTAATTGAATTAATATGCAAAGCTCAGACCCGAAATCACTTACTTAATACATAAATAATAACAGTAATAATCCTAGAAAATCGGCCCCGAAAACTAAAAATATTAGTAAAACAAATTATGTCATTTGTTTGATAGGGAAATTTTTAATGAAATACAGCTTGTTTCTTGTTATTTATTAATCGTAAAATGTTTAAAAATGTGTTTGCGTTGGTGTTATGCTGTAGGATAAATATTCAAATGATCGACAGAGGAGAATCTCTATACAAATTGTAATAAAAATACTTGACAAACGTCGCATGTCACGAAATCGTTACGAGACACATAGATATGGATTTAAACAGCCTACGATTTTTATCAAATTAAAACCACTATTATTAACATAAAATATTCCATTCATTCCTACGAAAAATTCTGTGCATATAATATGTTTATATTTGGAATCAAAAAGCGAAGAAAAGAAGGTGCGCAATAATGTTCTTGTGCCTACCCTTGTGTTAGAAGCATGGAACTTCAAAATTAAAATGAAAGTAGAATAAATTCAGTATAAATGAGACGAATGGTTCGCAACCCATCACACCGCATCTCTCGCGATGGCGAAAAGAGAAAGATGGAGTGGCGCATCGATTAAAGTGTGGCAGTCAATTCATTCTGCCTACCCTTTCGCGGAGACGGCGTGATGGTTATTTAGTTAGTTAGTTATGTTTAAATAGTAAATATGTATCTGAGTGTCAAATGCAAATACAATAAAGTGTTATGAACAAGTATTTCTCTTCATTAAGATGGTTTGGACACATGGAAAGAATGAGTGAAAAGAAGACAGAATTGTGAAGAAAGTATATGTAAACGACGTGAACGGAGCTAAAAATAGAGGAAGGCCGAGGATAACGTGGCACGAACAAATTAATTAAATATTAAATGTCGGTCACGTAAGGAGTCGGAGAAATCGACGTGCATGCGTGACACTATGTATGGATGTGAAGGAAACGAGTTCAGTATTTCAGGACAGAACAATGTTTTTCAAGGGAGATGATGTGATGGTTAGTTTAGATTATTGCAGTAGTAATTTGTATAAAAGATATGTTATTATTTATAACAATTGTGTATTATTTATAAAGAAAACTTCTTAATAATTTCCTTTCTGCGCTCAGAATAGACATAATAAGCTTACAGTCTAAAATTCAAATCTGTTCTTGTCAAATACGTGAAGTTGTTGACAACTGACGTGGAATTTTATTTTTCAAGGATACACGACAAAAAAACAATAATACGCCAATAGAAATCCATTTTATAAAACGTTATATAAATTTTTATGCCTTTATTTTCATTTCATTATGCCTTTATACATTGGTTTTAAATGTTTTATTCATCATTAAGATTAAATAAGTTTAATGTAATTTAAAATTATTAAATACCAATGTAAACGTCTATTTTCTATAAGTTTTATTATTATTTATTGGAATGATATGTTTCGCCTATCTGAGGCATTATCAAATGTAGAGAAAATCGATTCTTGTTTTTATACACTAGTTAAAGGAGCAAAATATGGTAATTAAAATTATAATAAAACAGACGTTTTCATTCGTATTAATTATTTAATATGGGGTTTTACATCATTGTTCAAGAAACAATAAAGAAACATATTATGCTTACTAAAATATAAATACACAAAATCTCCCAAGAATATACTTCAAATCAGTATTTACAATACTTCAGAAAATGAAAAATTTAGGTTGTATTTGAACATATAAAAAAATCTAAATCTTTTCAAAGCTCTCAATAGAATTAGTGCAAATAAATTTAACGCAATCATATATTTCATCAATTTCATGAATCATAAGTTACGCGAAGATAAAAGCAAAACTAAAAAATCCGGAATCGAACCTGGGACTGTGCGCAAACACCCGACTACCTACTCCGTGTGCAGCACAAGAGGACTTTCCCCCATTGTGCGCGAATTTGTAATGGCTATAACTCATTTCGCAAATAAAAGGAACCGTAAAATAGTTCAAAAGCGCTTCCATGTTGTTCTTCCCATAGAAAACGGTGCCCATAACTTTGGGTCAAGGTAAAAATTCGAGTATCGTTCAAAAATTTATCCTCATGGGGTAAACTACCGTAGTTTAATTTTGTTAAAATTGTGAGAGGCACTTATATATATTTTTTTTAATCGTAGAAAGGGAAATAAATCAAATCAAATCAGTTTATAAACTCAAAAGACATAACAAACAGCAAATTGTTTAAGGCGTCTATTGAGTACAGGTAAAAATATATTATAAAAATACAACATAATACCAGGAACGCATTAGAGATGGTTCGACATAAGAAAGACAAGATACTTGCTAAAGTCAAGAGTACCTTCACTAATATGAAAGATGTCGATCTCCAAGGAGACCGCGTTCAGCAGACTAATTGTGTCACCAGAGACAGATTAGTAGGTAAAACTATATGTGCTGTCGCTGTCGGACTATCTATCTATCTATCAAATATACTTATTTATAAATTACAAATTACTATTCTAATTATGATTAATAATTTTAATAATATGTCAAAAATGAAGATGCTCAGAAACATATCTGGCAAGACACTGCGCAATAGATTTAGAAACTCAATGATAAAGGCAATATGCGAGATCGAGAATATCGTTAGGTGGGGGAGATAAAGGATAAGATACTGGTAAGCACACGTGAGAAGAATGGATCCATTCAGACTCGCCCTCATAGTGCTGCACGGCCAACCCCAAGGTAGACGACCCCCGGACAGACCACCAAAGAGATGGATCGACAGCTTGGAGTCGCTGAGAGTAGACCTCGCAGGAGGCCAATTACTCTTAAGAAATAGACCAAAAGACCTACACTAAGAAAAAAAGAAGAAGAAGAATGTGTTATCATGAAGCAATTAGGTTATGAAAAGCGCAAAGATCTTCGAAACATCGATCAAAGAGGATATTAAGCTATATTACAAGGATGTTAAGATCCCAAATTTTGCTAAAAATTCAAGTTGTTCATTAAATCAAAATAGGATATTTCTTTTATGATAATTAAATGTCATTAACGTATTATCTGCAAGAAGGGTATTAAAAGCCGCTTACTAGATTCGTAGTGATCGGCGGGAAGGGTATAATTACCTCAAGGACTTACCGTAAACAGTTGGAAGTGTATTTTTACACAATTTTAGTTACATAATAAATGTATTTCAATTTCAAGCTACGCGTGTTAATAAGCACCCAAAACTACCACCAGACAATGTGTTAATACGTTTGGTTGTGAAAATAGTAATAAAAATTGTGATTTAGTAAATTGGAGTTATTGCTGTTTTCCTCTTGAATGCTGCGTTATTCCCATTCAATACAAAATTGCAAATTTCTGTCTCCCAATAATGATTTGTGACCGACAGATTGTGTACATTTTTGACTTGTAACCGCTCTGAGTGATTTATGTAACTTAATTTTGTGAGCGGGCAAAGAAAGAAAAGCTAATCTGGCGATATTGTAGGTCGATAATGCCAACCCTGCATTGGCAGCGGCAGGGCCGAACCCGGTGTTCCAGCACTGCGTCCCTTGACAAATTAGTGTTTTATTTTACTGCTTACACAGTCGCGTGACATGACGAATCTTGATGTAACTATTTAACAAGATATTCATGAATTAATTTTAATTTAACTAACTTACTAACCATCACGCCGTCTCTCCGGAGGGGTAGGCAGAAAGAATGGAACGCCACACTGTTCTGTCCTGACATATTTCTCTCGCTTCCTCTACATTCATGCATCTTGTCATGCACGCACGTCGATTTCTCAGACTCCTCACGTGACCGAATTTTAATATTTGATCGTGCCACGTTTTCCTCGGCCTTTCTCTATTACTAGCTCCGTTCACGCCGTTTACATATACCTACCTTCTTTACCATTCTGTCTTCGCTCATTCTTTCCATGTGTCCAAACCATCTTAATGACCCTTTCATTATTTTGTTCATAAACTTTCATCCTTATTTTGCCAGTTCCATGCTTCACTTCCATACATAAGGGTCGGCACAAGAAAACCATTATGCACTGCCATCTTAGCTTTTTTGGATAGGCTTTTGTTTGCGATGACAAATGTAAGTGCACCATTTACCCTGTTACCTGCCACAACCCTTCTTTCAATATCCTTCTCCACCCTCCCATCCTTTGTAAACATACTTCCCAAATAAACAAATTCATCCACTTGTTCCAGATTTTCACCGTTTACACTAATGTTGCAGACTGTCCTTCTTTTTCGAAAATCATTACCTTGGACTCATTCACATTCATTTGGTTGGTTAAAATTTTATTCATTTGGTCATGCCATATTTTCCTCGGTCTTCTTCGACTCCGCAATGGTTTTACCACACATCCGTCTAAAGGATCTCATCCCTACTACATTTATTCTGCTCTTATCCTGCCAGTTGCTTGTAACCATATATAAGGGTTTCAAATAATTATCTATGTTTTCACTCCGGTTATGAATTGTTACTTCAAAATTTTATATAGTTTATTTCTTTTAAAAAATTAAATGAGACATTTTTTTTATAAATACGATATGTTATTCTTCTACTTCAGTGCATGTCAGATCCTCCTAACGTTGTTGATCATTAAACAAAAGCATCTCTGACCTGCGCTACTTGGAACAGGTTCTCAACTCTCATCATTCCTGTCCAATCCTATATTTACCTCAGCCAGGACAACTGCCTTCTCCTCACTCCACGCCGTCCATCTTGCTCATGATTATCAGCATTAAATATTTACTATTACTGAAAATTTATGTTTTCCGTAAGTTTTTATTTTACGATACTTTATGGGAATATGCATATTTCGCCTTGCTAACACATCATTAAATATCATTTGAATATGAAACATGAACTTGAATTCGAAACATGTTTTTCCCATACAATATAATAAAACTTCTAGAACACTGGCGCTTTCGTTAATATTTATTATGGAATTTAACGTTTTTATTCTGGATGCAATACATACATTTTTTTAATTTTTTAGTAATAATTTTGTAAAAACCGATTTTTAAAGCAAAATAAACTGTTTGTTTTTAAATGTGCACTCATCGAGATTTGAAAAAAATGACAATTTTAAATAAGTTTCAATTATTATAAAGAATATATCATTTCTTATGAACATACTTTTAAATAGCGGAAGATCACGCACCGCCCCTGTCCTACGTGACAAATGATGGATGCGCGCGTTTTGTGTGCGCAGAACGCCCGCTCAGTGGCGCACGTCAGCTGCGCACTGCAAACAGACGTCACCTTGATTTATATGTGTCACGCATGCGTAACCAACTCATGTTTCGGGACCGAATTTCAAAAATCGAACAAAAAATATTAAAGGGGCAACAAAATCGAACTACATACGTGTCCAAATAAAAACATATACGAGTAAAACAAACATTGTGGAATTCCATAATGATGATTTCTTAATAATTTTTTTAACACTTATTAATCTCCATGTGCTTCAAAGGTTTAATACATGTATTATCGGGAGAACGATCTAAACTGAGTTTATAAAAACCTCGAATATATCGAAAAAAATATACTCAAATGGGGGAAAAAACTGTATTTTAAAGCATAAAAAATTCTAAAATAATTTGGTACCTAAAAATGTGTTCCAAAACAAATAAATAGTATATAAATGATTTTTTATTTATTCATGTTACAAATTAAAATGTTTTCAAAAAGTTTTATTTTATTTTATGGAATAGACATATTTGGCATTGCTCAGGCATTATTCACTACTTTCAGCTGATTGGCGGCCGAATACATAACTCGAATGTCTTGAGTGATATAGGTCTATTTATCCCTGATAATTACCTTCGTCAAAGAGAGTACATATTGTTTTATTTGCCACCCTGCAGAACTAATCTGCCAATGGTTAAGTCGTGGGAAGAGCAAACTCATTGCTTAATCGCGTCACCTTGGAGGTCGACATATTTAATGATAGTGTGAGTTGCCTCAGGGATGCAATATCAATGTTATGATACTTTCTAATTCTTACTCTTTAGGCTTTTCATGCTTCTCTTATAATTTTTTATTATGTCATTGCAAACGATCTAGAATTATATGTCTGTATTTTTATTGATTTTTTATTTAAATATATGAAATAAATATCAAATATCAATAGAAAACAGAAGTTTTTATTCATATTCTTTTTTTATATACATGTATGGAGTTTTACATCATTGATTATAAAACAGAAAGTTGAGTTTACTTCGTAAACAATACTATAATTATTTCTATCTTAATCTTTTCTGAAGATAATACGCTTTTAAAAAATTTGTTCACGAAATCACGTCCACACTATTAAAATTTATTACGTATACAAAAAATGTAGATACACTGAACATAATATGACATAAAAGCCGACAGGTAACTAACTACCTTTGAAATTAAAATGCATCACGTGTCGTTCTTCACCCACTAGAAAGGTGTATGTATTTATTCTTAAATAGGTTGGTATTTTAAACATGTTTATACACGGAGCACGAAATCGGGAAAGACCAAGAAAAACACGGCATGACCAAATTAATCAAACTTTTAAAAGTTGGCCTTGCTGTTATTTTGGCTTGAGCACATCTAGTAGGTACATATCATATTATATACACAATATGTTGGCTGATCAGAGCAGGCTGCATGAAATAGAATGCCGATAGCAGATGGTGTTAGATCGTGAAAGGTGAAATAAGATCACCAAAGAAACTGCAATTATTTAAGTGTTGTATGGTCATCAAAACTATTTTTAAACAGCTCTTTTTATTTACTTATTAAAATACAATTTTTCCACTTTTAAATAAATTGATTTCCACATATTTCGAAGGCACTGTTCCTTCATTATCGGAGAACGATGGGATACCACAGTATTATTGCACAAAGTTAATTTAAAAATTTAAATTGTGCGTAGATTTTTACGGTTTATAGTTTATAGGATTTTGCTTAGAGATTCATATTTAGGGTAGTTAATCAAGTTTAAAGACCATGGAGTCAGCAACGATATCCGAAACGTATGTTGAAGACGATATCAAAAAAACAGATATATCCAAGATCCCAGAACATATAATAGCAAATTTACAAAAAAAAGCATTCTTAAAAGTTCGTTCATTTACCATATTTTTTAATTAAATTAAATCTGTGGTCAAACCTTAAAACTACAATTTCTTTTTCATAAATTACTGGTTGAAATAAAGTTATAAAACTGAGGTCACTAAGAAGGATGTGCGGAAAAACAATGTATGATAGAATATATAATGATGAAGTAAGAAAGGAATTTAAAGCGGATGAATGCGTGATAAATAAAATCAAGAAAGGGTCACTAAGATGGTTTGGACATATGGAACGAATGGATGACGGAAGAATGATTAAAAAGATATATACAAGTAGTGTGAATGGAAAAAGAAGTCGAGGAAGGCCAAGGAAGACATTGCATGACCAAATTAATCAATTACTGAAAGGTGGCTATGTTTGAAGTGGGAACAATCGACGAGCATGCATGACGATGTGTGAATTTAGAAAAGTCGCAAGAGTTATGTCAGGATAGAACAATGTAGCGATCCATCTTCTCTGCCTACCCCTCCGTGGAAACGGCGTCATGGTTAGTTAGTTAGTTAAGTTCATTTCATGTCAGCAATGAAAACTGCATTAAATAAGATTTAGGTGCTAATAGATGTTTATGAGATTTAGATTATAAAATACGAAAATGCTCTGTGTATTTTTTATCACAAAGTATGTAAATACAAACATTAATTTTCAGATCTGCGACGTATTCCTTGTGGCCTGCAGCGCGCACCGGTAGTAATAAGAGGGAAGTTAAACAGGAAACGGATGTTGGCACGTGATTACAGATCGCGCGGGATGTCAAAACAAAAAGGCGAGAATGGTGACAGCCGCCATCTTGCGGGGAATGTTTTATCACTGGAGACAGGTGCACCGCGCTACAAAAGAAACATTCTAATACAATCCATTCACAAAAAGGGACAAATGAACCGAAGAATCGGAGTTATTGTGTTTCTTCGATTGATCCGTTAGTTTTTTTTTTCATATTAAATGTGAATGCGCTGTACAAACACAAGGTATACGATGTTGATGTTGCCTTCTGCTGATTCTAAGTAGATTATTAAATCGTAAAAAAATAATTGTCAAATGCCGTTCTCTGGGCCATAGCAAGCAAAATACCAAATAAAGAACAAGTCGCTAGGTGCGAATAGCTATGGATCGGTCACACCTTGAGACATAATATGTCTGCAATGCTAAGGGCACACTAGAGTGGTCCGCTGGGGCAGAAAGAGGAATCGATTAAGATCTACAACCACCTGGAGAAGAATCTTGCAGGACATGGTTAAGGCAGTAGGCTTCACTTAGAATGATGTTATGTATCAAGCGTGCGATGACCCTCAGACCCTATGCACCAACGTAATTTAACAGGACGAGAAAAGGTAATATATGAAATCCTATTGGAAATGTAAATTTGAATAAAAGACAAGAAAGATCAAGTTAAAGATCAAACCAGATAAATCGTATACGAAAAAGCACACAGTTAACCCAGTTATCGGAGATTCAGTTTAAGAACATATCCATTATTAAAAAAAATATGACATTATACCATAGTGTACAATACTCATAAATATCGGGTTACGGGAATATTTTTAAATTTTGTCAAAATAAATCGATTATTGAACAATAATAATAATAATAATAATATAAAACTCCATATAAAATTTGAATGTTCACATTTTTTGTTTCTAGGGGTTTTATTTTGTTTTGTGGAAATGCCATGTTTTGCCTTTCTAGGACATTATAAAACTTCCATTAAACAGATTTAATTAATATTAAATAAAATGAATTACTTTGGTACAAACTCATTCGCTGTACGCAAATTTTTACTTTTAGAAAATAATACTTTGTTTATCTCTTCTTCTTCTTTAGCTATGGTATCTCCCCACACCTGGATGCCTCTTCAAACGATTCCCATTTTCCCCTATCATATGCGACTCTCACCCATCTTCTTCCGCCGACTGGAATAAGGTCTGAGCCCATATTTTTGGGGTCAACTGATGCTCATTATTTCCTCCCATAGTCTCCACGTCAAGACTCTTTGTGCCCATCTCTTTGTTCGCGTCCTGCCCACTTCAGTTTGGCAATATGGTCTATTATACCGGCAAGATTTGTCCGGCGTCTGATTTCGGTGTTGGGTATTTTGTCTATATATTTTGTTTATACTATATACTAAATAACGTTAAAGTAAACGCAGGTTGTCTAGAAATGAAAGCAGTTGTCATAAATATATGGTGAGAATGTTACCCTTCAATAAAAATATTAATCTTTTATAATTTAAATATTTAAATAATTGTTGAATAAATATAGTTATACTTTGTATTACAACACTTTTTATTTTCAATGATCTCAGACATGTTTCGGTTACAAGTAACCTTTATCAATGTGTACAATTTTAAATTTTATACATTGATAAAGGTTACTTGTAACCGAAACATGTCCGAATTCAATGAAAATGAAAAGTGTTGCAATACAAAATATAACAATATTTATTCAAATATGAATCCATAACACAAAGTGAAGGCGAATATAGAATCTGTCATAGTCTGTCATAAACAATGCATTATCGTATACATTAATAAAGGTTACTTGTAACCGAAACATGTCTGAGTTCAGTGAAAATAAAAAATGTTGTAATACAAAAAATAACTAACTAACTAACTAACCATCACGCCGTCTCCCCGAAGGGGTAGGCAGAAAGAATGGACTGCCATATTTCTCTTGCTTCCTCAACATTCATACATCGTGTCATGCACGCGCGTCGATTTCTGTGACTCCTCACATGGCCGACATTCAATATTTGATTTATTTGATCGTGCCACGTTTTCCTCGGTCTTCCTCTATTTCTGGTTCCATTTACATCGTAACCATATAATTTTTTTACCATTCTTTCTTCATTCATTCTTTCCATATGTCCAAACCATCTTAATGATCCTTTCATTATTTTGTTCATAACACCATCATTCGCACCGCATTCACTTCTTATATTTTCTTTCGACACTCTATCATACACAGAGTATCCACACATTCGTCTAAGAGATCTCATTTCTACTGCATTTTTTCTACTTTCATCCTTCTTTTGCCAGTTCCATGCTTCGCTTCCATACATAAGGGTCGGTAGAAGAACACCATTGTGCACCGCCATTCTAGCTTTTTTGGATAGGTTTTTGTTTTTTTAATACAAAGTATTACTATATTTATTGATCCACAACTCAAAGTGAAGGCGAATATAGTAGAAATTTAAATAATTGTTAGAACAATAATAAATACTATGATTTAAATCAGCTAGATGTACTCGAGAAATCTTTTGAATTTCAATATGAGTCCATTACGCATCTTCCTTCGCCTGCAATCTGCCGATTCGTGTATAATAGCACTGAGTTGGCTCTGAATGTTTTATAGGGCCATAAACATTTTCCACACATTATTTTGACTGGAAGAACCCGCCCCCACTACCGAGTTTTTCCCTATTCGGGTCACACGTGAATCCTGCGCAGGGAACGCCAACATTTTATACAACTAAATTTATCTGATTCAATTTTAAAATAACACATTTAACTTATAAATAATATAAAAAATCAAGATTTTAACTAACTAACTAACTATCCATCACGCCGATTCCCCGGAGGGGTAGGCAGAGAGTATGGATCGCCAAATTGTTCCATCTTGGCATAATTCTCGCGCCTCTACTACATTCACACATCGTGCAATGCATGCTCGTCGATTGTTCCTACTTCGAACATGACCGCCTTTCAGAAATTGATTAATTTGGTCATGCCATGTCTTCCTTGACATCTTTTCCCATTCACACTATTTGCATATATCTTTTTAACCATTCTTCCCTCATTCATTCGTTCCATATGTCCAAACCATATTAGTGACCCTTTCTTAATTTTACTTATCACGCATTCATCCGCCTTACAATCAAATTGAAAATGGAATTCATTTAAAACATGTAAATTCTTAAATTGTGTCTTGAAAACAAAAGTTTAATTAAAAATAATTGATGGGGATGTTTATCCGAAACATGTTTGTAGAATTTAAAAAAAGTTGTATTAATCTTTAATATTTGTTCAACCATGAATTTTCAAGTGAAGATGAAATGTAGAAGATTATAAAAAATGTTCTGATTTAGTTATTAGTTGTTAGTAATTTAGCTAAATTATCAAAATATTACATCAAAAATTTGATATGCAAGTCCCATTATCATTAAATATCTTAGATTTGAATTAACAACATATGCGATTACTTTGACTCTCGACAATATTTGTTTTTTATAAATTTACGAGTTAATATCCAAACATTTATTATGTCATAATAAAATCAAAATGTTGTGAATCGCTGATCTAGAAGAACAGAAAAGTTACGCGTAAGGAAAGAATATTGCGAAGAAAAATATCTAAAACGGCATGCTTAAAAACACAACTTCGGTGCCTTTTCCCGAGATTCGACCAGCAAAATCTACACGCGGATTCTAGTTTCGGTAGTTCTATATTTACATGATAAATTAAACCATATAAAATTCGTATTCAATCATATAGAATTTTATGTGATGGTGATTTAAGAATAGCTGTCTTATACGAATAGACTTATTGCGGAGACTACTCGAAGTTTTAGGAGTTTTCGACGGATCGTAAAATGTGGTTTTACTGCATTTTGATGAGCGCCGTTTACGACCGTTCCATAAGGCACCCAGTCAAAAGGAATATATAACTTATAGCTCAAAACTGTTTCACACCCATTTCATTCGTGTAATCGGAAAAGAGACATCATTTTTATATTATTTTATGATAATGAATATTTATACCGGTACATCCAGCAGGGGATAAAGACTTTAAACAAATTGATTTGAGACACGTCAGCGGCCAAACTGAATTATACATAATTATTAAATGTTTTTCATACATTACACGTGTATGAGGTACTAATTTACGTAAATTTATGTTACGATACTTGTGTAGCCATAAATTTCGTTTTATAGATTAGAAACAAAAAAATAATAATTCAATGTCCACATCATTATTCTTCGACCACAATATGGCAGCAAACTGCCGAAATTAGTACATACAGAAAAACTAGAAAAAAGTACATACAGGATGTTCCAGAAGTCGACGTCAAGCCGGAAACGGATGATAGGGCAAGTAAAAAAAAATCTATTTAGCAAGTAAAAAAGTGTATTTTTTAAATTATAGGTATTTAAATAAAATCGAGAAAATCAACACCCTGTTTTTTTACGTTTTTCTCATAACTAGCTTGGCTTGCCCTATCATCCGTTTCCGGCTTGACGTCGACTTCTGGGACATCCTGTATTTTTCTCAAACTTGTTTCACTTATATACAGGGCGTCCCAGAAGTCGACGTCAAGCCGGAAACGGATGATAGGTCAAGTAAAAAAAAGATTAAAAAATCTAAGTTGTGTATTTTTAAATTAAAGCCATTTTTTTTAAATCGAGAAAATCAACACCCTGCTTTTTTTTTACATTTTTCTTATACTAGTATGACTTTCCCTATCAATGTTTCCGTCTTGACGTCGACTTCTGGGACACCCTGTATATGGTATATAATATAGTATGGGCATCATAGAATTCTACGCATTCCATAGACCGATATGATAAGCAATATTGTTGTGCTACAAAGAGCAGGAATATTTAAACCATTGCTGACTGATATCAAGGTCTGGACGGTGTCCTACCTGGGTCATGTGCTTAGAGGAGAAAAGTATGAGCTACTGCACCTAAGCATTAAGGGCAAAATAGAGGGCCAAAAAATCGACGAGCGAGCGTATTACGATGTACGAATGTAGAGCTCTCAAAGTCAAATCACTGCAAAAATAATAGAACGTAAAAAGTGTAAAGTAGTAAACTATACAATCTATCTATCTACTTCAGCGCTGTCCAACTGGCGGCCCGTGAAACTTGTTTGCGCCCGTGAGCTTTACATTTTACTGCAAATTTTTCCTCTAACATTGGGGAGAAAAACTTTGTCAAAATCATAATAATATTTAACGTGACATGTTCGATGAAAGAAAATTGACAATTGTTTTCAGAATTACGCGTCGTAAATAGAAATATGAAAACATTTTTTTACATTAAGAATACTTCTTTCAGATAAAGAATAATAGGGTAAGGTAAGGTAACTAACTATATAGGTAATTTGGCAGTACTTTCTGAAACACAATCGTACTGAATAACCTATCGGTATGTAAGCTTCGGAAACTCACCAATAGATGACAAAATATCTAGAATTTGACGAATAAACTTCAAAACACAGTTATCACACGCGCCTCCGCTGGTACAAAACATTCATGTGCGAGTCATGTTAAAACATGTACTGCAAAATTACCTTACCTTGCCCATTAATATTAAATTTAAATTAACTGAATTTTCATTTACTCTTTGACCCCCGAAATGTTTGCTAAAGAAAAAATGGTCCGCGGCCTAAAATAAGTTGGATAGCGCAGATCTAGTTTTTTCAATCTACCAGGAGCATATAATCTAGCATCGATGTCCCAATGAACAATGTCACATCCTCTCTGTTATCGGGACATAATGTCACCTGTCTGCATTAGCGCACAGCCGTATCTAAGAGCAACGTGCCTTCCGTGATTGTAGCAGGGGAGATAATTCAACCTGTCGCCGCAAAAATAGAGTAAATCATTAGCGACTCCGTTCCCCACCGCCCAATCGTGTTTCACGAATTTGCTCAACCTCGCTGGAAAGTTCGCGAATCGCGACCATTCGGCCACGACAATGTGAATAATTTCGAACAAGGAAACAGACAATAAGGTCATTTATAAGCATTCATGCGCAATCATTACCGAGCCAACTTGTAAGGAACTCTCCCTAATATAGTCATTAACATTTGTTAATGCTGTACCGTTAAACAAATGCTAAAGGTAAATAGTGAATGTACACACTATCTAACTAACTAACTAACCATCACTCCGTTTCCAAGGAGGGGTAGGGAGAAAAACTAGGCTACCTTCGTGGCCGAGTGGTAAGTGCATTGACTGCCACCCCGAAGGTTCCGGGCTCGATTCCTGGCGACGGCAGTGTGATTGTCACACTGTCTTTGGTTTGGTGTAGAATTCACGTGAAAATAAAATGGCGATAGATTAGCTACCTATCACATGTCACGAGAATCACTAAGATAGCTATAATATCTACCTTTACATCGATTTGGCTCATGCTATCATGGTGTAAAGAGCGATTCCACAAAATAATAATAATAATAAAATGGACCGTCACACTGATCTATGGTCATTCAAGGGCGCTGTAGAAAATTTCTCCTGAACTTGCTAAAAATAAATATATTTAATATGAAGGCTGCACCTGACGCAGTCGATCAACATGTACACCTTCTTCTTCTCTGGCGCTACAACCCTTGGTGGGTCTTAGTCTCCTCCAAAAAACGTCTCCGTCCCGTCCTGTCTCTGGCCGCCACCTCCCAGTCTTGCTGCTCCATGACCCGACAGTCTGCCACGACACCATCCAACCATCGCAGTCTCGGCCTGCCAACGCTTCTCCGTCCTATTGGATTGTCATACAACATTCTTTTGAGGAGCTTCAAATCTCCCATAAGGTGCCCTAGCCAACGCATTCTTACTTTTATTAACATTTACATCAGGAGAGGATTATTTAAAAAGGTGCGTTCAGAGTTTCGATCTGAACTCTGATGGATTCTCAATGCACTTGAGGTCTGCTGGAAGATTGTTTCAGGCTGATGGGTCGGCTACCGCAAAGGCTCGGTCGCCAAAGTTTGTGTGAGGCAGCGTTTTGGCACAGTCAATCTACCGATTGCAGAAGACTTTGCTGATCGCAATGTAGACTGTCTAGCATTCAGGTTCTCGTTGATGAAGAGTTCAGGTGCCATTGTATGCCACGCCTTAAAAACCGTCTGTGTTCATTAATTTTTTTTTTTTTTTAATTAGTAAACATTTTGAGCGTAAAGTTCGGAGTTGAGGTTATTGATCTAATTTCTCCTGATTGATTATCTACATATATCGTACATAGATTCATATTACTATAGTTTTTTTTAATAATATTCCTGGCCGATTGTGTCGTTGAGTAATGATGTACAAAAACGGTCAAATAAATTATTCAAATTAGCTTTTAATAATAAGCATTGTTAGACAATATGTTCTCGGGTCGAAACGAAGTCTCGGTCATTAGTACACGTCGAGAATAATCACTAACTAATTGATACGTTTTATACGTATTCACACACAGTCCTCGTATACATTGTATTCGGCGGATACAATTGCTGAATATCTTATTTGATTTTATTTAAGTCAAGTGAACATGACAATATCAATAAATCGCCATGTCCCCTGTATTGTTAGCTGGGGCCGAGATTAGCGTGGGTCGAGTTTGACCAGGATATAAAAAAGTTTAAAGGAACTGACACAAATTAAAATCTTTTTATTATTAAACTTATAGATATAAAATAGAAGTATCGCCTGCTGCATCTAATATTGAAGGGAAAAATAGAGGGCCGCAGGGGGGCAGGTAGAAGGCAGATCTCTTGGCTGCACAATGTGAGGGAATGGACGGGAATCGGAACTGTGGAGGAGCTATTCCAGATAGCGCAGGATAGGGGAGAGCTTACCAGAGTGATCGCCAACGTCGGGGGGACCTGACAGGGCACTTTAAGAAGAAGAAGATATAAAATAATAAATATACTTTGTATTTAACCACGGTATAGTTATTATATTCGATGTCAACTAGTTTCACTTGGACCCAAGCATCGTCAGGGGAGTATAATAACTATTCAGTTATTATACTGTCCTGATGAAGCTAGGGTCCAAGCGAAACTAGTTGGCATCAATTATAGTAACCATACCGTGATTTAATACTTCTTATTTTTCTTCTTCTTTTAGATTGGTCTGTTCCTGTAATCAGGCTGGCCTCTCTTGGGAGGTCGACTCCCAGCTATCCTTCCATCTCTTTGGCGGTCTTCCGGGGGGACGGTAGCCGGCAGGAATCTAATGCGCCACAGCGTGTGGAATTCTGGTGGGATCCATCCTCTGCACGTGCGCATCACAGCATCTTCTGCGCTATCTGCCCCATCTCACGACATTTTCCACCTTGCGGATTTCGCGGTTTTCAAATGAAGCACCACAAAGTGAGTGCTTCTTTTCTAAACATTGTTCTATTATTATAAACAATAATTGTCTTTAATATTTTTATTTTAAAACACTTTTATTACACGTATCACAATTTATTTTTATGAGATTGTCGCGACAGCTGTTTCGTCCACCTATGTTGATATCATCAGGTGTTACATGCATCTTATAACAGCAACGAGAAGTTTTTTTTTGCATCAATAAATAATTTACCTATTTATGAATGTGCATATTTTTGCATCAATAAATAATTTACCTAATGAATTTAAGTATATGATACGGTAAGTATTAAACATTATTTGGCGTATGATACCGTTGCAAAACACATATTATAAAATAAACGTTGTCAGAGAAAAAAGAGTGATTTTAATTTGACAAAAAATACTTATACCACAATTAAAGAATAACTCTGAAATATTTTGTATATTTTACTGTATTTCGGGGCATACACAAACTATTTTATAATCATTATCTTTGTCGCAGTTTTCAAAATTATGATAATCCACTACCACCGCGGTCACGTGCTTGTTTGTCCTCTGATGCAGAACGCAGAATGCCGTGTTCAAAATAAACCATAGCGCCTCTTTATGCGGCACAATTTACAACGCCTTTACTACCCTCGGCCAGATTAAGTGTCAAAAATACTGAAGTGTTGAGTTTCCTAATAACGAACTGTGAAAAATGCAGGAAATTTGCATTCCCTTGTTACGATCGTAAAGCCTTCCTTTTAGCTTGAACCATAATGCAGTCGAATGTATTGTTATATAAATATAAAACATATAAAAAAGGCGCTACGATGTTTTCATCATATAACCAGAAATATTATTTTTCATCTGAGCTACATCCGTTCTTCTTATTTTTGGCCTGTCATATTCGCTTGGTACATATATAAGGACGTCGGACCTCAAACGTCCTTCTCCAATCTATTTATTTCCCTCAAAAGTCACTACAAACATATTTACAGTTAAGAATTCCTGAAAAAGAACCCTGTAGGACGAGATCAATGCGGCGTGGTGTTGTTTAATCTCTTTTTAATTTTAATCCATTTTTATAAGGCTATCTTATATAATCTATTTGAGAACTAATAAAATACCAGGATAGTATGAGAGATGGTTCGTCTTAATGAATACAAGATACTCTCTAAAGTCAAGAGAATTTGGCTTTTGAACGTTCTTTCACTAATATGAAAGACATCGATCTCCCAAGCCAATATGTTCAGCATAGAGTTATAAGCGAACGCCGCTTTTCGTCAGCTTCGCTCATTCAATCTCTAGGCCCGCCCCTCATCCATACGGGACTTACGTTAGAAAAATTATATGTATGACATCAAGAGGGAACCAGACCACATTTAATCTACTCATGTTTTCTTCTATGTCCCGCAGTTCAGCAGTTTGATCGCTATCCCCACCGGCATCAAGAGGCACGATGGTTCTGCATGTTGAGAGATTAAACAACACCACGCCACCTTGATCTCTTCCTACGGGGTTCTTTTCCAGGAATTCTAGATCTACCTCGCTTCTTCTGGAAAGAAGTGGGTGGAAACCCACAGGGAACCAGTCTAGTGCGTCTTGAACGATGCAGGCTGGGTTTCATCTTAGGAACTGATCGACCCATAGCCATTCGCGTCTATTATAGTGACTTGTTTTCTGATTGGTCTGTCGCCTGCAATGGCCCAGCGACCCATTTGATACTCTTTGGGGCCAAAAGGTCCTGAATATTGAACGAAGACACCTAATTATGCACACATGGAGTTTTCTCATCATGTCCATATTGGATTCCAAGTTTTATATAAATGATTTGAAATTATTATCAAACTACATGTTTTACCTTATTGGGCATTATCGGGAAACGACGCGAAAGGCAAACGACGATGTGGCATGAAATAATACTAAATTGATTGGCTTTTAGGACTGTGGGGGAGCTACGTATGTATATCGGTGTATATCGGCGAAATTATATAAGCTTTATTTCATCATTTTACCTGTATGACAATGAAATGAGAAGAATAAGAAGGGCACTATATAATGGTTTTAACTAACTAACTAACTAACTAACCAACACGCCGTCTCCCCGAAGGGGTAGGCAGAAAGAATGGACTGCCACACCTTTCTTTCCTGACATATTTCTCTCGCTTCCTCAACATTCATACATCGTGTCATGCACGCGCGTCGATTTCTGACTCCTCACATGGCCGACATTCAATATTTGATTTATTTGATCGTGCCACGTTTTCCTCGGTCTTCCTCTATTTCTGGTTCCATTTACATCATTAACATAATTTTTTTTTACCATTCTTTCTTCATTCATTCTTTCCATATGTCCAAACCATCTTAATGATCCTTTCATTATTTTGTTCATGACACCATCATTCGCACCGCATTCTCTTCTTATATTTTCATTCGACACTCTATCATACACAGAGTATCCACACATTCGTCTAAGAGATCTCATTTCTACTGCATTTATTCTACTTTCATCCTTCTTTTGCCAGTTCCATGCTTCACTTCCATACATAAGGGTCGGCACAAGAACACCATTGTGCACTGCCATCTTAGCTTTTTTGGATAGGCTTTGTTTGCGATGACAACTTTAAGTGCACCATTTATTCTGTTGCCTGCCCCAACCCTTCTTTCAATATCCTTCTCCACCCTCCCATCCTTTGTAAACATACTTCCTAAATAAACAAATTCATCCACTTGTTCCAGTTTTTCACCGTTTACACTAATGTTGCAGACTGTCATGCTTCCTTCTTTTTCGAAAATCATTACCTTAGACTTATTCACATTCATCATCAAATCGTATCGCTTGCATACCTCATACATACTAGACACCAGGGCTGGCATATAATAATATATTATGATTTGAACTCTCTTTAACTACATTTTGATTCATGGACTGAGTTATTTCAACTACTTTCTGATTTCTTTTACGGGACCGTTTTTGACAATACATAAATATTTATTTATCAGAGTAAAAAATCAAATAAAAACATATTTATTGTTTCTTGAAGAATGATGTTAAACTTCATATTAACTAATTAATATGAATAAAAACGTATATTTTCTAGAAGTTTTATTTCATTTTATTAATTATAAACATTTCATAGTGTCTTAAAAGGTCGAATCATGTCAATCCATGTAAAATTTAATAAAACTCTTAGAAGACGAACGTTTTCATTCAAATTAATTATTTTAAAAAAATGTTTGATGACTTAGACAAGAAACTAACCGTCACGCCGTTTCCCCGGATGAGTACGCAGACAGGATGGACTAACTGCTCTCTCCTGACATACCTTTCAAGTTTCCTCTACATTCACATATGCTCGCTCGTCGATTTATCGGTCTTCAAATTTAACCGTCTTTTCTTTCCTCTATTTCAAGTTCCATTTACATCGTAAACACATACTTTTTTACCATTCTTTCTTCATTCATTCTTTCATCTTAATGACCCTTTCATTATTTTGTTCATAACACCATCATTCGCACCACATTCACTTTTTTATATTTTCATTCGACACTCTATCATACACAGTATATTCATACATTCGTCTAAGAGATCCCATTTCTACTGCATTTATTCTACTTTCATCCTTCGTTTGCCAGTTCCATGTTTCGCTTCCATACATAAGGGTCGGTACAAGAACACCATTGTGCACTGCCATTTTAGCTTTTGTAACTATTGTATATAAATTTAATAT
Organism: Lepidostoma basale; assembly: GCA_022606425.2. Classification (NCBI taxonomy): domain Eukaryota; kingdom Metazoa; phylum Arthropoda; class Insecta; order Trichoptera; family Lepidostomatidae; genus Lepidostoma; species Lepidostoma basale. Next base: position 215,041 of record JAHDVF020000472.1, on the reverse strand, counting down.
AAATGTGTATTTCGAACCTCTTCAGAGAATATTTAATTTTCGTTTATTTGTTTCCATCATACAGTTGTTATCATGTCAAAGTGGCACCTACTTGTTATTAAACACAATCTGAGAATCGAATAAGCGAGTAGACAACTAAATTTACAAATTCCGACTTCCCCGAATTCTGTGTATTAGCGTAACTCAGACCTCCTCGGGTGAATCACTGGGGGGATGAGGGTAGGGCTGGGGAGGAGGTGGACTGATTGACAGTGGTCGACACGCACATCTCCGTCAACCTGCCTTCGGACCCCAACCCACCTGACGCGGGCCACAAAACGATGGAAAGTGAAAGCTCTAAATAAAAAATAAAAAACCTAATCTATTCATTTTATGATTACCCATTACAGAAAATTTTAGCTGTTAGTACTCGTATTCTATGATAATACACCATTATAAAAAACGAAGCAACGATATTTCTAACAATATTAATACGATATTTAACATTATAGAATGTTAAAATTAAAAAAACTTTGTTTTATGTATCACAATTGGATTTTATTTTACGAGAGAGCTGTTTCGTCGACCTACGAGTATGTTGACATCATCAGGTGTTACAATAATTATATCAAACGTCAAATTTTCGTGATTTTTCAACTCAACGTTTCGATAAACTCCAACAAGAACTTCAAAATTATATTTAAAAAAAAACAATTGACATAGGAACAAATCCACATAGGTTCGAAAAATCACGAAAATTTGACATTTGATATATTATTGTAGCACCTGATGATGCCAACATAGGTTAACGTAACAGCTGTCGCGTAAAATAAAATAAAATTGTGATGCACAAAACAAAGTTTTTTAATTTAACAATTTATAATGTTAAAGTATCATAATATTTCGGCCAAAACAATGGCGATATTTAACATTATAATACAATTAATACATTACGTTAATAATGGGCAAAGTGGAGGGACATCAGGAAGTTGGTAGAAGACAGTTGTGCTTGTTACGAAATATAAGGGAGACAGGAATGAACAGAGTTGAGAACCTGTTCCGTGTGGCGCAGGACAGAGATACTTTCGCTGCAGTGACCACCAACGTTGGGGAATTTGACACGACACCAGAAGAATAAAAAGAAAACAATTGACAAATTATAAACAGATACAATTGACCACTATATAATTTTTATTTATTTTATGTATCTTGAACGATGATTAAATTATAGGTATATTAAATTATTAATTTGAATGAAAACCTACGGCAGACCTATCTTGAGATACGCAATAGAATGCAGAACCGACAAGGCTCGAACCAAGCAACTCCAGTGCCTCATTGAGTGCCAGTAAAAGCCTTTATGACAGAATAAGAAATAAATAAATACGAATAATTTGCGAGTCTGAAGACAGATGTGGGCGTTAAAAGGAAAAGATACTGGAATCATCATGTCTTCCGAATGCCAGAAAACAGGATCCCAAAGATAACCCGAGACAATCTACCGGAGAGTTCCTGACCACGTGGCCGACCACCGAAAAAACGGCGAGAAAGTTGTCGAGAACGGAGATGCATCTTACCACATGTCATCAGTCCTATAAGAATAAAAAAAAGAATGAAAACGTAGGTTTTCTAAAAGTTGTATTTTATGGGAATGATACATTAAATATTTTAGCAAGGCGAAACATGTCATTAATATAAAATAAAGTAAAACACTTAGAAAATAGATGCTTTGATTCACATTAATAATTATATAGTTTAATCATCATTCAAGAGACAATAAATAAATAACAAAATAAAAACATATTCAAGTTCTATATATTCACACGTTCCCATTGCTTTAAATTCATAATTAATTACCCCTTATGCTACCCTTCCATTCAGTATAAAAAGTAATTAAATAATTTATTAGTTAAAAAAGTTCGAAACATGGTTGAGAAAAGTGCAAAAAAATATTGTGAAAAGAATGCTTTTCAAATGTTATTTAAATATGAATATTATATTCAGTTTGCATCCCTTAGCTCCCGTCTACCCTCGTTGTATGAAACGTGTTTGGTGTAAATATCATAAATATAAGGTAAATAATGACAGGGTCGTCAGGAACTAGCTTCAGGTTGACGGAATGTTACACAATCTGTCCCGGCTGCGGCCCTAAACAATCTGGCGGTCCGGAGTAAGAAGGGCTATTTACAGGGATTTTAATACCGAGAGGGACCATAAATTTAGCTAAGTTGGGATTCTTTGTCGACATACTGTTATTTTTTGGCTTTTATTTTTAGTGTGTTTTTCTAATAACTCCTGTTATTGATGTTAAAATACTGCAACGAATGGTAGATGGAATATTTTATATTATTTGTTTTATTTATTTATTGATCATTTACCAAGTACATGGTTTTAATACCTCCTAACTGGGGTAACCCGTTCTAGGGAGGCATTCCTAGTACTCTATATAATTTCAATATATAATATAATTTACAAATTTAGGGAGCAGTTAAGGGAAGCAACACATATCCTAAAGTGTATAACATAAAATTAATTGACTTATATATTATATAACACTATTTAAACACTATATTGTCTTATATAACACTATTTAAACTATTTACTTATTTTTAAAAATTATAGTACATTCAAGCCGTCCTTTTTTAATGTCTCCGTAGTTACATGTTTTTTGTAATTGTGCATTGTCGTTTTTTGTGGGTCGTTTATAGTTTTGTTAATTATGTTATAGAGTTTGGGTCCAAGATAGTAGAAATGTCTTTGCGCATAAGAAGTTTTAGTTTTTGGTACAAAATGGTTATGTTTGTTGCGTGTGTTGTACGTTTGTTGTGCTTTTAAGTGTCTGTCGGTGTCCTTGTGGTAGTGCACGACTAAATTTCTTATATATAGTTGTATTATTATTATTATTATGATGATTTGTATTTTAAGTGCGCCGTTTTGTAAAATCAATTACTCCAAGGGCGCACTAGGAAATGACTGACCGAACAGTGCAGTCTTCAGATGTTTCTTAAATTTAACGTCACTATCTTCATACTTAATACTAACATGGAGGCTATTCCACGCCAACGGACCCGCAACGCTGAAAGCATGATCATAGAAACATGCTTTATTGGCTCTGACTGGAATCTGTATAGTTGTATATTAAAGATATTTATTCAGGTAACTCATTTGATTTTAAAATTGCGTATTGAAATAAGTGGAAATATAAATATTAATAACATTTAATAATGCCCCAGCAAAAAAAAATACGTTTCCCCGAATTAAATAAATTTATAAAATCTTGGGCTTACTATTAGGTAACACAATTTTTTCCTTCTCCTTCTTCGTCTGTATTGACTGTTAGGGTCGGCTCTTCTCGATCTCAGGCACAGTTCTGAGTATCGCCCTCACTCAAGCCATTTCTCCGCAAGACGCTATTGCACTGAATCATCCTTGTGTTCCAAGCTCTTTCTCTGGATGGTTGACGAGAAAGATTCACAGACAGTAGCTATTCCTCTTACGTTTGATGGGAACATTGTTTGAAGGTGATTTGGTGGGTTGTTGGTTTATGCGGGGGCGTGATTATTTAAATTTAGGGGTTTTGATTCAAAATTTCTTACTCAAGCCGAGCTTCAGAGCTTCTATGTTAGTACCGGCTCTGTTTATAGACATACAATAATAAAACACTTTGTAATTAACCACCGTATTGTTATTATAATTGAAGCCAACTAGTTTCGCTTGGACTCAAGCTTCACCAGAGCAGTATTATAACAGTTATTTTATATCTATAGGCTTAAAATGCCTATCCACAAAGTGAGTACTTCAGGTGAAATTTTAAAAAATTAAGTATCTAACTCATTCAAAGTCAAAAGAATTCCTTGCCTAACCTAACCTAGCCCAAATTGTAAGCATTAGGAACGCGTTGTAATACATGAATAAAAGTGGGCACTTATAAAACATGCATATATTGGTACCATCATATAATAGTATTATTTATATCCACAGCTTTGAACCGAGCGATATCAGATATCGCCTACGTCTACCCTGAAATAACTTCACTCCTCACTCGCCTCTGCATAGGTGGGCTAGGGGTTCATAAAAAGCAGACGTTATTATTTCGCGGGAAGACGTGACGGCCCGACCGACCCCCGCAAATACCGCCGCGGTATAGTCAACCCACCCAAAATACAAGATGCCCCTGTATAAATAAAAATATTAAAAATGTAAATAATGAGCATTTGTTCGATTTGTGTTAAGTTCACATGGCCGCTGATTAATAACGCTGCTTTTGTAAAATCTCCTAAGGTGGTGCGCTTTATGGTCGCCGGGCGGCGCTGGTGCGTGAGCCGGGGCACGTGACTCTACTTGGCTGCCATATTTCTCATAAGCAAGAACGAAGACAATCTTTTTTAAGGTTCTTACTGGAATCTGAATTTTATTGCATTCAGTAAGAATATCTACAAGATTTTACAAACAACTTAAGGTGATTATTACTTTAGTTTTATATTAATCCCAAAGCATCTTTTCTATCACAATATTAATTCTACGAATTCACAAAATTGAGTACCTCAAAAATAAATCTGAGAAGAAGATTTACACAAGAGATATCATTTTACTGCATTTATTCTATTATAATTTCATCCTTCTTTTGCCAGTTCCATGCTTCACTTACATACCTAAAGATTGGCACAAGAACACCATTTTGAACGAACACATTAGCTTTTTTGGAAAGGCTTTTGTTTACAATGACAACCTTAAGTCCACCATTTACTTTATTGCCTGCCCCAACCCTTCTTTCGATATTCTTCTCCGCTCTCCCATCCTTTGTAAACATACTTCCTTAATGAACAAATTCATCCAAATTTTTACTATTCAAGCTAATGTTGCTAACTGTGATATTTTTAAATAATTAATACGAATGAAAACGGCAGTTTTTTAGAAGTTTTACTATATTTTATGGAAATGACATGTATCCCCCTGCTAAGGCATAGTCAAATGTTTTGATAATGCCTTAGACGGGTAAAACATGTTATTCCCATAAAACATAATAAAACTTCTAGAAAACTGACGTGTTCATTCGTATTAATTATTTAATGTGGATTGTCGAAACAGCTGTCGCGTAAAATAAAACACAATTAAAACAAAATTATTAAATTTAACAGTTGACAATAAATATTTTTTATTGATTATATTTTTAATTTAGTAAATATAGCTATAACATGTTTTAAGAATAAAGGATATACAAAGTATACTCGTATTACTCGTACAACACACTGTATGCATACAAAGATATTTTTAAAAAATCTAAACTTTTCCCAACAAACCTGCTAATGTCCAACGCGACGGTGAAAACAACAGACATGACACATACCATGGAAACAAACCATGGATATAGCAAAACATTGACAGTATACGAATCACCCCCTTCCCTAACTATTCATCCCGTCGAGAAGCTCCCCCCTCCACTATTCATCCCGCGTCTCACGGAAGTTAAGCCACGTGACGTCACCCGTTTCCTCTGCCTGCAGTTTTATCGTTTTTACCCCGACATCTCGCGCCATACAAATGAGTTTTACGTTTTACCCCTAAATGCTATAATATTTAGCCAGTCGACAGACACTGAGTAAAAAATCCTGGTTTTGTATCCTTCCTAAAAGTTAAATAAAAATATTTTTTTTATATATGTGTTCAGTTTTGTTTTAGTAATTATGTAATTACTCTTTGAATTGAAGAGGCTTTGTTGAATCGTGCTTTGATTAGTTTATTTTATATAAAATAAAAAATATTTTTATCTTTATCTTTATACAAAATCTTTTATCTTTTATCTTTATACAAAATCTTTTATCTTTTATCTTTATCTTTTATCTTTATACAAAATTAATAGAGTTTAAAAAGATTTTCTTTTATTACATGAGCAATGTAGTTATACACTAAGTAATACGAAATTGTAAGGATATTATCATATGTTTAATGTATGCTAAAAGGTGCCTGATTATACACAACAAAATATAAAAGACGTAATGCTTTCATTATAATATGTAAACTAACTAACCATCACGCCGTCTCTCTGAAGGGGTAGGCAGAAATAATGAACTGGCACATTTTCTTTCCTGAGAAACTTTTCTCGCTTCCTCAACATTCACACATCGTGTCACGCACGCACGATAAAAGTGTATCAAAATGAGTGCAGTGTCATTAAACTGTCTATTATAATTTGTAAACATTTAAAAAACGTAATAGCTTATATCAATGTAATACTTATCAAAGAATTATTTTAAAACCGAAAATAAAACGTTTTAAAATATCTTCTGAAAATTAATGTATTCAATTATATGGTTTCATGACAATTAAAACATTATAGGTATTATATGTATATGAATATAAGCTTTCAATAAAATAATAACGGTTCTAAACAAACCAAGATTTCATTTTTTTTTTTATTACATAGCTTATAAAAGAAAATAGTTAAAAGTATTACATAACTAACTAACTAACTAACTAACCATCACGCCGTCTCCCCGAAAGGGTAGGCAAAAAGAATGTACTGCCACACTTTAATCGATGCGGCACTCCATCCTTCTCTTTTCGCCATCGCGAGAGACGCGGTGTGATGGGTTGCGAACCTCATCGCCACCAAAAGGCATCTCCCGCGCACACTTCGATCGTTCAACGTCTACATAATAAATCTAAAACAAATTATCTGAAATACAATGATATAAAATAAAATAACAAAGAAAAATAATTTAACACATATTGTTATTTTAGAAGGTACACTTGTCGGCAGCTGGACGATCCGGACATTTGTGTTTATTTAATTTGTATTCCACGTTATCCACTGTTTTACATATTATATGTTAATTGCGTTTAAGAAGCATTTCAATTATTAAATTGTGCGTGGGTATGTGATATAATTTATTTCTCGCTTTAAAAATTCATTAATTAGTTTTTCAAACGATTTATAAGAATTTCCCAAACGCCATAATATGGAGAGAGAAAAAACATTCAATTTTAGATATTTCCAAATACTGATTGTATTATATATTGGTTGTAAAAAATATACTTACAGCGCAATAAAAACTTAGGAATTTTTTTGCGTTTAAAAATGTTTTCGAAAGCTATAGTTTTGTGAATAGATTCACGAATTTAATACGATTATTGTCAATTCGTAAATTTGGTTTTCTGTATTGTTTCTAACGAAATGCATAAACAAGCGCTTTATTAATATCGTTCCACGAAACAGTAAACTTTTATTACCCTTTCTAAATGACTTCTCTGGTATTTCAACGCGCCGGTATACACAAAACCGCCGCAGCATTCAGTAAAAAGTCATAGATCATATCGTTATTACATGGGTGAATTGATACAAGGTATATTGAAGACAATGTCAACAATGTAGTGTATTTTTAACGAGATTTGCTAGTTATATTATTGCTATTCTTGTAAAACTCATAGTAAATATACTCAATTTCATTTTTCAATATTTAAATAAAAAAACTTTGCTATGAATATCATAATTGAATATAATTAGTCGCGACAGCTTATATGCTAACCGATGTTAGCATTGTCAGGCCTTACTTCTCAACTAGTTGATTGTAAGACCTGACGATGCTAACATCGGTTAGCGAAACAGCTACCACGATGAATTATATTCAACTGTGATATTCATAACAAAGTTTTTATTTATTTAAACATTTCATGTTTTCTGCAAATATCTGAATATTACTATTTTATAATTTACTCTAAGGAGGGACTGGTACAGTCATGTCCAAAAAATGGACACCACCATACTATTCTAAATTGCACTACGTAATCAGCCTCACGGGACTCCGCCTCGTGGAAGATCTCCTAAAAGATAGAAGGACAGTTGGAAATCCACCTCACAGGAGGAGCTACCCTCTTCCGAATATGGTAATTATAGAAAATTTATGTGAATTTATAATTTTTTAACAAAGAATTATTTGGGTAGGTCTAAAAATATTGGAAAGAGTTTCTTGGAACTCGTTATGAAATTTTATGACAATGGTTACATAGTTAGGGGATACTAAATGACATTATAATATTGAAGTTTCGTCACATTTGGTACTGCCTTAGAAGGAAGAAATATGTGATTTCTATAAAATATAATAAAACTTCTAGAAAACTGACGTTTTCGTTCGTATTAATTATTTCACAATGTTTATTAAAAAATACACATAAATTATTAATTAGGTAGCTGCTTAGCTCCGTATGAAATACAGTGGTTAGTATAGTAGCAACGAGTATCTGCGTTTTTATGCTAAAATCAATGTATCATTCGTAAATATATTTATGTTAGGTACAAAGAGCTAGGTTCAGGATAGATTGCACTATCAAATAAAAGTTTATAATCTTTTTTTATGATTTTTACTATATTATATGTCAATTTTATCACAAAATTTAGTACGTACTTGTATAGTGTATAGGTATGCTTAAAAAATTGTTTATAGATGATAAGTATTGGATTTACCCAGTAACCGAAAAGACATGAATTTATTATGAGATGAAATACTGTTTTTTCCACTTTTTTAATAGAAGTAAAGTTTTGCTTAAAAAAATCATAATTACGAAGTTCCACTGTGTTAACGATTTAAAATTATAAAAATAGCAATTTATTATGAAAATTTTCAAAATTAGAATTCAAGCACATATGTTGAAGCTATTACTGTGTAGAATGTGTGGTGAAATTTCATAAAGATCGGTTTAGTGGTTCCAGAGAAATCACCGCCGCCGACCGAAAAAAGATAGTTTTGAGAAAAACGTGTTTAAAGTTTTTTTAACGAAAAGTCTTACCTACAGTCAATCAGCGATGCCTGCACCATACAAAATCCCTTCAGCTCAAAAAATCTAATCTTTCTGTCCATATTTTGTGAACGAAACTTCCCCGTTACAATCTTTGCACTTTATATTTTGATAGCATTGAGAAAACTAGGAAAAAAAACTTATAATCCTGTAACCAACCGTTTGATCAATGTGCACATCGAAAGTCGTATCTTTTGATATTTTCAATTTTTGAACAACGTAAAGGTTGTGAAATAATATAGTTAGACTGCTTCGATCACTCTCAACTTTTAACACAATACTCTTAACTATGTACTTTTGCCAAATGAAAAAAAAAGGTTTTTTGAAAGTTATAAATCAGAATGATATCTTAAGTCGTTTACAAATGATTTCGTTGCCATTCTTTCTTCATTAAATTTTTTTTTATTTAAAGTAAATTTATTTAAATTATGTGATGTCAAATGTAGATTTAACAGAAATGCACTTGAGGCTAGATTGTTGAAACTTAAAGATACCGCTCGCCAAAGCCAACATATTGGCGATCGGAGTTCTAAGCGAAAGAATTTTGCGAATATTGTAAGGACACGTGCAAATAACCAATAATGAAAAAGGATTAAAGAAACAAATTATCTAGTAAAACTGAAGAAAATGTGTCAACGAAATCGTTTATTTAAAGATAACATTGGGTATCTCATGAAGCATTACCCTTACCTAGTGTAAAATTATTGAATAGTGCTTATACACATGCAGTAGATAAGTACCGTTCATATTCAAAATTCAATTATTTATGACAAAAATCTAACATCATTTACCTAGAGCTGGGGGATAAAATAATGTATGCTGATGCTCTTGATGCTACTAATCCGGAACATAAAAATGGTTAGGTATTCTCTTGCAATTGGTCAGAATGAATAGGTACCTATCTCTTTATGCATTAAAATATATTCTAGAACTGTTAATGAATAAACTTTGTTTTTGTATCACAATTGTATTTTAATCAAATTGCCATAGAAACATATACCCATAAATATTCGAAAAATCACGAAAATTTAACATTTGATATATTATTGTAACACCTAATGATGTCGACATTGGTTGATGAAACAGCTGTCGTAAAATAAAATACAATTGTGATACAAAAACAAAGTTTTTTCATTAACAGTTATAAAAAATAAAAGAAACTCTTTGTTGTTTAACCACGGAATAGTAACTATATTTGAATTAGTTATGCTTGTACCCAGAGCTTCACTAGGAATATAAGAACAACAAAAATACTGTTTTTTCACGTTCGCGGTTTTTTTTTCTTGACATGTTTCGAAGGTATTATGCCTTCATTATATGAAGAATGATATGAAGGTGGTGGTGGTCTAGCAGACAGAATGCCTGGCTCCTGATACAGGTGACTTTAGTTTAAACCTGGACATGACGAGATTCCTTCTTCATAATTATGAGTTATATTCTGCTCATTTTGTTTAAGTCTTCATGCTTGGTGTAAGTCTTTTTTTTTAAACACGAACGAAAGAATAAGGTGCATTACCATAGAAACTAAAATTATCTTGATCTGCAGTATGAGGAAGGATAATGCGTAAGAATAGAGGCAAGGATAGCTACTAATCCAAGAGATACCTGAAGAGACTGTTTTGTCTCCCAGCATGCAAAACCAACCTGCCTCTGATGATGCCGGTGGGGAGAGCAATCAAACTACTGAACATGATCGCTTCGGAGATCGAAGCTTTTCATATTTGTGATAGTACGTTCAGAAGTCAAATATTCTTGACTTTGGAGAGTACACGAGTATTGTGTTCCTAATGTCGAACCATCCCTCATGCGTTCCTGGTATTATATATTTATTATGTTTTACCTGTTTTCAATAGGTGCCTTAAATTTTAATTGTTGTTTGTAATATCTTCTGAGAAAATAAGCTGATTTGATTTGATAAAATAATTATCCATTTTTAATAATTGTATCTAAACCACTTTTATTTGGTAACACCAACCGGTTTCGCTCCCGCCGGAGCTTCATCAGGGTAAAAGAGTAACTCTCTCATCCCGACGAAGCTCCGGCGAGAGCGAAAACGGTTGGTTGTTACCAAACAAAAGTGGTTTAGCTACAAATACTAAAATTGTATTATTATTTTATTTAATAATGTCACACCACAAATTAAGTGCTTCATACGAAAGTTTCGATTTGATTTGATACCTCAGGAATATTTTCTAACAGCATTAAATTAGTTTTCAAATTGGTACCTACTTATTCAGGAGGACAGGAGAAATAAATACATAGGTATATTGGACACATGGTAACATTACGTTAAATTTATGTCCGTGTTCGATTTTATTTTACTGTCTATTGTATTACGCTATTTAGCATAGATTAAACATTTGTTCCCGTGTAAAACGTCAATCATAAAGTTATGTTATCGATTTTATCACGGCGAAATATTGTTATGTCGTCTAAATTTTGGTTCGTATCAAATTTCATAGGACGTATCGCGTATAAATCACGCAAACACGGTCGTAAACAAAACAGTTTTCTTTAAATTTAGAAAATAAAATTAGCATTGGCTATACGACAGTCCAAAGTCTTAATAATTCCGCAAAACGTACAATAATTTCACCGCTTTCTGTATCAATTATATTGTATTTTCTGAAATATTAATTATTCATGAATTAATGCAGGATTCTCCGATGCAACAAAATGACATGACAGTTTTTTTTTTAATTATTTCTTATTTATTCACCTTTACTGTGTATAGTGAATTACACTTTATTTACTTTCAAACAAACATGTTTCGAATGGTTGTCATCCTTCTTCAGCTTACAAAAGCGTAACAAATAGTAATACAAAATGATTACAATTTTTCTAAAAAATAACTTGTTGAAAATAGTTATTTTTTAATATATTTTCACCATCTTTAACAGTTGTTTGATATCTAAAATTAAAAAATTAATACAGTTTTATGTGTTGTTTAGTAAATGGTATTTAATAAAAATAATTATTCCGCTTTAAGATAATGAAAAATAATGGGATGTTTGCTTATAGTTGTGTAAAATCTTGTTTTATAACCAAATGCATTTTATGATTATTCGATTTCAATTATTTTTTACTGGGCAATTGTAAATAATAGTATTTATCATTCAGTCTAATATATGTTACCTTACAACTAGCTCAAATATATTTCTAATATTTAATATTATTTAAAATGATCTAAATACCTAATCCAAAAATATAACTGAAATCTAATGGAAGAAGATCATCTGGATATCACCGACAGACTGAATGCTAATCTTTTACATGTTTTCATAAAAGGGAAACTAGTGTTTCATATTTGTGAAACGTTTTTATTTCAATGTGGAATATCGTAAGAGGTATCATAATTGGTACCCATATATTTATGTCATTAACAGCTAATTTAAATATTTTATTAAAACCCATAAGAGAGTTATATTAAATAAGTGACAAATTATAAATATAATTAATTAAAAATTAAACAATGTTAAGTTAAGCTATTTTACATAAAAAAGCATTTGTTTAAATAAATAAAATAGAATAGTAATGCAATGTAAAATATGTAACAAACAACTACAATATAATATTTTAAATAAATAATTTTAAAATATATATTTAGATTCATATCATATTTTATTTCAGGATAAAAATCCAATTAAAATTATTACGATAATACATCTTATTAGTGCACGTACAGAATAGGTATACGGATGAAGAAATGAATGGAGAAATTCACGATTTGAAAGAAAAAAGAAGACAGAATTAAGTCCACTTTTTTGACTAAATATCATCAGTTTCATCACAACTTGGAGCTTTCTCAATTTTAGAAGTGTTCAACAGTAAGGGCGAGGAAGGTGCTTCCATGTGTGATGTTACTATGAATACCCTAGGCACCCCTGGAAACGACATAATATTGGCCAAAGCTTCCACCACAATGACAAGAAAATAAGAGAGATACGAGTACATAAGTTTTCTCTTCGGGCCATCTCTTAGAAAAAAAACTTGCCGTTGACACGAAGAAAAAGAAGAAGAACGGTACATAAATTATTATAACGCTGACTAAGTATAATTAGTTTATAAAATACTCAAAGCATGTTACAAATAATTTGTAGGTACATACATTTAATTAATATTAATGACACTCGCCAGTCTCCAATTAACATTTTACCTCCCAACAAATTAATAGTACTTAACGTCAGATTCTGATTTCAAAATTATTCAGTAAGGAAACCTCTTTTCCCGCCATGCCCATTCGTCGGTGTTGCCGGATTATAAATTTGAAGAAACAAATAAATTAGAACAGCCGGATTAACCATCACGATTCCCTGGCAACTCTCTTCACAGAGGCAGCAGTAGTAGGCAAAGCACTAGGTCTATTTTATTACCGGAATAATAGAAACTCATTATAAGGCAGACGAATAGAAGTATTTTATATCAATCTCACTGGATTTATATTGCTAATCGTTGGTTATTTACTACATATTGAAAAGATTCAAACTGTTAATGAAAATAATTTGAAATACTGTATAAAAATATCTACGTATACCATATACAGTAGATATGTTGAATTACCCTTTTTTATTTTAACTAAATAATATCTATAAGAATTATAATAATATTATAAATTTGATTAAAAGTATACTGCTTTTATTAAATATCGAATTTAAATAGAGCAACACACTGTTTTTTCTACCTTAATGAACATTTTAATATCGATACGTAGGGGTTTCTAACAATATAAATCATTGAATACATAATTACATACAACACATACACAAATTCAATCACACACACAGACATACAGACACACACACACACACACACACACACACACACACACACACACACACACACAAGAAACATTTTAAATCTGATGTTGCCTCAATACTCCAAACGTACATTAATTAAGAAGAATAAGAAAAATCATAAAAGTAGATTATTTTAGATCAGGTCACAATACAATGTGTTAAGCACATCCATATTAAAAAGCCCAAGTTGCATCCCAAGAACAGTAAAGAATTAGCGGCAAACATTTGCATTGAATTGAATAATGAAAACCTTTTGAAAAAAATTATGAACAGACTGGAAGCATTTGAAATGTGGTTCAATCGCCGAATGCTCAGAGTTCCCAGGACAGACATGGTTACCAATACCGAAGTCCTGAGGCAAGCTAAAGTTGACAGGGAACTGTTATCAACTATCAAGGTTCGAAAGGTCTCACATCTGGGTCATATACTGCATGGGGAAAAGTACCACTTTCTCCAACTGATATTAGAGGGGAAAATTGAGGGACGCCGAGGGCCCGGCAGGAGACAAATGTCCTGGCTGCGAAAAGCGAGGGAGTGGACCGGCATCCAAAGTGTGGAGGAGCTGTTCCGAGCGGCGCAGGACAGGGACAGGTTCGCCGAGGAGATCGCCAACGTTGGGGGGACCCGACAGGGCACTTTAAGAAGAAGAAGAAGAAAAAAATTGAAATATAAATTGAAGAAATTATTTATCAACATGTTTGAAAATTTCATATTGGCGCATAAAGACGTTCGTACAATGTATAGGCATAAGCAACAAGAACACATAACCTGCAAATTACAATAATTTCGTGAGTCCACTGTTGCATTATTTGTTCCCTCCGCCGACCCTGCAATAAATACCGATCGGTACTCCGGGCCGTGGGCGTGAATGTGAATATCAAAGGTACAAATATTGAAAGCTAATAATAATGTTTTCATTTTATTTATGACAGGCCCCTCTCCAGCACAGGGCTCCGAGATAAAGGAAACCTACATCAGAGCAGATACAAGAACACGACCATAGAAAATATATTACATCTCAATTTCATTACGATTTTGAAAATAGAGTGCATACATTTTCTATGATATAGATTCGAACGTGCTTTGAATTATCTATGGCATCATTGGAATATCCATAAACTAATATTGCATCGAAAAACGCAATAGTTACGAATACGTCAGCTTCATTATATTACACCGAATTGGCAAGTTTAGTTAGAAAATTATTTAATGTGAATCTTCAAGAAGCAGTATATAATAATGTAGGTAATAATTTAATATTTCACAACAAAGAAAACGTTCATTTTCAAGAAAAAACTTCTATCATCGTTTGGGCATTACAATTTGTTGTTAATTTCCTAATGCATTAGTGAGAATAAAACTGTTGAGAAATATTTAAATCTCGCAGATACAGGTAAGTGATATACTGTTTAATTTACACTTATTCTTCTTAAAATACGCCGTACGGTCTGTTTTTCAAGAGGTCTGTTTCCCAGCTGTCAACCAATCTTTTTGGTGGTCTGCCCGGGGGTGGTCTACCTTGGGGACGGCCTTGCAATAGGTACAATGTGAGGGAGTCTAGATGAATCAGTTAATTAATTTATACGTTCTGAATTTCAATAACTGCAAAACAATAAAAATGTGTTTAAATGTGATTTAAATTAAGATAGTATTCTTATTGTATGTACGAAATTCATTCTACGAAAATAATATATACTCGTATTATAGTCAGGAACAGACCAAAGGTCTATAAGGAAAAGAAAAAGAAGAAGAAGTATAATAGTAATAAATTAAAATAAATTCTCTCTTATGGAGTTCGAACCCACATCTCGAGCACGTTGATATCTTCTTCTTCTTAAAGTGCCCTGTCAGGTCCCCCCCGACGTTGGCGATCACTCTGGTAAACTTTTCCCTATCCTGCGCTGTCCGGAATAGCTCCTCCACAGTTCCGATTCCCGTCCATTCCCTCACATTGCGCAGCCAAGAGATCTGCCTTCTCCCTGCCCCCCTGCGGCCCTCTATTTTTCCCTTCAAAATTAGATGCAGCAGGCGATATTTTTCTCCTCTTACGTTGATATAAGGCAACTAATATAGCTAATAATCAGTATTTTCGTTTTTTATTGTTTGTTTATTTATTTCACACATTCACCAGAATGTTCCGTGTCATACAAGTAATATGTTTTTGTTACATATTTATATACAAACAATTAATAAATCTTAAAATAACGTTTGTTTGAATATTGTTTTCCTTTACTACGAAGTGTATGAGGTGGGATTTCAATTTTAAATATAAAACATTTGGAATTGAAAATTTAAAAAAAAAAAAAAAAGAATTGGAATTGCGAATTCCAATTTTTTTACAATGGAATTCCACAGTGTTAAACCTTAACTTTAAAAAATATATAAAATATTGTTAAATCTAATATAATTGTCCTTAATTGTCTTGGTTGTTTAAAGTGAACAGTTTAAAAAAGGAATAAAAATTCGAACGACACTTAACAGTATGTCAAATTAATGTATTCCGCGTAAGAATTTCAAATATCATTATGTTATGTTTACACAAAATGGCGTCATTACAGTATTTCCAACAAAATAAGTTTTAATAATGCATGTTCATTACATCAATAATATTTGAATTATAACCCGATGTCGCAGCTTAGTATGTAATGTTATTACCCCAGCGCGTATTTATTTGCTGTGCAGCGAGAAGATATCCGCAGATAAATAAATACTTTAATATTTGCATAAATCGAGCGCATAGGTGAATCGAATGCAGCCGGCTCAATCCACTGGCGATTTCCGAGGTGGAATAAGGCGATACGACATCAATCAAGCGAGTTTGAGAAGATGGCGGTCAGGCAGCCATAAGTCGGCAGGCCGTGACTGCGAGCGGGTTTATTCCCGCGCCGATGCATGGAGATTAAAGAAGGGAGAAATAAAACAAGAGGACGTATGTACCCACCTACCTACTGCGGTGGTAATTGCCAATATCAGATGGCGTGCACACGTGTGACAGTGCCGGACCGAACGCGTTCGGCACCCAGTAATATATTTTACGACACTGACTCGATTTTATTTCACAGATAAATCTATGCATATAAATTATGTTGAACTTAAGTTAACATAATTTATATCCTAGATCGAAGATGTTAGGCTGGTTAGCACACGTGAGGAGAATGGATCCATCCAGAATATGCTTCCTGCACGCCTCAAATGCATTGACAATCCGACAGATTTTAAATCTCACCTAAAAACCCACCATTTCAAAATATCGCATATAATGTAAACAACGGTTATCTGATTGCTGGTGTCACATGCAGCTCTCATGACTTAAAACATTGTCAAACCGCCATTTAGGTGAGCTATTCATGAAAATGGCGCTATACAAATTAGCCTAATTATTATTATTATTTCTATCCAGATTTATAGTGTAGCACGGCCAACGCCCAAGCAGACCACCAAAAAGAAGGATTGATGGGAACCGACTTCGCCGGAGGCCAATCCTTTTTACGAAATAAACCACAAGTCTAAGACTTACTAAGAATAAGAAGAAGATGGTATAATTTATTTAATATGATCTACTTTTTAGGTAAATGATGGCGTGAGACGCAGAAGAATGTCGTAGCTGAAAACATCAGGCGGTGGAATGGATTGCTGACCATGGATAGCATCATACACGCTTCGTTCAATGTGGTCGCAGTATCCAGTAATATACGATACGCAACGAGAGAAGAAAAGAAGACACAATACGTATATCATGAACTACTTATATTTAGGTAAGATATGAATTAGAGTTTTACCTCAGTGAATTGTTCTGCAAAGGGACGCTATAAATAGGTGTATTAAAATATGTATTTATAAACTGAGTTATACAAGTATATAGAGGTATACAAATTCCAAATGAAAAAAAAACAATAATGTAATGTTAATGTCTATGATATTAGCTTTATTTAATAGATAATTTTATGCCATTATTCTTAAATATAATTTCGGGCATATGAGCGCCACGGCTAGCTCGAATGAAGCGCAATCGTGAAGACCTATTATTGACAACTTTATCGAGCAACTGGGTAAAATGGCAAAACGTATTGACTACAAATCAACTGTCAACTGTCAAATTGACAGTCTGTAAAAACAATGTTGCCAGTTTAAACACCCTTTATAACATTTTCAGAATAAGATGCGTGGAAAACGTGGAAACGAAATAATGATTATATCTTTAAGTCTCTTGCAAATCTGATCTCTTAATTCACGATTTCTCAGCTTGGATATATAATTTGATTTATCACAGTTTCATGTTTCATTTGTGGTTGAGTTCGCATTATCGTCACATGGAGGGGACGTATTAGCAATTAACCAGAAAATTCCAAATTTACGAAAATAAATCATTCGGAGGCGAATTTCTGTTATAAAAAGCAATAATGTTTTTCTCATGTTTAACTTAATTAGTTTAAAGCACTGCTCTCGGATTTAAGCCCGGCCATGGAAAAACTGCGTAATGGTTAGTTAGTTTGTTTAGTTTACCCATTACACAACCGGCCCTGTATGCGCATTGGATATGAAAACCAAACTTTTGATAACCAATCAAAGTGCTCATCGAAACCTTTCATACATAATACTTAAAGCTATCTTGCAATACGTTTTTGAATCTGTTATCGATATACGGAGAAAGGCACGAAAGTTGTATTTAATATAGGGACTCTATGAAAAAAAATCTAGTACAATATAAAAACTTTACCAATAATATGAAAAAAAAATTGTACCTATTTTTGAATTCTGTATGTTTACGAGTATAATATGTAGGTACTTGATAATTTAAAATGTGATTTATTATACTTTTATAACAACTCTCTATAACGATTTTTATATGAATTGCAACATTGTTTTTTTTTCACTTGTAAAATGCAGTGTTTTAATTCATTAATGTGTAAATGTCTTAAGTTTATTAAAAATAAACTATCTTCAAGTTAATTCCTATAAATTGTTAATGTTAAAATGTTTTATAAAAACAGCAATTTCATTGATCGTCCTGATAAACGTATGGATATTATCAAAACAGGTTACTAGTAAGAACAATCAAAGGTTTAGAGCTAAAAAAATATATTTATTAATCCATGTAAGATATCTCATATTCAGGTTTTGAAAAGTCTGTTTTCTAAAATCTTTATTATAGTTCATGTGAATGACATATTTTGTCTGTCATAGGCATTATCAAATGTCAAACTTGATAATTCCTTATACAGGCGAAACACTTAAACTATAAAACTTCTAGAAAACAGACGATTTCATTCGTATTAATTATTCAATATGCAGTTTTACATCACTGTTCAAGAAACAATAAATACTTTACGTTTGTGATTACGGTCGACGCGTATCGTCTTGTAAATACATACTCAATAAAACAATAATACTTAATGTGAAATTCCGTGTTTGGTTATTAATATTGAGAATTGAGGTATCTTTTCTCTAAGCTTAAAGGTAAAAATATTTCTGCCTTACAAAGTCATTATTATACTCGCACAGTAAAACTGCTGTGCAATTTTTTATACACATATTTTAAACACATTAATCTAAGAGATCTCATTTCTGCAGTATTTTTTCTACTTTCATCCTTCTTTTGGAATGATTTCTTTATTGGAAAAACTGTGTCGAATGAAAATATAATAAGTGAATGCGGTGCGAATAAAAGCTTTATGAACAAAATAATAATCATTAAGATAGTTTGGATACATAGAAATGAATTATTTAACAAAAAATGGTAAAAAAATATGTAAACGATGTAAATGGAACTAGAAACAGAGGAGCACCCAGGAAAACGTGACACGATCAAATTAATCAAATATTGAATGTCGGCCACGTTAGGAGTCGGAGATCAACGTGCGTGCATGTATGTCAGGAAATAAAAGTATGGCAGTCTATTGTTTCTAACTATCCCTTCTAATATACGGCGTGATGGTTACTTAATTAGTTAGTTTATATTAAGGAAAATGGCCCCCTTATAAAAAATATAATCATTCTCAGAATTTATGGTGACTAGAACCTAAATACTGATGGTGTTCTACTGTCTTGAGAGAGACCACATTGACGACTCATTTATACCGCGGCAGATTTCACCGAGTAGGCCACCTTAATTCGGAATACCAGTTTTGGCATACCTGGTAAGGCGCTCGCTCGCATCGCACGGCGACTTTTATTTTTCCTTGCCTGTAACATAAGCCCATCGGACTTCTGCCTTGCTTGGTACCGTACTAACCGGAGTACCCTTGGGCCGGCATTTGGCGTGGAAAATTTGACACGGGGACTTCTGATCGCTATTGACAGACGAGGTCGCTGCTCACTTTACAGAGAGACCTTGATGCTTATCATGCAACCTGTCCTTCATTCACCCCTTCAGGGATCTCTTAAGATAAAAACTCAATCAACTTACTGAAATCAGCGAAGTGTATGGGTAATTGGTGAGAAAGCCAACTCCTTTCTTTGCGAACATTTCTGATTTTGTAATATTAATATTTGTAAATATAATTTCAAAAAACGGTGTTTTTTCAATAACTTCTTCCATTTATTAATTTCAAAAGCGACCGGTTTTGCCAGTCTGGATGGATCTAATATTTTTCAGATAATCAAATCATTTTACCGAAATCTCTTGTTCATTTTAAATAATTGACAGACTAGTCTGTCGATGCCAGCGAACCTGGCGAAACCGGTCGCTGTCGAAATAAAGACGAAATAGTTTAAAAAAAACATAGTTTTATTTGATTATTATATATAATATTTTTAATTCTGCGATACGTATTCTAACTAACCAACACGCCGCGCCGTTTCAGGCAGAGAAGATGGACCGCCCCACTACTTAATTTTGACATACCTCTCGAGCCTCCTGTACATTCATACATCGTAAAATCGTGGTCTAGGGGATAGAACGCTTGGCTCCTGATCCAGTAGACTTGGGTTCAAGCCTAGACACGACCAGATTCTTCATAATAATGAGCTATTTTCTACTCATATTGAAGATTGTAATATAAATTATAAGATGATTGATTAAAGTTCTTGGTCTATTCCTTAAAATCTTTAAAAAGAAAACATTCACTATCGTTAATTTTTCCGACTCCGATTGTGCCCGCCGTGTAGTAATATGAGACTTTATATCGATTATTACTACAAATGTTCAGCACAGATCTAGTCAACTCCCTAAAATGCCGTTTTTTTTTTTTTTTCGATTTTTGACAATTTTATTTTGATAATAAAATCTAAATGACGTAATAATATAAAAATAGGTTATAGAAACCCCCTTACTTAAAATAGAATATAGGTTAGGAACCCAACTGGAGTTGTATAGATATGGTGCTGGTAGAGACGAAATCATAAAGTCTTAGACCCTTTTTTAATAAATAAAATACCTAATCACTTTTAGAAAAATAAAGCTTTTTTAAAAAGTTAATTAATTCTAAAAAAACGTTCATCTAAAATAAAATACTTTTAATTTATTTATAATAATAATCGTAAAGCAGTACAATTCATGAGTTAGGGAGTTCATAACATTGACCGTCATCACAATAACCAGACTAAGTACACGTATTATCATATATTATTCTTTATACAATAGTTTCAATCCTAAGGATGGGTTTGCCAGACTAACTTTGTATAATAATCTGATACTAAACCTCAATAAATACTCCCATTTAAAAAATCATTTTCAAAACCTTAAATGTTAACCCATTATCATCTGCCTAATTATCACTCGCACATGTTACATGCGTAGGTTCTTGTATTTTGTTTAAGATATCGAAACATGTCGAGAAAAATAAGAACAAAAATAGTAAATCAATGTTTTAATAAATAAATAAAAATCGTACAATGAATAGTAAAGGAATAGTTACTTCTATATTGATAGTTTAGTTTCGAAAGATTGGCAAAACGACATTCAGTTTTACATTGCGCTTTTAATTTGATAATCAACGAGGCGTTTTTTTTAAGTTTGCGTGTTGTTGGTAGAGCACAATTTTAGCAACAGAAGAATGTTAAGCAATACGAATTGGTTGCAAATCCGCGCAGCCTCAAAAGAGCAATAAAAGCGATGCTCTTTGTCTTCCCATCCTGACATTTCAACGGTGTCGACTGATAACAATTCGGTCAGAGCAGCGCACCTGAGAACACGGCACTCCATCTGCACTTTTCAATTCATTAGCGTTTCACGTATCAGGGGGCCATAAATCGAGAGCGGGCGACCCGCGGCCGCGGAGTACGCGAACAATGCGCGCGGGACCGTATCGCTCCGTGCGCTATATCGGGCGCGGGGCGCTTGGACCCTTTGTCGCTTCTGCTCTCCTAATACATTATTTTAAGAATTTTATCGGGGCCCACTGTCGTATTGTGTGCTTGCGGGGTCACGCCGGGCCACTGGCAGGGCCGGTGTTCGATACGCATTTCTCGACGACTCGCGTACAGCGTAATAATAGGCTATTACAATGCGAGGCATTCCGGAAATTTTCCGGGCCCGCTGAGGGTGACACAATTAAGAAATCTCTTCTAGAGGTGCGGATTCTTTGCACGATTCTGTACATCTATTCGCCTTAATTCATTTCTACATTGTATACCTGACGTTTTCCGAGGATAACAAAATATAATATTAAATAACTATAACCAATATTTCGGTAGAGATCTTAAATAATGATTATTCATATTCAAATACACACTCTTACGACATATCTTATAAAGAAATAATCTTCTTTTTTGTTAAATATATCACGAGTTTTAGTTATTTCAGGTGAGTAATGGTTTAATTTTCTGATACAAAATATATGCTAACATGTTCAAACTTCAAATTTTGTAAAAGTCTTAAAATTCGTGTAGTTATACAATGTGAATTATTTTTAGATACTTTAAGACCAATTATACAGACTACCAATAAAGTGGTGTTAAAGCATAATATTTAAGTGTTTCACTGTGACATAACTTTATTAAACAACAAATAAGTAATGTCGAACAAACTATGTAGGTGTTTAAACACTTAATTCTAAAAAATTCAAATCACAAATTAAATGCTTAATTTTTTTTTAGATAAACTTAAGGCGGTGGAATTCCATAATGAGGAATTTTTATGAATTAAATCACTGTTTTTTCCACTTTTGAGTTTATTTTTCTCGACATGTTTCGAAGGCTTACACCTTCATCATCGGGAGAACGATATAAACTTATATATGTAAACGATATAAACTTATATACCCGATGATGAAGGTGTAAGCCTTCGAAACATGTCAAGAAAATTAAACTCAAAAGTGGAAAAAACAGTGCTGTAATTCGTAAAAATTTGCTTCATTTTTTGGTACTACAATCCTTAGTTAGACGTAATATGTAATTTATATTTACAATATCTTATTTAATATCTACATTATTGCTAAGGCGGCAAAATACTTAAACTTTGTTTCCTAGAAAATTCGAATGTACTATAATATAATTTGAAAGCCGAAGAGCCGATACCAATAAAACTAAGAATCTTCTGAGAGTAGCAGAAATGTGAACCCTACGCTCCAGCGCATGCAAAACCCATCATCATCCCAGGACAGCCCAACGTCACAAACAGGTCATACGACCTAAACTAAGAGAAAGAAGAAGAATAAGAAGGAGAATGTCGCCATATTATACTTATACTTCTAACAAATTTAGTATAATCGTATTTAAAATTATAAAAAAAATATTGCATTTATTTATTTTGAAAAGCTCGTGACTTCCTCGCAAAGCCGGCACTGCCGCCTAATCTCCTCAGCATCAGCAGCCGCCGTCCGCTCCGGGCCCGTCTCCATACAACACAATGCACGCTCACATTATGCGATCCTGATACCCTGCCTCGCCGCTGCCGTGATTATTTCAACGGCATAGATTATGGATAAGTTAAAGGAGAACAAAAATAAAGGAAACAGCACCCGGCGGTGGCGCAGGACGCAGGACGCACGACTTTATGTGCGTGATGCAAATACCCTCGCGCGTCACGCGGAACCGACTCTACCAACAGGTGTTACAGAAATGGTCATGTTTCCAATACCGCGTTCATTATTATTTTCAACCTACAAAACGCTGCTACAGTATAAGATCTATAACGATTGCGAAATTTACAACTCCTTGAATACTTATCAAAGTGGAAAGCAGCCTGCACGAATTGCGTAGAATTCCCGATACTAACATGAATAACACGAGTGGGACTTATGTAAAGAGATTTCAAACATTTTATGATTCCACTTAATAAATTAAACGTGAAACAACAGCTGAATGGAAGTAAACGAGAGAGTTACAAAAAAATACGAATATTTTCAATCCTAAACAAGTTTGAAATTATCACTTTTTTGTATTGCAAATTTATACATAACCAATACTTCAACTTATTAATATTGTTAATTGAAATTTCTTGGTAGGTTCATTGTAAATAATGAAAATGATTTATTTTTTTAACTAAAAATTATTTTACGTTACAACTGTTTCGTCAACCTATGTTGACATCATCAAGTGTTAATAAAACAAAGTTTTTTTAATTTAACAGTTTATAATGTTAAAGTATCACAGTGTTTCGGCCAAAACTGTGGACTATTTAAAAATTCTTTCACGAAAATAAAAGTAAATCGTTTTTTTTATATATATTTTATTAAATTCCACCCTTATATATATTTTATTAAATTCAACCTTTAGGTTAAATAGTAATTACGTAGAAACTAAAAATAATTACATATACAACAAAAAAATACCTAACACTAATGGATTATATAGAATCTTTAATCTTCAACCCCCCACCATTACTGTTTCACATATTAGCCAAACAAACTTTGATGTAGGTACCAGAAGATGGCAGCAAGCTACCGAAACCTGTCAAAGTTATAACCCTAAGTGAATTTTAATTAAATACCTATTTGAAAAATATATTTAAAATATTTATTGTTTCTTGAACAATGATGTAAAACTCCATATTTAATAATTAATACGAATGAAAACGTCAGTCTCCTAGAAGTTTAATAATATATAATGGGAATTTCACATCTGATAATGCCTCAGAAGGGCGAAACATGTCATTCCCATAAAATATAATAAAACTACTAGAAAACTGAAGTTTTAATTCGTATTAATTAATATATTTAAAATATTTACAATGATCTTCTACCATGAAAATACCATGAAATATATCCATTAAAATAAATATTTTGTTTAATTTATCTTGGTTTTATGGCTTTGACCGTTTTTAGCAGCTCTTCAGATCATGGCAGAGAGCTGCTGAAACCGGTTGAACCCATAAAACCAAGTGGAATTATACTATACAGAAAAGAAATTTTAAATCAAAATTATATGTTTTTATTATTTAACGAATACTTGTATGAATAATTTTTATGCACTTTACACAATCATGTTTCGGGACATAGAATCCATTTCTCCTTGTAGAATTTTTTACAAATATTCAAATGTGGATCCACAATACAAAGTGATAGCGAATGTAGAAGAAATAACCAATACTATGTACAAGAGAATTTTGCTGCATATCACAGATATGAATCCCATCACATCTTTATAGATATCAACTATTCTTGTCACAATTTAAAATGCAAGACTTTTGTATTATTCCAATAAACGTACTATTGGTTCGCTTACATTGTATTAAATTGAATAATTTAAGGCGTAAATCGAGATAAACTTATGATCTTTATTCCCAAGACACCAAATTTACAACTAGAAAATGACATAAACTTATGTATGTTTATACATAAATTGTGATCGGTATCTCGCAAACTGAGTATATGGTACTACTCTCGGCTTCACATAATTATTCTCTTACGTTCCCAAACCCCCTTATTCGGTTTCATGTTCATTAGCCACGTCCAATTATTATCGTCATTAAGTAACAAACAGGCGAGATCCTTACGTTTCATCCTAGTGAAATCAAGAGGGAAACTAAGCTAAATACTTTAAAGCGCAGTAACGTAACTACTCTGCACAAATTCCGAAGTCCATATTAATCGCGAGGAGGGAAGTGCGAGCGCACTCTTCCGAGGACATTAATTATTGAAGTTAATTGCTTTGATTTCCTAACAAATGTCCCGAGTCTTACTTTATCAGTTTTGTGGCATTAAATAAGGGCGATTTTAAAAATTGTGACACCGAGATGGCGAGCGGTGATCATAAACCGCCGACTTTACCGTCTTACTAGGGTTACCTGAGATGGACCAACGCGACCGCCAGATCCGTAACAGTTTTTCGTTGTGAGTTTTATATATTATATTATAATCAAAATGTCACTAAAGCGCTTGACCCCGACATTGAAATAAAATACAGAATTGAAGTTACACGAGCTTTAATAAAATGAGAACCTTATTTTGCAGCGATAATCTTAAATTGAAACTCCGACAAAGAATGATTAAATGGTATATATATATGGTATGTTCTACTATATGGCTGCAAAACCTGGACTCTAAAAGTGAATATAATGAACCAGTTGGAGGCATTTAAGATGTGGATATATCGGAATGCTCCTTTTACCGTGGACCTATAGGGTCACTAATGCAGACATACTACAGAGAGCCAGAGCCAATAGAGAGCTGTTGTCAGTGTGAAAATTAGAAAGGTCTCATATTTGGGTCATGTGCTAAAGGGAGAAAAATTCCACCTCCTTCAACTGATATTAATGGGTAAAGTATATACAACACTAACGACTGATAATAATGGGTAATGTACATACGAGTACAACACTAACATTAAAAAAATAAAATTACATAGACATGTTTCGGACAACCAGTCCTTCTTCAGTGATTACATATTATAAAGATACATATTTAAAATATTAATAAAATATTTACAGGATCTGACAGATGTTATAACAATTTTATAATATTTTAAATATGTACCTTCATAATATGTATCACTGAAGGACTGGTTATCTGAAACATATCTATGTAATTTTATTTTTTTAATATTAGTGTTGTATATACAAAGTATAGGTATGAAAAAGAAAAAAAGACAAATATTTAACAGATTACTCTCTCACCTTGACGAAGCTCCAGCGGGAGCGAAACCGATTAGTAGTACCAAATAAAGTGGTTTAGATACAAAAATACTAAAACTGTATTATTGTTGACCAGAACCAGGACTAATATTGGTATAATTGGACCTGTCAGGGAAAAGAAGGTGCCAATAGATGGCGAGTGCGTCTGTTTTCAACCTGTCCAGCTTAGTACCTTTGTATCATGTGAGGAAAAAACCCTCTGCCATCGGTGCCGACCTACGCGCAGTCCCGTGGGCGATAAGGTACAGAGACAGAATGCAGTAATCAATGTGAAATATGGCCAGGGATTGCCAATTTCTTAAATTCTCCGCGACCGGAGATTAATGGCCCGGCCTCGGTGAGAGACTTGCTCATAATGAAGTTACTTAGCTCACTGGGAACTTTTTAAATTACACGTTTTTTTAGTATTCCTATTTCAAAATAACATCGTCAATTATATGGTGTCATCATTTGTCGTAATATGTCATAACTTTTGTTCAATTAACAGATTATTCTGTTAAAAAATCTAATATTCCCTTAAATTATTTTTGCTTTATCAATGGCCATTTGAAAATAATTTTAATAATTATAACATTTTTAATAGTTTTTACAACATTTTATTTTTTGTCAAAACCAACCGGTTTCGCTCCCGCCGGAGCTTCGTTAGGGTTACAAACAAACAGTTTGTGAAGCGTCGATAACGAGTGAAACCGGTTGATCTAGACAAAAATAAAATGATGTAAAAACTAGTAAGTGATAATATAGTAATGATAATGATAGTAATATCACTGATGAAGGGCTGATTAGTCCGAAACATGTTTGGTATTTAATTTTTATTTTTTAATAAAGTGTGTGTTGTATACACAGTATATAAAAAAGAAACACTAGTAAGTAATTTTAAATAATATTCAATAATGCCACACCACAAATTAATTGCTTAATTCGAAAATGACTGTTTAATTAACGACAGCATAATTCGTATTAATGAAACTAAAACATATCAAGATGTTTTATTGTATTATATAGAAGTGATAAATTTTACGTTGCTAGGGTATTATTAACACATTGATAGATGAATACGCGCTAGGCGCGTACTACCGAAGCTCGTGCTCAATACGCGTCCAGCGCGTACACGGTTTTTGTGAACGCTCTCCGGCGAATATAATACTCGTATATATACATAAAATAAAATGAAACTTATATTTATATAAGTTTCATTTTATTTTATGACTAAAGCATATGGGTAAGGACCAAATATTTTGCAAAACCCTGTTATATTTTTGTCCATCTTATTTCTACCTAAAAATTAAGCATATTTGTAGTTAAATAGTTTTTGGGGTAAACCTGACAAATGTAAGTTCTTTTTTAGTTAAATGATTATTACTTTCATTAATTTACTCTATTTAAATTAATATTTTATTTTCGTGAAGTATTTTGATTCCATTGTGCGACTTGTCACAACGGAATTTACGTGAAAAAAAAACCTTTAAAATACCTATTGGAAATATGTTTATACTGAACATGTTTACCGATTATTAAATGAATAAAATATAAGATATTTTATCAAGTATTTACAGTACCTATACATGTTTGTGTACACGACTTTATGATTCTAGTTTGCTATAACGATTTCCGTTGTGATACTTTCAGTTATAATTTCGGTTGTGCAACGATGTAAAGAATTTGGTCCTTACCCATGTAGTGATTTTATGTTAACCATATAATATAATACATAAATTCAATTTAAGTTTTAAGGTTATTACCTTTATTGATAATGATTAAATGAGTACCTAGAGTTTTTTTTATTATTACTATTTTTCAGATTATTACGAACGTTTCAGTAAAAACAGGTTTATTATATTATAAACTAAAAATCTATTACGAGATTTACAAAAAAATATTGAATAATCAATGGGAGTCATAAAGTCTTAGGTGAATTTACACAGGTTCGACAGGTTCACCGAGGTTATCGCCAATGTTGGGCAGACCCTACAGGGCACTTGAAGAAGACGATCTGTTATGATTGTCATGTCAGATTTTCATAATGGTTTGAATGGGTCTAGGGCAATTGTCTATCTTAACAGTTACTTCTTACCACAATATATACTTGACTGTGCACTGGATATTTTATAAATGATAACATAATATCATATACCTAACTGATTTCCGACAAAAATCACTAAGGGCTTTATGGCTCTCAGGCACAGAATGTATAGGGTGTTTTTTTAGAGGTATACAATAGATATTCAAAATGAAAAAAAAAACACATTAAAATAATATTTATGTCTATGGTATTGGCTTTACTTAATAGATATAGTGGCGATGGGGTTCTCAACCCATCACACCACGTCTCTCGCGGGGGCGAAAAGAGAAGGATGGAGTGCCGCATCGATTAAAGTGTGGCAGTCTATTCTTTCTACCTACCCTCTCGAGGAGTTGGCGTGATGGTTAGTTAGTTAATTTTATGCCACTATTGTTTAAATGTGATTTCGGGCATATGAGTGCCACGGCTAGCTCGAATGAAGCGCAATCGTGAAATCCAATTTTCGAGTAGAGTGTACGTGGTGCGAAAACAATCTATGGTCTTCCGAATAACTTGCTCGGGTGGACGATTATGTTGACCGTAAAATGGACGTAGTGCACGATAAGTTTGGCGAACCGAACCACGATTTTCAAAATAAATGTGCACAATTCGCAAGCGCTGTTCTAACGTCAGTCTATTTATGGTAAAATGGCAAAACGTACTGACTATATATCAACTGTCAACTGTCAAATTGACCGTCTGTATAAGCGATGTTGCCAGTTTAAAAACCAAACATCTAAAAAAAACAGCCTATTAATATTATACATAACTGATTACGGACAAAAATCACTTAAGACTTTATGGCTCTCGGGTACAGAATGTATATAATTAAAACAGTGGAAATCTTCATTGTATCTGTTGGTGATATAATGATCTTACAATGTTATTTATATACCACGAATGTATGATATTATATTTATATAAACAAGTTTGTACAATAATAATATAATACAATGCATGTATAATGGCCATTGTGAATGTGTCTGTGTTTAGGTACCTAGATTCGTCGGTATTATGTATGACTATAAAACATGGTACAACATTATCTCTAACTAATCGTTACATCGATAAGAACAATAGAAACGTCGGGAGATTTATTATTGATCTTGGCACGTAACAAATAAATGGTTTGTAATTAATTTCCCCGCAGACGTGTCCGAGAAACGTATGATGCGCACTAAATCAAAACTGTATGAAGGACAATTAAAAGCTCTCAACTGGGAAACTTCGCTTTGTGCAACGGCTGTGACGTCACATCAGGCCGCGCAATAAATAAACGCTAATAAATCTCACGGCAAAATAAATACACTTTGATTTCGGTACCTGAAGAGGGAATAAATTAATGCATGTAGCACGCTGTAGCGAATGCGAAGCGGATGCGAAACGCTAGCGAATATCGAAACTGACGTCTGTAGCACACTGTAGCGAAAGCGAAACGGATACGAAACTCTAGCGAATACCTAAACTCTGTATGTACGAGTACATCATGTTTTGAATAGTCATTGCACACAGCACGTGGAACGAAAGCGGTCCGGATTCAGTTCGCCTGACGTCCGCAACAAGTTTGTAAATAGCGACAGTATTTTTATATAAATTTTATCTTAAAGCGTCTTATTTTTAAATTATAATCTATATTCTGTCTTACAAAAAACAAAAAACTACCATTCACATGGCGTACTACGCGAAAGCGATACAATTTTTCGTTTCGCTTCCGCGTCTCTGTGTGCTAGAGGCGTCAACTGGGAACCTTCGCTTTGTGCAACGGCTCTGACGTCACATCAGATCGCGCAATAAATAAATGTTAATAAATCTCACGGCAAAATAAATACACCTTGATTTCGGTATCTGAAGAGGGAATAAATTAAAATGCTGACATTTACTCGATCAAAAGAGCTGTAGGGAAACCTCTCATTGGCCGGTGTTTGACCGAATTGATTTATTGCTTGAATAAAAATAAATTAAATATTTTAAAAGGAACTATTATGATTGCTTTTATGAATGTATCATGATCCCTCGCACTATGGACCTTACACACATATCCACTTTTATACATCATCTAAAATATCTACAGTTTGATTCGACAGTCATAAATTATATACATTCATATCGACTGTTATAAGCTGTGAAGTATACCTAGAATTTATAACGTAAGTGTAGGTACACATACGTGAGCTGTACAGTTGGTTGATATATACAATATAAACACAATACATACACATGAAATTTACTTCGAGTGTATTTATTTTTATTCTGTAGCAGTTGTTTATAAAAATCGCGACTTAAAAAGGATTTTATTTTGTGTACAAAATTTTATATAAATGTGTTGAATATCATAAACAGTATTAATTAATCAGAATATATTTAATTTTGGCGATAAAATGGGTATTCATTTCCTTCACCACGTGTTTAGATTATAATGACGACCTTCGTGGCAGAATGGTAAGAGTGAATGGTGAGGTAATTCACGTGACAATAAAATGGCGATAGATTGGCTACCTATCACATGTCATGAAGATCAATATAATAGCTAAAAATAAATAGTACACAGTAATTGGGTTCAAATGCAAATGTATACAAAAAAAAATTAAAAATAAAAATACTAATAAAACTTTTTAATAATACTTCCATGTATTTAATAAAATTTCATTTTTTTATCAATAATATTTTGGCTTATTTTAAAATAAGTTATTAATGGATTTGAAAAACCCACCTTTTCAAAATATTGCATAAAATGTAAACAACGGTTATCTGATTGCTGATGTCACATGCAGCTCTCATGACTAAAAGCACTGTCAAAGCGCCCTTGAGGTGAGCTGTTGACGAAAACGGCGCTATACGAATTAGCCTAATTATTGTTATTATTATTATTATTGATATAAAGATCAGCATTATAAACCTAAATCATTATAATCGTAATAAATATTGAAAAAACTTAGGTTTATCTGTAATTTTATATTTTTACATAGAGATACAAATCGTTTTTATCAAATGCACTTACTACTGAACTAGTAATACAAAAAAATAAAACATGTTTTTTTATTTGACGCATTCATAAAGGAGTGTTCTGTTTATATTTGAATGCATGCAATTCGTATTGTTTAATAATAAAATTCAGAATTTCAAGCGAAAGTACAAAAAAAAATTCAGCGTTCTACTACATATATTACTGAAAGTTTTTTCGTTGTTTTATAATATACGAGTACCCACAGTATTATGATAGTAATTAGGAGTGGGTAGGTAACTCGAATAAAATATTTTAATTACAAAATCACTATCTTAAGTAGAAATCGCGGGTATACATCATGGCAACATCATATCGCCACGATGAAAAGGTATCGCGAATAATAAATATTCTTAATTAAATTACAGATTCGCTTTGTGTTTTACAATCTAAGGGGGAATGTTCTTATTATGTTAATTTTATTATTTGCACAATCATTTGTTTTACCTACGCCTTCCCAAGACATATAAATCGGTAACTAACCATGTATAATATAACTATTTATAAGATGTATACATTATATTATACATAAATTTAGCAACTAAACAGGAACCACATTTTAAAAATATCTTTAATTAAAAAGAAAACGAATGTTTTCTGGAAGTGTTTAAAAAAAAATTAAATCTACTATATCTTGCGTATTTCTGTGAAATGGAATCAAGTAATGATTTGATGATTTAATACACGTTCGAGTTTATTTTTCTCGACATGTTTCGTACCTTCATAATCAGGAGAACGGTATAAACTATAAAACATTATTATATGAATTAAAACACTGTTTTTTTCACTTTAGGGTTTATTTATCTCTACATATTTCGAAGGTTTTACACCTTCGTTATCGGGAGAACGATATAACCTTTTTTTTAATAAAATAAATAATTTCATACAAAAGTAAAACAATTTATACTATTTATATTTGATGCCGACTATATTTATTTTTATTTAGATTTATCTAACAAAGATTATGGGGCGTTATTTCAATGTTGAAGGTCTAAAACCTTCAAAACATGTCGAGGAAAATAAACTCAGTAGTAGAAAAAACATTGTTTTAATTCATAAAACAAATGAGATTATGGAATTCCACAGTGATAACGCCTTAAGTTCATCAAAAATTATAAAACTTTCCAAACAAATCGAAACCAATACAATATAAAGTGCCAATACATTGTTTTCATAAATAAAACAAAATATATTGTTTTATTAAATTACGATAGCCATGTAACACTTAAAAAGTTTATTGATAAATAATCTCAATTATGAAGAATTTAAATCATCAAAAAATGCAATATCGATGTCCTAACATTTTCAAAAATGTATACTAAGTTTTTTGCATCTTTGATCAATATAAAAAAAACATAAAAAAGATTTTATTCATTCTTGGATTTACGCGGTCTCATTGTGATATTACAAAAATGGTGTTTTAGATAAGAATATTCAATAATTTGGGAACTCCATTAGATTCAGGATAAATGAGTAATTTATTCATAAAGGAAAATGATTGAATACTTTTTATATTTGAAATTATTTGCCTCTTCGGTATTCCTTTATTGATATGATCTGCGGTATAAGGCAATGTATGAATAATAATTCTTCTCCTTCTTCTAGGCTATGTCCCATTTACTTGGCGTCGGCTCTTCTTGAATGGCGTCTCCATGATGGTCTGTCCTGGGTGGACCCGTTTCCTCTTGATATTTACCATCCACGTCAACTTGGCCCTACCACACAATAATTAATAGTACGTATAATGATTCTTAATAAAAATACGAATGAACTAATTAATCGATACTGAAAACAATTCTTCAAATGTTCATATTGATTTTTTTAATAAAAACAATGGCATTAGTTTTTTTGAAAAGGTTGGTCATGGAAGATGAGATTCTCTGAAGAACACATTTGAAAATCACTATGCATTTAGAGGGATATTTATACATATAGATTTAGGAAGATCATTTCTTCTTTGTAAAGAAGTCATACAAATTAACAAAACATTCATAGCCAATTAAAATACCATTTAGAGATATGTAAAAGTATATATCCTGCCGAAATATTTATTAATTATAAACAATTAAATATTTTAGAATACTATTATAAATGGAAAATCTTATGTTTATGTATTACATATAATATATAGAGCGAAAAATTTATGTATATATATAAGAATAAAAACATTGTTTTTTCTACAGTTGAGTATATTTTTCTCGACGTGTTACGAAGGTATTAAACCTTCATCGTCTGGAGAAATACATTAACAGTTTATTTAATTCATTAAACGATGAAGTTATAATACATTTGAATCGTACAAAAATGTTATCAACAGTGGAATAACAATATTTTTATAAATATGTGAATCATAATGATTTATATTTTCTTGAACAGTGGTGTAAAACTTTTAATTAAATAATTAATAAGAAAGAAAACGAACATTTTCTAGTGGTATTATTTTATTTTATGAGATTTACGTGTATTGGCTTGTTAATGTATATTATGAAATGTTTTATAATGCCTTAGCTAGGTGAAACATGTCATTCCCATGAAATGTAAAAAAAAAACAGTAGAATACAGACGTTTACATATGTATTAATTAAGCATATTAATGGATTTCCACATTCAAACGCCTTAAGTTTATCGAAAATCGATGGTTGATGGTTGATTGATACTGATATTTTTAATACAGGTAATACTTTCCAATATTATGGGATTTATCCCTCAATTATTTTATACAATGTATCGGACGAGACATGATTTCTGTGCCACAGATCGTCAAATCTATTAAAAGAAGAAGAAGAATAATATTACCGTAAAATGCCTTAATAACTATATTCTGCTCTTTTAACTCGTATATAAAAACAACAACGCGTTTGATATTTCCTACATTTGATAATGCCTAAGGCAGGCGAATCGTGTCAATCACATAAATTATCGTTAAACTTCTAGAAAACAGACGTTTTCATTAGTATTAAAAATCAATGGGTTAAATAAAATCCCCTGTTGATTTACGTTTGTATTCGGGTAAATACTATTCTCATGATGATGATTGTAAAATGTAGACGATCTAGTTGACTGCTGCAGGAAATAGCCATTTTCGTGGGCCAATTATCCAAGAGTTCTGGTGTAGTGCAACTGATACACGTATTATTCACAGAATTACTCAATCAAGTCACAAACGACGAAGCCACGACCAGCGAGTCTAAGAAGTAGCTTTAGAATAATTATTATTCTAATATTAATAACCTGTCTACCTCGCAACGTAGTCTGTCGGCTGGAGATTGATTTACCGCCGTGTTTGCGCACAATTCGTAATTTTCCGTTGATTCAATCTCATTTTTATGAAATATCGAGAAGCTGCGATGTGAAACGAATTATTTAAATAGTCTCTTACTTGGCTAGTGCTCTGGGAGATTTTATTACAACTGTATTCTAACAAGAGAAATTAATAGTTTTTATCGTGCAATAAGCATTGCTCTATTTTAATCATTTTAAACAACTTTTATTAAAAAAAACGTGCAGTAAGGATATTATAAGATGGAGCAGACAGCGAAAAAGGGACTGGTATAGTCATGTTCGAAGAATGGACTCCACCAGACTCCCCTGTATTGCATTTTTATTTTTTTATTTTTAAAAGGAACATAGAAGTTCCCGCCACATACCCGCTGTTATAAGGCGCAGCGGTGCCCTTTCATCAGCCTCGCTCGTACACTCCCTGGGCCTGTCCCCGGTCCATCCGGGACTTACATTTAAAGACGGCAACAGCAAGGGGGTGCCAGACCACATTTAATCTACTCCATCCTACTTCTATGCTCCGCTGTACTTGCATAATCAACCTCACGGGACTCGTCCTCGTGGAAGACCACCTAAAAGATGGAAGGACAGCTGGGAATCTACCTCACAGGAGGAGCAACTCTCTGGAGAACAGACCACATAAGTCTGCAATAAGGAAGAAGAAGAAGAAGATATTCAATGCATTGTTATTTTTAGTAAAAACAAGAGGATAACATTTATTTCTTTACAAATAAATTATTTGTAATATGGGTCTCCTTGTCCCTGATAATTAATTACCTTCGTCAAAGACAGCACAAATTCTTAGGTTTTTTTTGCCACGCTACAGAATCAACCTGCCAATGGTTATGCCTGTGAGAAGAGGTAGAGCAATCTCATCATCGAGAGTCGACATATTTCGTGATAGTGTGAGTTGCCTCAGTGATACAATATCAATTTTGTGATTGTTATCTATTATGCATAGTCTTTGTTATTAAAAATATTATTTTAAAAAAATATTCATATTTTGTAATTGTGAGGTTGCAGACGACATGGATTGAAGCATCTGTAATGTTTGTGATCTTTGTATATTATTAAGATGGTTTGGACATATGGAAAGAATGGTAAAAAAATTATATGTTAACGATGTAAATGGAACCAGAAATAGAGGAAGACCGAGGAAAACGTGGCACGATCAAATAAATCAAATATTGAATGTCGGCCATGTGAGGAGTCAGAGAAATGTGAATGTTGAGGAAGCGAGAGAAATATGTCAGGAAAGAAAAGTTTGGTAGTCCATTCTTTCTGCCTACCCCTTCGAGGAAACGGCGTGATGGTTAGTTTTTTTTTTTTTGTATAACTTTTTCCAATTTTTTTTAGATCCACGTATCCAGCATTAGTCTTCCGCAGTTATCATTATTAAACAAGTGTTTTTCTTACTAGAACACATTCCAAATAATGGTGATCTGTTTATATAGAATAACGTTAATTTTAAAACAATTATAAAAAAATTATATATTTGTATTCTTCAATTGTAATAATTGTGAAAGTTGTTTGATTTATATCCAAAGTTTTACGAAACATGAAAAACTTGTTACGTTGCTAAGAAGCGAGTATCGTTAAGATAACGTTTAATTGATTAATTCATATTTTATTTTAAATCATATCATCATTAAGATCATCTCTGAAGATACATAGTCAGATATCTTAAAATGCTGTATCAAATTTATGAAACCACTCCATAAAACCGAAGAATTCCTGATTTATTTATGATGCGAAATTGATTAAGAATCTGGCTCTTCAAAGACAAAGTTATTTATCAAAATGCATCAATAAAATACTACGAAATCGATTAGTTTCAAGAGAAAATGTCGATTCCAGATGTGATTTATATGACCGGTATATTATTTACCAGTGACCGGTACATTTTTTGTACGTAAAGTTTTTCTGGCTGCTGATTTCTGTAAAGGTAAAAAAAGTTATAAAATTTGTTTATTCGTAATAAATTACGATGGCCTGATAAGTTTTTTAGGGTCTGAAAATGATTTGTTAATTAAAGTCCACTATGTCATAAAATATTTATTAATTTTTTTTTGTCTACGGGTGGCAAGATTAATAAAAATTTATTAAAAACGGCTTTTTATGATATAACGTGTATTTTAATTAGGTATTGACATACATTCAAAGCAACAATTTGTTTAAAAGACACCAAGGATTTGATAATGATCATAACCATATCAAGGATTTGATAATGATGAAAAATGGCAAAAGATTTGATAATGATCATAAACATACCAAAGATTTGATAATGATGATAAAAGACAAAAGATTTGATAATGATCATAATCATACCAAGGATTTGATAATGACGAAAAAACACAAAAGATTTGATAATGACCATAACCATACCAAGGATTTGATAATGATGAAAAAAGACGAAATATTTGATAATGATAATACCAAGGATTTGATAATGATGAAAAAAGACAAAAGATTTGATAATGATCTATAATACAATATGAGTAAGAATATTTTGACTTTGTCGATAGTATTGATTTTATTTTACTTAGTTTTTAATCATGTATTGCATCGGAATATCATCATTTTTGTGAGTTCTGTTGCGTATATGTACGAGTATATGAGTAAATCCATTGTTTTGGCCGAAACACCACGATACTTCAACATTTTTAGCGTATCCCAATGTATTTTCCTGAGATTGTCGCGACAGCTGTTTCGCCAACCTGTATTAGCACCACCAGGTGATACAAACAACTCAATTGGTTGTAACACATGGTGCCAACATAGGTTTGGCGAAACAGCTGTTGCGACAATCTCATAAAAATACGTTGAGTTACTTGTAATAACAGTGTTTCAAATTTAAACATTTAATAATATGTGTAGAAAATTATTATTATTATACTCATTATTGTGAAGAAGTAATCTGGTCGTCTCCAGGCTTAAACCCAAGTCCTCTGAATCAGGAGGCATGTGAGCTGTCCCCTAGACAACCATTCGGATAATGCACCCCTAATAATAACCTTAATTTTACCAATTCGTATTATTTTAATACTCTAAAAAAACGTTATGTTATTATTATCAATAATTTTAAACAACTGTTTTTTTTTTAGTTTTATAGCAGGCATTTAAACGTACAAGCATATTGGATCGAATTTAAATATTATTTCAATATGAGCCAAGCCCGTCTCAATCAACTATCCCATACAACACTACAAAATGCATTTTTACATTGAGGTATTAATATTTACTATTCAATCAAAGTTTAAGGTGAGGCAGAATAATATAAATATGATGGCATTGCAAACAATTGCTTAGACAAGAACTGAAAGAATTCTTTTGATAAAGATGATAAAGGAAACTCTTAAGAAGGTAGGTACGTAATTAATATAATAAATCGTGACTGTGTAACATGAACCTTGCCCAACGTATCTGACAGTTATTAATGCGTATGACACAAGTCCATCTTGGAAAAAACTTGAATATTAATTTGACGAAGCTAAACAGAAATATCAAACACGAATGAATAATTTTAATTCTCCGTGATTTCCCTTTTTTGTGAATATAATATAATAAATTTTACATAAAGATAAATTATTATAGATATATAAGTACTAACTATATAAGCATAACCCATTTTAAGATATTAGCAGTATGTGTTTATTATTCCTTGAACAATGATATAAAAATTAAAATTATTAAAAATTCAATATGGATGAAAACGTTTGACGAGTGACCCAAAGAGCCATATAATAACCATGTTAGTGATAAGCCTAACAGACAAAATCAAAAACAAAACAAATATCACTGAAAACATGCACCATGTCACATAGCCAGAGAGTCGGTCAAAAAATGAACAAGAAGACTGCTGACTTGGAGACTATCTACCACAAAGCGAAGTGAAGGGTGACTAGAATTACTGTGCAAGGATGACCTTAATAGTCTGCAAAAGAGTGGCATGGAAGCAGGTGTAAGAGTTCAGGGGTGGACGGGAATAGTCTGAAGAAGAAGAGAGAGAAAACGTCTGTTTTCTAGAAATTTAAAGTTTTATTAAAATGACTTGTTTCGCCCAATGTTACATTGAGACTCCTTGTTAAATCGTTAATATTAATGAAAACGTATGTTTTCTAGATGTCTTATTATATTTATGTTGTTTTCTAGATTTTTTTTTAAATGACATATTTCGCCTAATGTTATACATTTGAAACTCCTTTTTAAATCCTTAATTTGAATGAAAACGTATGTTTTCTAGATATTTTATTATATTTAAGTTTTAATAACATGTTTCGTCTTTCTAAGGAATTATCAAATGTGACAAACATTTGATAGTGCCTTAGAAAGGCGAAACATGTCATTCCCATAAAATATAATAAAACTTTAAAAAAACAGACGTTTTCATTCATATTAATTTGGTAATGTCTTCTTCCTTCTGAAGGCAAGTTTTTGTGTATTGTTATATACTCGTACACTATCTCGGCAAAATGACCCCTGAATCAAGTCTAGTATGCGTTAATCCTGACGAATTCGATTCCTCTACAAGACTGCGTCATTCGCAACTAACATTCCTCGCGTTATACCACACTCCTGCATTTCACAAACGGAGAAGTTACAAAGGTTAACAGAATCATTATTACAGCATATAGTCGATAAATAACTCTTAACATTTTCAACTTGATACTCCGAAGACAAATTCTTACTCAGGTGCATTCGACGTAAATTATTGCAATCATTTAATATAAGCGAATTTCACTGCTGTAACAGCACATCAACATTGTTGAAAACTCAATGACATTTTAACGTATGCTTTTATTTTATGTGTAAATCAAATAACTTTGTCAAAATGCCCTTGAAGTAAATTTCTCACTAAAAACGGAACTACACAAATTAGCCTAATTATTATTACAGAACAATTGACGACGACAATCAAACCATTGAAAGAGTATATGAATTTGTGTACCTAGGGTCAACGATCACTTGAACAGAACAAGTGACGAAATAAGAAAAGCTCATCCAACAGAAATATCTAAAATCTATCCATATATCGAAGAAAATAAAATACTAATAAGGCCAGTCTTGATATAAAGAGCGGATACCTGGACGCTGAGTGTTGTGGATTCCTAGAAGTTGCGGGTGTTTGAGCGCAAAATTCTAAGGAGAACTTTTGGCCCAATCCGCGAGAATCATATAATATATGGCGACGCCGTCATAACTCTGAGCTATATGAACTATACAACCAACCGGACATCGTCAAATTTATAAAACTCACACGGCTTAGATGGGCTGGACATCTGGTGCGGATGGAAGAGCTGTCATCACCCGCATCGTGGGAAGACCGCGCCTTCGTTGACTTGACGGTGTTCTGGAGGACGTGCAATTGTTGGGAGTCAGACCTGAGGAGAAGCCAAAAGCCCAGCATAGAGTTGGCTGGAGAAACTTTTTGGAAGCGGCCGAAGTTCACCCAGGGCTATAGAGCCAGAGAGAAGAAGATTATTAGAGATCGTTGCGTTACATTTTACATGTATTTATTCAGTCAAAAGACTCCAACAAAAACTTATTATTTGCGTAAGCCGCGCCGTTCTTTGCGCAAGTCTTCTTAATTTATATCGTGAATTACTTCTTTACGCGGGGTATCGGTGAGTGGGGCTATTAATTATGCGATTCTCGTATTTATTCTCGTCGGCCGCCATGATTCCTTTAATGTGAACATTTGGCTTAATGGAAAAATTCGAACGCCAATAAAGTGCCATTTTAATAACCTCTGATACCATATCCCATATGCGGTTCGGGGATTCATGAAGACACTTAGTTGCAGGTTGTGCATATCTAAACAATATTTATCATATTATGATGCTCCGTTCAGTATATAAGAATGAAAGCGACATTCACTGATCTCCCTATGAGTTCAGAGGGAGAGCACTATACATGGTTATATGGTACATATACTGGTTATACATTGCACCGATCACGATTAAGGAAATGATAATCTTTCACAATTAATATGAATGAAAACGTAAATTTTCTAGAAGTTTTATTATATTTTATGGGAATGACATGTTTCGCCCTTCTAAGGCATTATCAAATGTTTAGGAAAATCAAAGATATATCAAATGGAAATAGCATTTTTTTACGCAATTGTCAGTTTATTTAATGTTGAAATAATCGTGTATTTTCCACATTTGAAAGTTTAATTTTATGTGCGTAGAAAAAATAGTAACTAACTAACCATCACATCCTCGAGAGGTTAGGCAGAAAGAATGGACTGCCACATAATCGATGCGGCACTCCATCCTTCTCTTTTCGCCCCAAAAAAATAGTAACAAATAATAATTTATGATCAAGGGTCTGCAACGATATCCGAAACTTTGATATAATAGAATTTCATACCTAGGTTCCATAGTAATATAATACTAATAGCCTTCTTATCACGCTTTAATATATTGAAATATAGGGAAAATGCTATTAACAATATTAACATAAAAGAAGCAAACTAATAATTTTACTCTTCCTGAATTTACTTTTCTTTTTAATTTAATACGTACCTACGATTAAAAAATACTTCTCTAAAGAGCTATTCTATCGAC
Source organism: Lepidostoma basale (assembly GCA_022606425.2). NCBI lineage: Eukaryota > Metazoa > Arthropoda > Insecta > Trichoptera > Lepidostomatidae > Lepidostoma > Lepidostoma basale. The sequence goes on along the minus strand of JAHDVF020000472.1, from coordinate 173,547 downwards.
TAGAAGTTATTGAAAAACAAATGGAACAATTTAGGTTATAGCTATTCAAATATTTCAAATGATGTGGAACCATGAATTATTATTAGTCATAATTCGAACAGTTGATTTTCAAATGTCGAAGATAATTTTTTATACCGTCTCAAAGAGGCTAGTAAGTATGATCGACTCGCCTATAAATCAAACAAGAAAATCGATTTACGATTCAAATTCACATCGGAATGCGATGTCAAAGCACAATAAATAGAAACTTTGCGTCCATAAACAAACTTCTCTGTATCGTCAAATGGCATTTTTGCGTCGTTTTGCAGGGCCGTGGTTTTGTTTCGAGGACAACACGGGGCATCCAGGTCTCTATGGTTGACAGAAGTTGACGGGCGGTGAGTTATGGACTCTTTATCCTTAAAATATACCCGGGAGATGTTTGAGATGGCCATTCTTGTGCCCCTCGCGGGATTTATCGACTGCCCGCGCGGCCAGATCCATATCGACCGCTGGGGCCAGCGCTAGACTCTAGGGATATCGCCAAACCGAATCGGTAAACAAAACCGGCCTATTTAGCGACCCATCGCATGCTAAACTCTGCTTCGGGAACTACCTTGACCACGAGAGCTTCGTGCAGCTCAACGCGATCTCCACTCGATACATTCTAACTCAAGCGACTGTATTCAAATATGTTTAATTCCGACTTGTTTCGTTATTAAAAATAAGGTTCGGTTAGGTTAAATTAACCTATCTGGTGTTCAAATCGAATCAGTTTATTTCATCAACAGATATTACAAAATAATTTTTAATGCATCTATTGAGAACAGGTAAAATAATATATATAGTAGGTATATAGTATACTACCAGAAACGCATGAGAGATAGTTCAACATTAGGAAGACAGGATACTCTCCAGAATTAAGTGTATTTGTCTTCTGAACGTACTTTCACTAATATGAAAGACGTCGATCTCCGAGGAAACCGCATTCAGCAGATTAATTGCTCCTCCCACCGGTGTCACCTGAGGCAGGTTGGTTCTGGCGGCCGGTAGGTAAAACAATCTATGCTGTCGCTGTCGGAGATATCTATCAGGGACAAAAGCCGAACACCCTCCAGCACGGCCGAGTTCTCGAAATATCCCCTTTATGTTATGTTATGCCAGTACAGGTACTATTGCGTGTATAAATAATATATTATTCAATTTCTTCCCGAATACCGAACCAAGTTTTTAGCAGTGTAACTATAATACCGATGGAGTGATTCAAGCTTTATTTTTTCTGTGACGTCATCATTCTTCGGTTGCTTGTCAACCTTTTAATGTCAATGACCCTGATGGTAAGGTCAGTTGTCACATTGGCCGGGACTCGCGGGATCAAGAGGACCACTCTAGGACGCCAAGGAGTCGAACTTACTAAAAGTCTTGCTATTGTCATGCCTTTTAGCAGGGTATGTCCCACCATGGCACTTATATAGGGACTCGAATAATATACCATATAGTTATAGTATATTTACAGATTTAAAAATTTACTACAATTACGAATTGGTCAGTTGGTCTATTCAGTAGTGAGCATTTTTATTATGGGGCCGTTTTATGATTCTGTGAACGTTATGTGGCCACCATAAAGAGGCGATATTTATAAGTTCACGGAACCTTCTGCCGCTTCTAATGATGTTAGCATTTACACGCGCTCACCCATCAACTACCGGCGCCTACCGCCGAATACGTACCTACCCGGGCACATTCGAGAACTATTCTTACAGCATAATAGCTTAATTCACCGCATTTCCATGACCGCTTTATTTGTCCACCGATAAAAACGTCTTTTTTTATATTCTGTTTCCTTATACAAAATATTTCACATGTTCATATACCTACGTACAACGAATCTCAGTGCCGCAACGTGGATTTTTTTAATCCACCGCACACAAATGAGGTCAAGACATTCATTTTAAAATTTAGGTATCTTATATTAAAATTTGATGTTACAGAGAAAATAAAATTGATGGTACCGTTCACAATGGAGTTCTGATCCTTATGTATGGAACTGGAAGAAGAAGGATGAGAGCAGAATAAATGCGGTAGAGATGATATCCCTAAGACGCATGTGTAGTAGAACAATATAAGAAATGAATGTAGAGCGGAAGTAGGTATTATGAACAAAATTATGATAGGATCGCTGCGTAAGTTCGGACATATGGGGCGCATCTGTAGAGAAAGAATGGTTAAGAAAGTATACGTTAACGATGTAAATAGAGTACGGAGTCGAGATAGACCGATCAAATTTTAAAGATTGGTCATGTATGAAGTTGGAATGATCAACTGAGTCTCTCTCTTCTTTCCCTTTGCCATTTCCCATCATCTGGGGTCGGCCTTCCTCGTACGAAAACGTCAAACTTTTCTCTTTTGACTCATCTCTAATGTCAGGTTCTCATCAACTGAGCCTAACTTCCGAAAATATTGAAAAAATGTAATTGTACAGTACAATAAATAGTTTGTCACTGTCACGCATAAGATCTTGTTTATATTCTAGTTTACCGTAAAGATTAGAAAGTATAAAATAATATTTATGACATATGAAGAGAAATGTTTTAACATTTTTGGCGAATAAGAATCCGAGCCCTATTAATCACGAATCAAATAAGTATCACGGATTGGGTTATATATTTCAATTATCTTAAAATACAATGTTTTAACTAACTAACTAACCATCACGCCATTTCCCCGGAGGGCTAGGCAGAGAGGATGAATCGCCACAATGGCCTGTCCTGGCATACCTCTCGGGCTTCCTCTACATTCATACATCGTACCATGCACGCACGTCGATTATTCCGACTTCGAATGTGGCCGCCTTTTAGTAATTTATTAATTTGGTCATGCCATGTTTTCCTCGGTCGTCCTCGGCTTCTTTTCCCACTCACGCTGCTTGTGTACAACTTTTTAACCATTCTACTCTCATCCATTCGTTCCAAATGTCCAAACCATCTCCGGGATCCTTTTTTAATTTTATTCATGATGCAGTCATCTGCCTTACATTTCTTTCTTATTTCATCGTTCGGTATTCTATCATACAACGTTTTCCCGCACATTCTTCTTAGTGATCTCATTTCTACGGCGTTTATCCCGCTTTCATCCTTCTTTTGCCAGCTCCAAGTTTCACTTCCATACATGAGGGTTGGGACTAGAACTCTATTGTGTACTGCCATCTTTGCTTCTGTGGATATATTTCTATTTGCAGTAATGACTTTGAGTGCGCCATTTATTTTTGTTTTCTTTAACTTATTCAAATGTGGATCGACAAAACGAAGTGTTGGCGAATATAAGAGTAGCAATATATATTATTTTAATATTTTGTCTGTACAGCGCGTCCAGATGCGATCGTCGCCCGCCTTTGGAGTACGATAGTTTATTATTATTGTTTTATGTTTAAGTAGAAAACTATCATAAATTAAATATTATTATAAACCATTATAAAGCCAGAACCGTATAACACCGCGATACGAATCTAACCCATTGAATGATGTTGATAATAAAAATAAATATCAGCTCTGATTGTTTTGGTATTTCTTTGTTTAAATCCAAACGCTTAGATTTAATTTTATGACATTTTGATGCTAAACTAACCGACAAATTTAAACAGTTTGGACATATTTCTGTAAATGACAAGACATTAATGTGTCAGCCGCCATTCAATACTCATACATCTGGAAAGATCTCTGCGATCGGTTTGTTTTTCGGCCGGATCAAATGCCTTAACCCCTCAGCGTCGCTATCGTAATTTTGACGAATTAATTAACTGATTAATTAGCACTACGATTATTTACATAATTGAGAATATTATGTCTGTCTTCGTATTTAATACCATTACAAATCTAATTCCTTCTGCCACCCAGAAGTAAAAATTCCGAACATTTTTGGTCGTAAAAAAACAACAATTTATAAAATAATTGAATATGTATAAAAATAAACATTCATGATTTAAAGATTTTTGATCATATCAATCGTTCCTTTCAAATATATTATTTTTGCTTTTTCTTTCATTTTGTATAACAAATTCATATTTGAATATAATTTATATTAATACTGCTCTTTTTTTATAGAAAAATTTCTATTGAAAAATAGCCGAAAACGTCTGTTTTCTAGAAGTTTTATTAAGTTTATGGGAATGACACGTTTTACCTTGCTAAGGCATTATCAAAATGAATATTAGATTCTTTAGGAATTGCCTTAGAAAGACAAATTTCTGGAAAACCGAATTTTTCATTAAAATGAATTATTTTAGATATAGTACATATAGTACATCATTGTTCAAAATGAAGAAATACGAAAAATAACCTTCTATTGTATACATTATTATTATTATTATTATTGCTTGTTGTAGACCTATGTGGTCTGTTCTCCAGAGTGTTTCTCCTCCTGTGAGGTAGATTCCCAGCTGTCCTTCCATCTTTTAGGAGGTCTTCCACTAAGACGAGTCCCATGAGGCTGATTATGCAATGCAATATAGGGTAGTCTGGTGGTGTCCATTCTTTGAACATGACCGTACCAGTCCCTTTTTCGCTTTCTGCTCCATCTTATAATATCCTCAGCCTCACATATCTATCTTATTCCGGTATTCCTCACGCGATCTCTCAGTGTCTTGCCTGCTATCGTCCTCAGTGTCTTCCTTTCGGAATACCTCAAAACTTGTTTGGTCCTTACTGTGTCTAGCCTTACTGTGTCTAGCCTTGCTTGCATTATTGGTCTAACGCATGCTTTATAGATTATCATCTTACTCTCAATGGCCATGTCTTTGTTTTTCCGAATTGTGGATTTTAGAGCGCCAGAGATTGCCTTGTTTACTTGATATACGAGTACATTATTATATAGTCAAATCATAAATACCTTATTATTTTCACTAAATATTAAGAATAGATATTAAATTAAAATTCGCTAGAACGGGTTACCCCAGTTGGGATGTATTTAAACAATGTACTTGGTAATTGATCAATAAATAAATAAATAAAAAATAATTAATGTGAATAAATTCTCTTTCGTCGTAAAAAAGAGCTTCGTAAAAAGTGGTTCGGATAGGTTAAAGTGACGCGCCCGATTGCGTATCGACGGCCTCCGTGGCGAGGAGGGGTTAATGAATACCGAGTGTTCCTAAGCGATGCACACAATCGTGAGATATGCTAATTATCGGTAGAATTATGTTTCCGTCGTAATTCGAGCGGCGTTTCCTTTCCCGTCTCCTTCGCTCCTTGCACTTCGCGCGGCCGACACAACTCATCTCGGCGGCCATTGCGGATGACATGTTTACGGCGGCCATTTTAGTTTTTTCGTGAAATAAAAATTAATTACGAAATGCCGACAGATTGACGGCCTTTTTGGCCGAGATGACAGAGATTTGACGTCCCGAAGATGACATCACTCCCGTGTGCCAGACTCGCACTTTGTAACACAATATTTATTGGAATACATATGACGGCTTCTGTAGTAAATCAGCTTTAATGCGGACATTAAGAGAATGTCAATGTGTGGTAGTTATTACAAACGGCGCCGTTTATTGCCGAACAATATGGCGGTGTGCGTGCGCGAATCTTCCTCCAATACCTACGGCCGGTCAATTCGGCAATAAAAATATTTTCTCATTCGTCTTCATTATTTTTATTATATGTTAAATTAAATGACTTTCAGAGAGATTAGTCTCATCTCGGAATATAAACCTTGAAACAAAAATAAATCTATCGTTATTTTTTATAATAATTTACAAGATTAGAAATTCAATATAAGAAGTGAATGCGGTGCGAATGAAAGTCTTCTTCTTCTTAGTGTAGGCCTTATGGCCTGTTTTTTTAAGAGGAATTGCCCTCCTACGAGGTCGACTCCCAGGTGTCGATATCTTTGGTGGTCTGCCCGGGGGTCGTCTACCTTAGGGCTGGCCGTGCAACAAAAAGAAGAAGTGTCTGGATGGATCCATTCTCCACGCGAATGAAAGTATTATGAACAAAATAATGAGAGAGTCGTTAAGATGATTTAGGTACATGGAAAGAATGAGTGAAGACAGGATGGTGAAGAAGGTATATGTAAACGACGTGAACGGAGCTAGAAATAGAAAAAAGCCGAGGAAAACGTGACACGATAAAATTAATCAAATATTAAATGTTGATCACGTGATAAATCGGAGAAATCGACGTGCGTGCATGACACGATGTATGAATGTAGAGGAATCAAGCGTAGCATGTCAGGACAAAACAATGTAACTGTTCATTATTTCTGTCTACCCCTACGGAGACGGCGTGATGGTTAGTTAGTTTGATAGAAATTCAATGGAACAGTATCAAAACTTGGATTTGGATCTTCTGGCTTACAGAGGTTCAGCTCTAATGGCTATTCCTCTTACGTCTGTAGAAAACACTGTTGGAATGTGATTTGGTAGTTGTTTTATGATGGGGCTAAATGTATGGCCCGGATTGTCCTTCCGAAACAGGATTAGGGGGAATTTAGGGTTTATGATAAAGTCTTACATAATTGTCGAGGATTGGAAGACCAGTTAGGGTTGGGATTGTATTTATAAAAAAAAGCCTGTTCCCAAGGGGAAGATAAGAGGAGCAGTGCCTGGATGGAGTTGTGGTAGGAGATAGCATCCTGCAAACACAACAGTTTGATGTGTACAAAAAAATACCTACATATTCATATAAAACCCAAAAATATTTTGTTTAATTACAATTTATCCATTCAAATCACACCTTTTTATAAAAAAATACATTTTTTTTCAGATTAATTAAACAAATCAAATAGTATTAGTTTACACTTTTTTACTTAACACCCGATATCTGAACGGTAGGCTCTCGATAACGAGCCCTACTGTAGGACTCGACACCTCCCCGCGCGCCGCCCGCGCCCCTGCAAGGGCCGGACATGTTTATTGCTTCCTCGACCGCGGCCCTTCCATCAGGTGTTGGGCAGAATTTTCTCAAAAAACATAATAGTCCGCCGTGACGAGCGCTCAGCATTCTTTGTCTTGTGAATTATGACCCATCTTTGTGTTTTTATCAAACATCATTGTATAATGTGGACACATAATCGTGCCCGAATCTACATAACGACATTAGGATAAATATTTTACCTTCTCCTGCAACTTTGATACACGCATACCAACGTATAACATATTTATATAGTAGTAATACATACAAAGTCAACTGTAGTTATATTTATTAAAATGTGGTAAGAAAAAATATATACGAGTATATCATTTCTTGTATTCATGTTGGATATTAAAATGTTTTGTTAGAAGATCAATGTAAATAATGAAGAAAGCAATAATTATAATACGTTTTATTTATTGTTTCTTGAACAAAGATGTAAAACTTCATATTGAATAATTAATACGAATAAAAACGTCAGTTTTCTAGAAGTTTTATTATATTATATTTTATGGGAATGACATGTTTCACCCTTCTAAGGTATTAATAATAATAATAATAATAATATGCTAACTTTTAAAGCACCGTTTTTGTGATGTAATCACCTCAAGGGCGCATTAAGATGTGTTTTAAATCTAAAAATCTAAATGTGACCGCTCTAAATATTATCAAATGTATGACATTTATCAAATGTATGACATTGAGAAATGGTGATTGAGTATTGATATTTTTCCATTGAGATGATTAATTCATAAAAATGCCGCTCTATAAATCATTTATTATTATTATTATTAGATGGGCGAAACATGTCACTCCCATAAAATATAATAAAACTTCTAGAAAACTGAAGTTTTCATTCGTATAAATTATATAATTTGTTTCCACCTGTTATTTTAGCATAGATGAACAAGTCGAAGTTTTACTATATTTTAATAATTTTATTGTAAATTTTATAGCTACTATTTTTAATAATTTTATTGTTTCTTGAACAATGATATGAAACTCCAACTTTACATATAGGTATACTCGTAATTATTTTGTACTGGTGTATGTAGTTGAACTCCTCCCAAACGACTAAACCGATTTTGATGATTTTTGTGTGTGTTGAGAGGGTCCTTGGATGGTTTAGATTCACAATTGGACCCGGTAGGCGACCGTTAAAATCTTCTGGCAATGAATAATTGACCTTTTGAGAATAATTCATCGTTATATTTGTTTACCCTAGATGATGCTGATTTTGAATTCTGTGTTTAAGCATGTCCAAATCACTTGTGTTGTTGCTTGGCGTAGATTTACCATTATGTTTGCTGTGTTCCGATATTCCATCACTACTGCGTGTTTATTGAGTGTATCGTTTGCTGAACCAGCAGGCAAGCCAACGTTCGGACGGGACAACGTCTATCGGGTCCGTTAGTATCATATAAAATACTATAAAATTTGAATAAGTTATTGAAACTAATATTTCAAAAATTTTGATACTTTATTTGAATAACTAACTTATCACCAAATAAACCTTTCTATTTTAAAAATACTTACTAACTAACTAACTAACTAACTAACCATCACGCCGTCTCCCCGAAGGGGTAGGCAGAAATAATGGACTGCGCCACCTTTCTTTCCTGACATATTTCTCTCGCTTCCTCAACATTCATACATCGTGTCATGCACGCGCGTCGATTTCTCTGACTCCTCACATGGCCGACATTCAATACTTTAGTAGATATATTTAAAGAAATATTTTATATTATTTCATATGGGATATAATAATAATAATAATAATAGTAAAATAAATATGTATTTTTTTAAATACAACATTAGATATTTATGTTTTTAATAATAAAGGAATATAATTTGGTTACATATCTTTATTATTAGGCAAACTAGAGACGCGACATCTACCGGCTAAACGCAGACAGAATGAATTCTGTGACTATACGAGTACAGGCAACACTTATGAAATAACATTTTTATGTCACGTATACAAATAAAATAAAGTGAAATGGTTGCTTTAGACGATCGCATTTGATCGAATCTATAATGGGCCACCTGTATCTCAGTTTCACTGTACTCTTAGTGCGGCTTTCACTGACTATATTTTTACATTTTTGTATGAAATTTGTTATCTAATCATTCACAAAAATACGGAGATTTTATAAAAATAACAATTATGATTTTTTAATGATACCGCATGAGTAACTCAACAGCTTTTCACTCCAAATGAAGCAAGCCACACAAAAGGGATTAAAAAGCAGTTAAAAAACCAATAATTTCCAATAACACTTAGATTTAAAAAAATACATATTATTATTTGTATTATAAATAAAATAAAATAAAAACACTGCACTTTGATTTTCACCACTATGCGGTTATTTTAATCGCCGATTAGTTTCGCTTGTGCCCAAGCTTCCTCAGGGCTTCGTAATAACAGAACAACAACAATATATACATGTGAATTTGTATTGTTGTTCTGTTATTATGAAGCCCCGAGGAAACTTGGGTACAAGCGAAACTAGTCGGCGATTAAAATAACCGCTTAGTGGTGAAAAACAAAGTGCAGTGTTTTTATTTTAACTAACTAACTAACTAACCATCACGCCAGAGAGGATGGATCGCCACACTGGCCTGTCCTGGCCATACCTCTCGAGCTTCCTCTACATCCATACATCTTACCATGCACGCACGTCGATTGTTCCGACTTCGAATGTGGCCGCCTTTTAGTAATTGATTAATTTGATCATGCCATGTTTTCCTCGGTCGTCCTCGGCTTCTTTTCCCACTCACGCTGCTTGTGTACAACTTTTAACCATTCTACTCTCATCCATTCGTTCCATATGTCCGAACCATCTCAGGGATCCTTTTTTAATTTTATTCATGATGCAGTCATCTGCCTTACATTTCTTTTTTATTTCATCGTTCGGTATTCTATCATACGACGTTTTCCCGCACATTCTTCTTAGCGATCTCATTTCTACGGCGTATTTTATTTAAAATACAAATAATAATAAATAAATAAATATCTTACCACAAAGTAAATGCTTCATACGAGAACACTTAGATTTTATAAAAATAACAATTATAAAATGTTTTATTGTTGAAACTGTTGTTTTGTTGATACCGCATAAGCAGCTCAACGATAAACCAATATCTATAGATTTTTTTAATAATGTATGAATGATCGTAAAAATGCTCATTTCCCCAGTATCCTGAATTCATTTGAAGTAGGTGCCAACATGTAAAAAACAGGTCTTGAATAGGCACGTTATCGTAAAGCAGCCGCGATCGGGAATAAATTATTTTTACCATCTCTCTGACATGAAAAGATCGAGGGTTCATAAAAATCGCTTAAATGTTATATTTTTTGCTTCATACGTAGTGTCTCAATATTATATCATTAGTTTAAAACAATATATCGTGTCAATAAATCTAAAGTTTTATTTATTGATTAGTTAATCTGTATACGTGTAACATAAATTAAATAAACACAAAAGTCCGGATCGTCCATGTCAACATGTGTAACATCGAAAAAAAACATTTTGTGTTATTACATTATATGCTCAATTAAAAAACGGTGGATTCGTGGAACATTAATTAAATGGACAATATGTGCACCATCTAAAAAGAACATTTTTTGTAAAATTATTTTTATTTTGTTATTTTATTTTATATCATTGTATTTTATATTATTTGTTTTAGATTTATTTTGTGGCTGTTGGACGATCGAAGTGTACGCAGGAGATGCCTATTGGTGGCGATGAGGTTCAAACACATCACACCGCGTCTTCCGCGGAGCGAAAAGAGAAGGATGGAGTGCCGCGTCAGTAAAAGTGTGACAGTCCATTATTTCTGCCTACCCTTTCGGGGAGACGGCGTGATGGTTAGTTAGTTAATCTATATAACGCGCCCTTGAGGTGATTACATCACAAAAACGGTGCTTTATAAGTTAGCATATTATTATTATTATTAATAGATCTCAGAAAAACAAATAATCATATTGCATCTGAAGATGTACTAATGAGTGACATCACAAAATCGATTGATTATTGACACAGATATAATGAAAAAGGCGTCCGTTTTCTTGAAGTTTATTATACCTATAAAATAAATGTTACGTGTTTCGCCTTGCCTTATCCAATGTTTGATTTTTTTATATGTCCTAGCTAGTGGAAACATGTCAATAACCTGTAAAAAATAGCGTTTTTATTAATATTCAAAATATTATAAATGAAAAATAACAACGTTACTTTTTATGTGTGTTATAATAGACAAACATTCATTTTATGAATTATATTTATCATTCCTTGAACAATGATGCTATATTCGGTACAAAATATTGATGAAAACGTCTGTTTTCTAGAAGTTTTATTGTATTTTGTGGAAGTGACATGTTTCGCCTTGCTATAGCATTATCATTTGATACCCTACAAGGCGAAACGTTTCACCCACATATAATATAATAAAAAATGTAAAGATGAAATATTTCAATCCTATATAATGTAACAAAATATAATTTAAAAAAATAGATGTTTATTTTAATAATAAAAATTAATGAAAAAACTGCTATAAATTTTTCAGTAATTTGATAATAACGTATAATGTAGGTTTAAAAAATATTTGTTGGCTGTTATCGTTAATTAAAAAAAAAAAAAAACTTTAAATTTATAGTAGGTTTTGAGAGGTTGAAATATCTACGCGTTTGAGGTGTTAATGACCCCAAAACAAATAACGATTATTATCAAAACTATTAACGTTTGACAAACGTTATGAATATTCAAATGATTAAGACAATCGATTTTGAATATGGACATTCTCGGAGACATCTTTAAAACTGTTAGCGCAAATGTCTTTACGTTATTTGTGGAGAAACTAGTTATGTGACGAATCAGCACACCCACATTAGCACCAACGAACTTCGGTACAGCTGGTTTCACATGGGACGCAGCGGTCTTAACAGACCCTTTCAGACGACACAGCTTTTTTGTATTTTGAAACACTTTTCCGTTTCGAGCATTTGAAAATGTGTTTAAAAAAAATACTTTTTCGATGTACAAATGTAGATGAAGCACCAGAGATATGTCAGGATGACCGTTTGAGCTGTAGAGTTTTTTTTTGTATTTTGAGTTTACACTTTTGCGTTTCGAGCAATTGAAAAAATATACAAATTTTGCTTTTTCGATGTATGAATGTAGAGGAAGCACCAGAGGTATGTCAGGATGACCGTTTGAGCTGTAGAGTTTTTAATTTTTTTGCATTCTGAATTATGCTTTTCGATCATTTGAAAAAAAACGTACAAAATTTTCCTTTTACGATGTATAAATGTAGAGGAAACTCGAGAGATATATCTGGGCAAAGCATTATGGCGGTCCATCCTCACTGCCTACGTCTCTAGAGAAACGGCATAATTATTAATTAGTTTATTATATTTTAACATTATTAACTGTTGAACTAACAAAACTTTGTTATAAATATCGCATGGATTATATTTTGTCGCGACAGCTGTTTCGCTAACCGATGTTAGCATCGCCAGGTCTTACAATCGACTAAAAAATACAACAATTGATTTTATTATGTCGCGTTAACGAAACAGCTGTCACGACAAAATATAATCAATTGTGATATATCTAAATTTTACCATGTCCAATATGATTTTTTTTTTAATTTCACTCACATGTAATAAAATTTTTCTCTGAAGGACGTCTGTGGCCCGAAACATATTTTTGAAATGTGCAAAAAAGTGTTGTTAAAATACATTGCTTATGAAATGTTACCCAAATCTCAACTATTTCAATGTAATTTAGTATTTGCCCCGTCGAAATCTTAGTTAGTGTAAAAACCGATTAGATAATAGAAAATGATTGTGCTCATAAGGCGAGGTAATGAAATAAAAGCTATCTTCTTCTTATTTGTATCCTGTCACACCTCCGTGGTGCGTAGGGCCTCAAGGAATCTTTTCCACCTGACTCTATCGCATGCCTGATGCCTAACATCATCCCAAGTGAGGCCTGCTGCCTTAACCTCGTCCTGCAGGGTTCTTCTCCAGGTGGCTCTAGGTCTGCCTCGCTTTCTCTTTCCCCCCATAGGGGACCAGTTTAGTGCACCCTGAGCGATGCAGGCTGGTTTCCGTCTCAGAGTGTGACCGATCCACTGCCATTTGTGTCTAGCGACTTGTTCTCTAATTGGCTTTTCGCCGGCCATGGTCCAGAGAACGGCATTTGACACTGTTTGGGGCCAATAGATTTTGAATATTGAGCGAAGGCACGTATTTATAAACACCTGGAGTTTACCAATAACGTCCGCGGTAGACTTCCAAGTCTAACATCCGTACAGCAGTAGCTATACGTACATATATTTTTTTTATGAATTAGCAGGTTACTGTCAGAGTCTATCGCAACTGTTTTACATACTAAGTACAATACGAGTATTTTGCTTCTCAGCAATTAGTCTATACATAATGTGCAGCCGGCCTAACTCTTCCACTTGGAGGGGACCAGGTAATGACATAACGTATAATATTATGCATTGTATACTTTATTTAATATTTAATTTAATTATTTTGTATAGACACGGCTAACACAATACCAGAAATACGAGTACCTACTCACTATTCACAAACCCACCTTCTGACACTTATGGGTTTAAACATTTTTTACTATATGTGTCTGAATATATTTTTGGCAAGTAGGTAAATATAATTAATCAGTTCTATTGCTTTCAAATAATTTAATTATATAAGGCAAGATTCACATCAAAATGGGATGGTGATCAAGAGGACAAAACGCTTGGCTCCTGATCCAAGGGACTTGAGTTCAAGCCTGGACACAACCAGATTCATTCTTCATAATAATGAGCTATTTTCTGCTCATATTGAAGATTGTAAAATAAATTCTAATACCATTGATTTACATCCTTCCTCCATCATATAAGTTATTTAGTTAGTTAGTTTTTGGTCGATATAAGTGAACTAACTAACTAACCATCACGCCGTCTCCCCGAAAAAGTAGGCAGAAAGAATGGACTGCCACACTTTAACCGATAGGATCGCCACCAATAAGCATCTCCTACTTGGTTTAAGTGACTAAACAAAATACTAGCCCTTAATTCGATTTAGCATAATTGAAATAAAAGCGCTGAGTTGAATAAGAAAATATTGAATCGTACAATTTAACTGTAATTAAGTCTTTTTCCATCAATATCTACTGGAATAACTCAACTCATTGAACGCTAAGGCATTAACACTGAGGAATTCCATAGTAATATACTTAGGAAATTGAAAATAACTTTGTTTAATCCACAAAACACGACATGTTTCGGAGGATACCTCCATCTTCAAGTGTAAAAATATACTAAAAACTAAACAAGGAAAGACTAATATAAAAACGCATTTAAAATTCGATACAATAATTCAAATTTAAAAATTAACCTGGGCTATTTGTTATAAGTACCTGATTTAAAACATGTCGTGTTTTCTTTTAATATTTTGTGGATTAAACAAAGTTATTTTCAATTTCCAAAGTACCTATATTGGAATAACTCAATTGCACGGCTTCATTTTAGCCATATTTTGCTGTTGAAACCGGTCAAGATACTTAAACTTTAAAAAAAGTTAATTGAAGTCTCGTGAGTAATATGGCGTTATGATATATGTGAATTTAAAACGATTATTTGTTGTTCGATTCTATTCAAGTTAGGCAGGCGGCGGCGGCGGGTAGCGCTTAATTAATTTGTAAACTTACCCAAATTAAAGTGTAAAAGTTCGTTTGTAGTTTGTATGGATGCGTAAATCTTTCGGAAATAAAAGATAAGATCTGACAACATGTTAGGAACTAACCGACCGAATTTTAGACCCCGGCCATTATAATCCACGCGCTCTATCTCCCAAATGTAAATACGTGTGAAGCTAACAGGCCCGGACTGGGAAACATATAACCAAACATTTCACGCAAGATTCGACGAAATTTTAACTATATACTCGTATACCGTTTACTAACAAAACGAATAATTTTAAAACTGTTCAATTAAATAACTTTGGCATCTATAATACATCTACACTAGCGCCATCTTAATAGATGTCCCTACCAACATTGAAGTTATTAAAAAAATAAATAATATCATATTATACAAGTTCCAAAAATTTGGCAGACGTGGTGTCGTAAGAAGGGAGGAATGATGAATGTTGTTAAACATTAAGTGATCGCTTAACCCAACTAATGACAGGTCATAAGTCCTGTAAACGTCTCGACTACCATATTCTGTTTCCAAATAATTTACATCTTCGTCTCTATTGAGATACAATTAATCCTTAAAGAACTTTGTTTTATGTATCACAAATGTATTTTATTTTACGCGACAGCTGTTTCGTCAACCTATGTTGACATCATCAGACTTCATTGACATTGACCTTATGATGTCAACATAGGTTGACGAAACAACTGTCGCGTAAAATAAAATACAACTTTGATACATAAAACAAAGTTATTTAATTTAACAGTTTAAAATATTAAGGTATCATAGTGTTTCAGCCAAAACAACGAACTATTTAAATAAATTTAAAAATGTAATACAGTAAAACCTCGACTAATTGGGGGGAGAGGGTGTCCGTTAAAACCGTTATTCCGTTATATAAAAATAGGTTTAAAATAAATTTAAAAAAAGTAATGAAATGTTTCGCCTTGCCAAAGCATAATCCTTTTATATCACATTTGATAATACCTTAGCAGACAAAACATATCATCCCCATTAACTGTAATAAAACTTCTAGAAAACAGACGATTTTATTCACTTTAAATTAATTATAATACTTTCTGTTAATATAATATAATAAAAATCTTAATACATACTGTCATACTTAAATACTCAACGTGATGTAAAATTTCACCAATCACATTATAAAAATGCTTTCTTGTAAAAGTGGACAGTATCAATTGTGATTATAATGTTGTTATAACCTGATAGAATTGTTCTTTGTTGCGCGGTGCGAGCAGTTTACTACTCGTAGGTCCGACTTCACCTACGCACACGAGTCGATTACCTCGTAATAAAATATACTGTTCCGGTAGTTCTACTTTGACCCTTTGAGACCAGTCCGACAAAAAAATTACCGTGCGTGCGTAGCAGTGAAATCCGAACTCGCGAGGTCGTTTGTGCTTAAACCGCTTTTTATGAGCGGGCCTAAGCTGAATTCATAAGTGTAACTTAATAAGCCAAGGCGCTAAGAAACACATTATCTCCCTATTAACTTTGTAATTGCCGTTTGGAAGTGAACACTTTTCGATTAACCCCGCGACAAACACGCTTTTATTGCACATAACACTTAAACTATGCAACACCTACTAATTTTTAGGTTATAAAACGCTTGTTTCCTAACTTATCTAACTAATTATTGATTAATTTGTATAAAATTAAGAAAATATTCACGATTTTTTTTACAAAATACTACGTTTTACGATTTTTCGATATTATGGAATAAATAATTTTAAGTGCACAATGGTATTCTTCTACCGACTCTTATGTATGGAAGCAAAGCATGGAACTGGCAAAAGAAGGATGAAAGTAGAATAAATGCAGTAGAAATGAGATCTCTTAGACGAATGTGTGGATACTCTGTGTATGATAGAGTGTCGAATGAAAATATAAGAAGTGAATGCGGTGCGAATGATGGTGTCATGAATAAAATAATGAAAGGATCATTAAGATGGTTTGGACATATGGAAAGAATGAATGAAGAAAGAATGGTAAAAAAAATATATGTTAATAATGTAAATGGAACCAGAAATAGAGGAAGACCGAGGAAAACGTGGCACGATCAAATAAATCAAATATTGAATATCGGCCATGTGAGGAGTCAGAGAAATCGACGCGCGTGCATGACACGATGTATGAATGTTGAGGAGGCGAGAGAAATATGTCAGGAAAGAAAAAGTGGCAGTCCATTCTTTCTGCCTACCCCTTCGGGGAGACGGCGTGATGGTTAGTTAGTTAGTTTAATTTTACGTATAATATTTTTTTTCATCGGGTATGACGAACTTCTACCAAATATTAAAATAACTACTCGTATCACAAACCTTATTCTTATAATTAAGAATAATTTTATTAAATATCTAGCAAACTATCGTATTATCTTAGTTACAAGTACCTATATGTACTTATTTAATATTTAATGCGTCATTAAAATAACCGTTCCTAACCTTACCTTATCCTATTTAACCTAACCTAAGTATTCCCATAATATAAAGTAGAACTTCTAAAAAACAGATATTTTTATTCTTATAAATAATTGAATGTAGAGATCTACATCAATTTAATTAATTATTATTTTAAATATTAAAATGCATAAGTATAAAAAATGGCTGTACGATAAATAAAAACTTGTAAGTTATTTAATATGACAATTTATTTTTAATTATTTAAAATTAATGCAATTTATAATAATTAATTAATGCATTAAATAAATTAATGCACATGTTATTTATTCTTTATTTAACCATATTTTATGTTCTGTGCTTATCCAAATTTGATATATTGAAAAAAAAATCGTTGAAAATTTTCTGTGGGATCTTCTGTGATAAAAATATTAACTGTGTTCAAATTTAAAAAAAAAATCACTAAAATACTGAATATTATTTGATTAATTCACCAACGAGACTTACCATGGATCGGTTCTTACAAAAATTCGCCCCCTTCTAACGCAGAAAGTACCTACTCCAGTCACGCGATACTGCTAACGCCATCTCTTGACAAAACGAAGACATCGGGAAAACGGGCAAGCGCTAAATTTACTGGTATTTTCATATGGGAAAACTAATTTTAACGCGTAACTTAAGTACCTAGAACATGTATTAATTTTATATAAACACATTAGGTAGGTACTTACCTTAATAACAAAAATACATTAAAAATTTAATACGTGTTTAAGCTAAATATTTAAAATCAAAACTTTAAAATATGGTATATGTTTTTTAAATAAGTAATGAGTTTAGAAATAATGCTATAATATATTATATAAGACAATTAAATTTAGATTATTACACTTTAAGATATGTTTTGTTCCTCTTGTTCAGTAATTGTTCCTTAAATTTGTGTTTTATATATTGAGATTATAGGTATAGAGTGTGAAAAATGCCTCCCTAGAAGTTACCCCAGTTTGGAGGTATTAAAACTATGTATGTAGGTAAATGATCAATAAATAAATAATAATAACAAAATTAGCAACAATTCTAAAAGATTAAAAAAGGTCACCTGCTATATTAAATTAACTTTATTCATATAAATTTGTACAAATTATAGTTTTTATATGTACACCCGGTTTATAAATCAGTTCGATGTATATAATTATATACTTTTTTTAATAGGGAATGCAAATAGGATGGAGTCTTTTAATATATCCTTGATCCATTTAACCAAACCATATTATTATCCCTTTTTAATTATTTGGGATGCTGCATTATATTATGGATACTGATATTTTCCATAATCTATGACACATTGCATTCAGTACATTAATCAAATAAATCTCGTTTCTAGTACATTTGTTGTACTTTTGAAAGTTTTTTTTACTCTAATTACAAACATAAAGATTAGCAAACAGTTAACATTATGTATTTAAAAATCATTTATTTAAATTTCCTACTGAGATGGGCGTCATCAGTCAAAACATGTTTGTGAAAAATGCAATAAAATGATGCAAGAATATGTTTTTCAAAAATTAATCAAATAGGAATGCACTGCATAAAGTGGTCCGAATGTAGAAGAAAATGTACTTGTATGGGTATATAAATTTAAATTCTTTAACATTTGTAAATATTTCGAAAAATTGAAGACTAAAAATTAACTAAATATTTATCGTTTCTTGAATGTCAGTGCAAAAGTAGTATATAGAGTATTTGATATTAATGAAATTGTCATAAATTATAGCAGTTAATTATCAAATGGTTTTTTTTAAGAGACCAAGAGGCCAGACCAAGAAAAGATGGGCAGACTGCGTGGAAGAAGACTGGGAGAACATGGAAATAACTGGAGAATGGAGAGAGATGGCCAGGGACAGAAGCCAGTGGAGGAGGAAAAATCCCACACCGGGATGTAGCGCCAAGAAGTAAGAAATATTTGATAACGTCCTATCTAACGAATAACTAGATAATATTTGATAATGCCCTAGTATTGTAAAAAATGTCATACGT
This sequence comes from Lepidostoma basale, assembly GCA_022606425.2. Lineage (NCBI taxonomy): Eukaryota > Metazoa > Arthropoda > Insecta > Trichoptera > Lepidostomatidae > Lepidostoma > Lepidostoma basale. Next base: position 154,490 of record JAHDVF020000472.1, on the reverse strand, counting down.
TTTTTAGTATCAGAGAGTATTAATCAAAAATATATTACAAATATTGGAAAGAATAACTGCCTCACTGACGTTGACATATTTGGGATCCTTCTAATATTTTTTAGTTTCATATCGTTGTTTTATTTTTGTTGCACCATTTTGTGTCGAAATGAGTCGTCTAAATGTTTTTCGTTTGTCATATCTCATTTGTGTACAATATATTATATAATAATAAAAATATAAAGGCATTTTTGTATTAAAACGGTATGTAGGTACCTTCTTACTAAGAATTTAATTAAAATTATCAACTGAATGCAGTGTTTAAAAATCTATTACAAATAAATATAGAATAATATTATACATTTTTAAAACCAAATATAATTAAAATTCTAGAAAATTTATGATTTTGTCAATATAAAATATAATGATATGTTTCATAGTAGGAAAGAGGAAAATAAAAGAATAGTTGAATAGGTCTGAATCAAAAATGAGTAGGTCCGTAGACGGGGGTACCTGCCTATAATTCAGGCACACCTGGTTTATGGGATTCTAATGAATGTAAACTGTGCTTTATAGCCGGGACTCGAACATAACTCATCAGAGCCAAAGCAGACAATCTACGATGAGATAAAATGTTATGTTTATATTATTTATTTTCATTACGCTAAATGCCTGGCATTAATAATAATGGGCTTTTTATGTAAGTACCTACTGTGGCATTCCTTCGAAGGATCTGGTAGATGGACATTTTTGTATTTGGAAATGCGCTATAAAAATTCCGCAGTCTGTGCGTATTTTTAATTGTTTACTAGGTAGGTACCTATGTATTAATTATTTAAATTATTGTGGTAAACGTAACCATAAGATTTCTCGCATTACAAGTAGGTAGGTACTTACTTAATTCGGTTCTTAACCACCTACGCTGATTATTGATTAAGATGATATATTGAATGATAATAAATACGGAAAAATATATTCACCATATAATTTATAATTTGACGTTTTTTTTAAGATTAATATCGTAAATATCCACATAAATAAAATTTCGTATTTAACTTTGTCGTAATTAAATAATTAATATATAATACACAGTTATTTGCAATAGTTTTTATTTTCTAATACTGCTTTAATTTATTAATTTTAATTTAATTCTTAGTAATTAAGTAGGTACCTACCTACATTTTTGAACAAAAATATTCATTTGTTATTTGTTTCTTATAATAATAAGTACCTAGGTACCTACCTATTAGATTCGTAATTAATTACATACAATCTATAAATTTATATAAATATTTTATCATATAATATAGATATGATTTTAGCATTGGTTTTACAATTGTGATTGTCATATGAAATTAATTTAAAAAATAATTATTTTTGATACAATTGTACTTAGTAATTAATTCATGATAATTATAATGCCGCTACAATTTATTTTAATATTTGTAAATGAATTATTTTTATGTTTTATATAATAGACTATTAAATATGATCAAATTTGATAGATGTCTTTACAATAGTATGAAGCAAGAAGCAAGTTACCTGCTTGCGTTAACGGCAGGTAATAGGCTAACAAGTACCTACCTACCTCCAACCTCTTAGGGTCAAGGTTGAACGTAATCACTGGCTCGGGGGGTCAACTTCTTTTGTGTAAGGAACTTCGTAAATGGTTCCTACCGGAATTCTTATGCATTTATTTTCACAACACTGGCAATAATTTTACATATTAAAAAACATTATTATTCATTTTCTAGACGTAAAATTAATTTCGATCGCAGGATGCAAGACAAACGATAGATTTTTTTCTATACAATACAAGTAATTTTTAGTTTTGTTACAGTAATGTATTGTGAAAAAATACTATTGTTGATGATGAAATGCGAGTATAAAAAAATATTGTGTACATAAATTAACCAAATATAAATTAATATAATATTTTTTTTACAATATTTTTGTGTATTTAAAGCAAATACGTATTTTAAAATAATGCGTTTTAATATCTTTGTTGCATTTTTTGCGTTGATTTGTTTATTTCATGATTGCATTTTTTTTTTAATTGAATGTGACTAGTAGTTTACAGATCCTAAAGGTTGGCCCAATGTGTTCTGAAATATATGTGGACTTACCTTTAGGTGTAGCGGACACGTGCGACCTTGCGTGGAATAAACAAGCACTATAGTCTATCAAATGTTAAACACTTCGGCAGTTATTCTGGTATACAAATCGTATTGGCATAAATATTTTATTTTCAATTATGCATTTACATCACCTAATTAATTATCTAAATATTTAATTAGTATTTTATGTTACTTGTATAAAGAGTCTTTAAAATATTGCACTATGTTTAATTAAATCTTATATGCTTAGAAATGTAATTAAATATTGCACATTCGTATACAAATTATCGTATATCTAGATTACTAAAACATCGTGTGGTTTCAAACGCACTTTATAAACACGTTTAAATAAGATCTGAAAGATGTTTAAAACTTTTCAAAGTTCGTTTTTTTTTCACAAGAATACACTCCTTTGTAACTGGTGTGGTGTGAAGATTCGCAAATAAGAATTATTCAAAACTTTCACAAGATTTTTATTCAAATAATCAATCACAATAATGACGTTTTGGCAATGCGAACTTTATTCTTAAAAAAAAAACTTTTTCTCGTATACTGTCAGAAAAGTAAAGAAAAAGAAATAGTTAAGTCATCTGATCGTTTAGCTTCGGGATCCATCGGATTCGTTCGTCGTCAGGTGCGAAAGAGTTTTTTTTTTGGACATAGATTGCAGTGAAGATGGATCGCTCTGCGTGCCTTGCAGGTGGCGTCTCGACGCACACCCAGGTACCCGACTCGCCGGACGCTGACTGACGTCCCGGCGGATGGCTCCGCAGCGCAATCACCGGACACTCGCGGCGCTCGGGCGTCTCCGCGCGCGCTCGGCAGCCGTGGCGGGAAAACGTTAGCCGCTTTCTCCCGCCATCCAGCGGGGCGGGGCCTGTTCTCAGCCCGCCGAGGGGCCGAACCCCGAGCGCCGCTCGACAAACTTCGGCTCCGCGCCGAACGCGGCTACTGACGCTCGCAAGGCAACGGTGTAGTGACGTGATATTCTTGTCAAATTGTATAAAACAAGTTTATAAAGTTTTTTGCAGTCAAACCACCTTGGTAAGAATAATTTTTGTTCATCTATAACATCTATTCATAAAAATATTATCATTTTGAGGTTTCATATACTTTTAAATGTAGAAAATCCATAAATGCGTAAATTTTGACAGTTCTTCTAGCGTCTGTATAAAATCTGCCTCACGTGTTTAAAAACGTTTTTATATCTTGTCAGTCGTGTGTTTATCGTTGAAACTGATGATTTTGCGTCGAATTTGATATATACAGTGCGTCTGCAGTCGAAATATTCGTAAATCACGCGTTTTTTCCGTTGAACAATGTGGTTTTTGAGGTTATGACGAGAAGCGGCCGCCAGACGGCAGCAGCGGCCGGTGCAGCCAAGCCCCGCCCCCGGGAGGCGCGGCCTGTTAATAGTTGTACTTAAGGCTGCCATCGCTTAAAATAATTGACATTAGCTTGCTATACAAAACGCTAAATAATTTATTGATACAAGCGGTTTGTGTATGTTGGTGCTTTTTCTTTGAATGTGTGTCGGGCGAGCGAATGGATTAAGGCGGTGGCGGAGAGGACAGGAGCGCTACAAATCATAAAGCTGTTTTGTTTTTTTTCCACCGAGGGTGCCCGGCACAGCCGTAATGATGCGAGTGGATGCTGATGCCCATTTATTAACGTATTCCTGAGACGCGGCTTATTATTTTTTTCTGTTTACAAGGTGTTTTAGCCTTGCCAGATTACTATCGATCTCTGCCACAAATAATAATTCGTTTCGACCGCATGGCTGGCATCGACAAAAAATCTTGATTAGATATCAAAATACGTCCATAAATTTGAGTACTTACCTCATTATCTAAGCTTCACGGTACCTACCAGCCACATTAAATTACGTACAAAATTTTAGTACCTACCTACGTACCCAATATTCACGAATTCTAATTCAAATTAAGTATTTTTCGATATACATTACAAACGAAATTAAGATTTAAGACAGTTGATAATTACAATTGATAATTGATAACAGTTAAAATAGGTATTATATATAATACCAGGAATGTACGAGAGATGGTTCGATTTTATATAGACAAGATACTCTCCAATATCAAGAGTATTTGCCTTCTGAACGTGGGTACATTCACTAAGACAGGTTTTCCAAATTCCTCTGTATCTTACAAACTACATTTTCCACATACTTGATAATATTAACTTTCACCTTATCCGATACATAAAAATATTAAACATTTTCTGTATTTTTTTTAAAGTTTATAAGTAAGTACTTTATGCAAAAAAAAAAAAATTGTTTTGTTATATTTTTTAATAAACAAGGTGTATGTGGACAAAGGGTAACACGGGGCACAACAGACTTCAAAGGATTTTTTAGATTTCTGTAAAGATTGTAGTAGAGAGGGGCGATTGGCCCGTTAAACCCCGGGGGTCCGTTATAACCCGAATTACCCTACAAGGGTATCCACATACCGAGGTACTTACCGCGGGAGATTTGTTAAAGATTTCAATATTTTATTTATTATTAAATAAAGCCACGAATCCAAATTGTTATTTCATTAAGTTATAAAACCAAAATACCCAAATTAATTTCTTTGGAAATAAATTGTTCTTGATATTCAAATTAATATAATAATTGTTTTGAGGTAGGTACATACATTAAAAAAAGATTTTTTAGCTTTAATACATCAAATTTTATCTAACGGTGTCGAAAAAAATCTGCCTCTTCTTCGGTTTCGCGATGACGATAACTGGTAAGATTTTCTGTCGAAACCGGTCGAGAAATGGAACTAACGTAGAGTTGAAACTAATAGTACCTATATGAATTTTTATACTTACTTTAGAAGGTTGTACATCTCTTCAAGAGTTTTAGCCTCCTTGATAATGTTATTCCATGTTCCTCAATCCTGTGCCTTTTGCTCCCAGCAATCCCTTTCACCATGCTTCGCCAGATCAGTAAAATTCCCCATTAAACTCTGTTTATACCTTCCTAGTGGTCTTATTCCATCTGCTCTTGAAGGGTACAAGGTCTTGATTGTCCTGGTCTCTCCTGTTTCGCATACGTAACCAATCGATCCCAAGCGTTCTCATGGTGCTCGTTATTTAAATCGTTCATGCTACTGAAGGAATTGTTAATCACTTTCGAATGCGAGTGAAATGTTTATATAATAATATCAACATAAGTACCTAATTCATATTTCAGTACAATTAACATATCTAGGTATCTCTTAAGTCACGAAATACTAATTTATGTATAAGGGTTCTGTTAGACTCTCTGTATTTTTTAATTACTTGCTTACTTGTACAGCTGATATCGTCTGCTGCTTGACACAGGCCTCTCCCATATTTCTCCTCACTTTCCTATCGTGTGTCTACTGCATCCAATCATCTCCTTCTAATTTTTCTATCTTACCACCCTCCTCCACCACCCTTATGTTCCATCCTTCATCTACCAATCTGGCAACATATCCCGCAAATGACTATTTATGCTTAGCCACCCATTCGACGACATCAGTTACTTTCGACCTTCTACGTATTTCAGGGTTTCTTATTGAGAGACTTTAATACTATATGTAGCATGGCTTTTTCATGTTTCATTTTTTTGTGAAGCGAAAATCCGTCATGGATTTCTATAGACTGGATAGTGCCGGACTCCAACCGGTTAAAAACACCCCCTCTTCTTCTATGTTTCCGTGTTTCCTTTCTGCCACACAGAGTCTCCTTATAGTCGATTTGGTGAGCGTAAGTCTTTTTTTTTTAAATATAATTAATATAGCTATTAATATTTACATTGATAAAATAACCAAATATAATGTTTAGTCAAAAATTGGTTTCGTAGTGTCATCCCTCCTAGAATGGGTGGGGTTGGGGATTTGGGAGGGGTAAAGGGGAGGATAGAACAATGACAAGAAGGCAACTGCTAAAATTAAAGTCGTTAAAAGCGAACCCTCCTCGGAATGGACAATTAAGGTAAATTAACAAATGTTTATTCTAGAGCAAGTACGCGAGCCTAATACAAAATTGCTAATCATTAAAGTAATCCGGCGTATTTTTAAGTCCTTTGAATATTTTTTCTTTCGTACTGTTTTAATTTAAAAGTCCTTATTAAATCAGGAAAAGGTCTCCCAGTTCGATGTGTACCAACAAGGTACCCACTACCACCCTACCCATCTATTCGACGTAGGATCCAAGTACCAACCTCTCTTTGCACTAAAGGGGTTCCGAAAAATAAATTACGCCCCCCTAAAAAATAATATTACATAATATCATAAATCGTTTTCAAATTTCAAATTAACATTCTATTTAAATTCAATTAACAACACACTTTGTTTTTATTGTGTTATGTACATATACGAGTACAATATATTTTTTAACGAACAGATTAACTAAAATCATATCAATAATTGATATGAATAGTTAGCAAATATTCTGTAAAATATTCTGAATATGTGTGATCTGAATGTGTACTATGGTAAAAAGGAATTTAAAAACAAAGTTCTGGAGCAATGTGTGTTATATGTGATGACCTATGGATGCGAGGCATGGAGTTAACTAAAGAAGCAATGCACAAAATTAAAGTTGCACAACGGGCTATGGAAAAACCCATGTTGGGTATCCCGCTTAGAGACCATATACCCAACGTGGAGATTAGAAGACGCACCAGGGTCGCATTGCAATGATGAAGTGGCAATGGGCTGGGCATGTGTGCCGACGGAATGATAGAAGATGAAGCCAGAGGGTTACTGAATAAAGGCCAAGGTTGGGCCGAAGAATTATCAAATCGAATCAAATTAAATCCGTTTATTTTCTCAAAAGGCATTACAAACATTTTTTATAGTTTGAGGCATCTATTGAGAACAGGTAAACCATAATAAATATATAATTCCAGGAACGCATTAGTGATGGTTCGATATTAGGAAGACAAGATACTTTCCAAAGTCAAGAGTATTTGTCCCCTGGACGTACTTTCACCAACATGAAAGACGTCGATCTCCGAGGAGACCTTTTAAGAGACGTTTTGAGAGACAGCCTACCAGATGGAGCAAAGATATTGTGCGGACAGCGGGAAGGGCCTGGAGAACACTGGCGAGAGACCGAGAGAGATGGCGTGGGGGTGGAGAGGCTTCAAACTTCCACGAAGTAATTTAAATAAACAGTGAACATTTCGTTGCAATCGGTTCAGTATTTGTCGCAATCGGTTAAGTATTTGTCGCAATCGGTTCATTATTTGTCCCAATCGGTTTATTATTTGTCGCAATTGGTTCATTATTTGTCGCAACCGGTTCAGTATTTGTCGCAATCGGTTAAGTATTTGTCGCAATCGGTTAAGTATTTGTCGCAATCGGTTCATTATTTGTCGCAATTGGTTCATTATTTGTCGCAATCGGTTCAGTATTTGTCGCAATCGGTTCATTATTTGTCGCAATCGGTTCAGTATTTATCGCAATCGGTTCAGTATTTGTAGAGTCTATCTGTCTTTTAGTCACAAACGTTGCCTTTATTATATTTATATAGATTAATACATACAATGCGCATAATTTCGCTTAAACTATTCCTAACGAATCATACAATTGTTAACCATTTGAAAATATGTTGGATTAGAAATATATCTGCTCATATCTGGCAAGACACTACGCAATATAATTAGGAACTCAAAGATAAGGGAAATGTGCCATGTCGAGGATGTCGTTATTTGAGGGAGGCAAAGGAGAAGATACTGATATGCACACGTGATAACAATGGAAACATCCAGACTCCCTCTAATTGTGTGCATGGCCAAACCCCAAGGAACACCACCCCCGGGCTGACCACCAAAGAGATGGATCGGCAGCTTTAAGTCGATCTCGCAGGAGGCCAATTCCTGTAAAGAAACAGACCACAAGGCCTACACTAAGTAGAAGAAGGTTATAAATAAATTTGGAATGAAATATAGAGATTTCTAAAAATATACATAATAATCAGAATGATGGCAGCTAACATACGAAATAAATTATAGAGTTTTATCTAAATAATATAACTAATTTTACTTAACTTCTTTCATTATAATATAAACTGTATAAAGCATTCCTCCGTGTAAGAAAAAAATCAGCTACTGTAAGTTGTTACATTTTTATTTTTGAAATATGAATTACCTAACGTATTTATGTAACGATGGGTATCACTTTGCAGTCAGGCTGTGGCGAACGCTAGTAGTGAAGAGGCAGGTAGGCACGGGAAGGTACCAATCATAAGAACATGAAAGCTCACTAACAAATCACTTAACAAAAACGTTTTAATATAAAAACACATCCGAAGGCTAGCAGCGCCTCTCGCGGCCGGCGAACCAAACTCTACAGGGCCAAAAAATATTTATCGCCAGCCGTACCGTAATTATATTTACGCTTTTAGTTTACAATCGCCATATCAAATGTGATTCACAGTTATAATCATGGCTCAAATTTTATTAATGCCTAAATATATGTGTAGAACTATTTGTCCATTTTTCTAAAATGAATTTACAGATTCTACATGCGTTTTGGTATTATTTTGTAAATATATTGTATTAGTAATTATATTTGAAAGTTGTTCATTTAGCATTTGGTCATATATAAGATGTTTGTGACCTTGATAATAATAAAGCAACGTAGTCAGCAAAACGAACATTTTGAATAAATAATTGTTTTTATTGTGACTTGAGTAAGAATCGGGGGTTTTAGATCTGAGTATGAAGAGGGCTGATAATCATTATATGAAACATGGCAAAAATAAAGAAAAATACCAAAAAAATCATTTTTTATTACTGTGTACAATATGTTACCAATTCCACATATAAATGAAAATTTATATAAAAGCATTGTTGTTAAGGCTTTCATCGATATTATCATGTTTTTTTAGAAAACGATGTTTTTTAAAAAACATCTATTATATTTATGAAACCTTTTTTTAATTTATCTCGCTTCTACGGTTCGCAGGTTAGACGCTCCTGCATTCCTTCAAATAGAGGCATCCGCATAAAATACCATTTTTTATAGTTTGTCTTAATACCGGGTACTGGTCTTCTATCAATTTTTCTCACTTATTTAAAATTAAGGAATAAATAATATCGCAAAACATACCTTTAATAAAAATGTGCTTCCTTTATCAAGATGAATACGTTTCAACAGTAACATGTATATTAGTTTTTTTTATATTACTGTAGAACCCAGATGAAGGCAGTGAGCTGCCGAAACTGGTCGGAACAAAAAATATTAATAAATGGAATAAAACTAAAAAAATATATCAATATTTTTTTTGTTATTTACAATTAATTTCTTAGAAGAAATTTCAATACCCAACATTCATCATTTCATTATGTCAAGAACATAAATATTCATAGTTAAAAAAAAAATTAAATCTTGTTAAGATGTAGGTATATTACGTCCTTACATATGAAATTGGCGTTTTGCAGTACTGGCGACTTTGATCTCAAATATCTTCTCTTTGGTTAGGAATTCCAAATTCAAATTTATACAGCTATTTACTCAAGTATTTGTGTTTCGAAAATTATAATTCATTTGTTTTTTCCTCAATTGTTCCTCCTAAGAAATTTAGAATCAAAACTCCCAAATCTAAGTAAGCATGCCCCCGCATAAACCAACAACCCACCAAATCACCTTCCGACAATGTTCCCATCAGATGAAAGAGGAATAGCCACAAGAGCTGAACTCTGTAAGCCAGAAGAGGTTTTGATTCAAAATTTCTTACGCAAGCCGGGCTTCTGGACTTCTATGGGAGTACCGCCACTGGTTTACAATATAATAAAACTTCTAGAAAAAAAGACGTTTTCATTCGAGGATACCTCGATCATCAGGTGTAAACATATTCAGGTGTTTTTAAATATATTTTTAATTATTAGTGAATTAAACAAAGTTATTTTCAATTTCCTAAGTATATTACTACGGAATTCCGCAGTGTTAATGCCTTAGCGTTCAATAAGTATTAATACATTTATTTTATTGTTTCCGATATGATTTCACATAGTTATTAATGTCATATTTTTGCGTAGTTTAATATGAATCTAATTTTGTCGAATGCACATTAAATTGGTCTTCAAGACCCGTTCAGGTTTACGCAAGGTATCCGATACCCGTCCAGGCGATAAATAACTCAGCGATGGCCAGTTGGCCGGGTATCGGTCCCGCGGAAGGGGCGCAGGTGCGGAGTCGGAATGCGGCGGGACATGACCTCTCGCGGTACTAACTTACTTAATGCCCACGGAATACAGTTGTCGACTGGTTGCTGCTTGCTGCAGCGGCTCCGAGACGACCTTGCCGCCATGTCCCCGACAACTGAGTTGTCGCTCGTAAAATAGTGGCTGTCACCGAAGATATATGACCGAATTAGAAGCTCGAGTTTAAGAATAGGGTTCATACAAACGCACGCACATTGCATATACAAATTAGCTTGTTAATAACAATATAAAACGATGGTTTTTAACTACTTCCACTTTTGTCTTTTTTCGACATCGGCCGGTTTCGTCAGGCTCGCTTACATCGACAGATCAGTCTGAACCGAAGTTCTTAAAAAACATCGTCATATTTAATTATTATTTAAAATGAACTTCCATTAAGAGATTTAAGTAAAATTATATAGTTAATATAATCTGATTTTTTTTATTTAATTATAAATACATATATAATATTACAGTAAAACACAATATTGTAATTAATTGTTCCTTGAACAATGATGTTTTTGAACAATTTTTTAAATTTTGTTTTATTGTAGTCATTTGTTTTCAGTAGTTGTTTAAAATCTTTATTAAATATTTCTTTTTAGTGATCACGTTAGTTTTCTAAAAGTTTTATAATACTGTTTGAGAGTGATAAATTTCGTTTTGCTAGGGCATTATACAATTTAAAACTGCACAGTAATATTGATGAAGACGTTAATTTTTCAATAAGTTTTATCAAATTTTATGGAAGTAATTGCCTTGTTAATTGTTAATGTTTGATACGCGAAATTTTAACATAAAACATATTTGATAGTTTCCTATTAAGGCCAAATATCGTAGAATCAAAATCATGAAATACTGAATTCGATTCCTGGCTGAGATGTCTATTGATCTGTTGATCTAACATATGTATAATACCTACCTATCTAAACTTGTACAGTTTATCGCAACTTGTCAAGCACCTACCCAATAAGTCCAGCATTTAGAAATTAATTGATTTGACCGTGCCACCCTTTCTTCGGCATCTTCGAACTCCATTTACGTCAGTAATCCTTCAACATTCATTCATATCATCATCATCATCAGCCATCTGAACATAGGCCTCTCCCAAAGCACGCCACTACCCCCTATCTATTGCCGCTCCCATCCATCCATGTCCAGCAATCCTCTTCAGATCGTCGGTCCAGCGGGCAGGGAAACGTCCAACTCTATAGAATCCTGTACGCGGTCTCCACTCCAGCACCAGTCTCCCCCATCGGCCGTCGGTTCTTCGACAGATATGGCCAGCCCATCAGTGCCACCTCAGTCACCTTGGTTTGTTGTCGAATAACTTCGTTTTTAAATCTGTCCCTCAAGGTTATTCCAAGCATGACTCTTTCCATGGCCCGTTGGGCGACCTTGAATCTGTAGACTAGACCTCTTGTCAGTGTCTACGTCTCGGCTCCGTACGTCATGACTGGCAAGACGCACTGGTTGAAGACTTAAATCTTGAAGCATTGTGGTATTTTAGAGGTGAGAACATGACGTAATTTTCCAAAGGCCGGACTGAATTCTTCGGTTAGCTTCTTTCTCGCCTAAACAGTTTTAAATATTATTTCGTGATCAAATAGTTTTATAATGATTTTTGATTCTTTCACATTTTAGGATGGTCAAAATATTTCAATTATTTCCTTTTGATAGTGTGAACAACAGAGAAATTTCTCAAAAACCGTGACCTCTACCAGTCTATTGTTGGGAGGTTCTCCGTTCAAAATCATCAAGTGACATACCAAAATACAAAATCTATTTTATTTCTTAAACTAATTACTACGACTTTCATTCAAGTTTACCATGTCGCGGATAAAATCTCACTTAGCGTATATATGTATATGTACATTTTTAACATTTGCGATGTGATGTAACGGTATAGTAATTTTAATATAAATTCACCGCGACTAAACCGTTTTTGCAATCGAATTTTATTTAAAGAATTGTAAAGCCAACCAGTTTCGCTTGAGTGTACTCTGCAACATCGATGAATCGCGCTCCGTGTGAATGGCCCCTTACCCCTGGTGGGCGCCCAACAAAGCTACTTGCGCTGCCGTCTCGCCCCTTTGGGGAAAGCTTGTGTTTTTATGGCCAATTATTTGGTATTTAGACCAACAATGGAGCGTCCCGTCTTTGTGCTGCTTCCCCCAAGAAGGCGGCGTAAATCGATGGGTAAATTTGTCGTGAATTTTCGCCTTTGAGCTGAATTTTCTGGTTACATAATCCAATATTTAACTACTCTTGTGCGTATGTTGGGTCAAAAAACTGAATCGATATCTCCGTTAATCCGTCCTTTTAACTTTTAATTGGCCACTATCAAATTGATTATTTTTAATAATACCGCTTTCAATGGAGAGGTATAAAAATAAATACCAAAAATAATCTTTTAACATCCTTTTTCTGAATTATTATTCTTTTGATTCCATTGACAAATATGTTCATTTTATTTATTGTTTCTTGAACAATGATGTACTAGAAGTTTTATAATATTTTATGGGAATTACATGTTTCGCCCTTCTAAGGCATTATCAAATGACGTTTTCATTCGTATAAATTATGTTCATTTTATTTATTGTTTCTTGGACAAATAAGTAAATTTCTATATTAAATAGTTAATATGAATGAAAACATCTGTATTCTAGGAGTTTTATTATATTTTAGATGAATTGACATGTTTCGCCCTTTTAAGGCATTTGATAATGCCTTAGAGGGTCGAAATATGTCATTCAATCTAAAATATAGTAAAACTCCTAGAAGACAGACGTTTTCATTCATATTGATTATATTCATTTTATTTACATTACATTTTGTGGGTAATACTAACCTATGTCTATAGGAACATGGATAATATCAAGTGCAAAATATTTTCCTTCAGTACAGTTCCTTGTGTTATTAATTGGAGATTTTTTTACTTAGAATTTTTTTATTCATCATCATAATCAGCCTATATCCGTCCACTTATAGACGGCATCCTCTATCTGCTTCTATGTCCTGGCGAAAAAACGCATCCATGCCATACCTGCGGTCTCTTTAATATCGTCCCTCCATCGAAGTTGGGGAGGTCCTGGGTTTCGGGTCGCAGTTCTATGACACCAGCACAGGAAGAGTTTTGGTCCATCTATCGTCAGAGCTGCGACCGACATGGCCTGCTGGCGCCATTTTAGTGCTGCCACTCTTCCTGTGATGTTCGACACTCCTGTTCTGGCTCTAATAGTGGTGTTTCTCACCCTGTCCGCTATGCTGACTCCCAACATTGCTCTTTCCATAGCTCTTAGGACAAGTCTAAATTTTTGATGAATTTTTAATGAATTAAAACACTGTTTTTTTTTTTCATTATTGAGTTTATCTTTCTCGACATGTTTCGAAGGCTTACACCTTCATCATCGGGAGAATGACATATCGTTCTTATATCGTTTTATATCGTTCTCCCGATAATTAAGGTGTAAGCCTTCGAAACATGTCGAGAAAAATAAACTCATAAGTGGAAAAAACAGTGTTTTATAATTCATAAAAATTTCGTCATTATTCCACAGTGTTAACGCCTTATCTAAAATTAATTTTCGATTTATTTGCACTGTTCTGAGACAGTGTTTTAGACCATTTAATTCCCTCAACTACAATTTTTTTAAATTAAATTATTAAATTAATTTTAATATTTCTCCTTATTTATCAATTTAACAATGTAATTATTAAATATTTTCTGTTATCGTCACACCGATGGCATATTCATGCGTACTCGATGAGGGGATACATTTTCCGTGCAACAGATTACCTGTTCACACTTTATTTCATTTCCTGAAGTTAACTGTTTATATTTTAATATTACACATTTAAGAACCCTACTCAAGCTATGTATAGAAATATTGTTTATATACTTTAAAAAAATACGGTTTTGGTTTTAATTTGGTAAAATAAAAGCTCGATTGCTTTATGGTTGTACATTGATTTATTAATGTATAAACAATAGTGCCAAAATAGGTAGGTTCCTACACCTAACGAGGGCATTTTCAAACATAAAGTTTGAGAATGTGTGAAACAAGTTTGTCACTATTGTTTATACATTTTTGTATATAAATATATCAATGTTAAACCAAAAAGCAATCGAACTTACATTGTTTATTAATTATATTTTTTTTCCTATGCAACACACGCCAATTTGTGCTAATAAAAAGAAAAATAAAATAAAAATCATAATTACGAATTTAATATTTTTGTGGATCACCCGTCACAAAATATAAGAACGGGTTAGATGAAATTCAATTTTATTACATATTTTAATACAATTATTTATGAACGCTACAACAATTGTATGGGAATTATTCTCTGCCCAGCTTTGACGCGCTCCTTTGTCAGTGACTTCCCAGCAATCTGCCTACCCTAACAATAATGAACCATCCGTTTGAATATTTTTATATCTTTATATGATTTATAAGTCTTCTATCAGCGTGTGTTAAATACATCTAACTCGCGTACGTCGGCTAGAGTAGGCAGAGCCGGCTTAGGCGAAAGATTTTTGTTTAGATATTAAAACATCAATAAAAAACTGAATGTAGATATTTAAATATGTATTTTATTCCATTTAAATAGTTCAGAATCATTCCTGTTAATTAAAAAAATGAAAGCTTACTAAATGGTGCAGTTTTTATTTAGATTTCTCAATTGAGTGTCTCGTTCATGTCATTTTTTTTCATTTTTTTTTCTTTTGTTATGCGTTCTACATAACAATTTCACTAAGATAGTTTTACCTAGAACACGTTAAAATGTTTTGCATTATTTTCATTTTCACAACATGAAATTATTTGGATCAATATTTTTTTTTCGCATTCAATAATAAAACACTTTGTATTTAACCACGGTATGGTTATTATAATTGATGCCAACTAGATTCTCTTGGACTCAAGCTTCATAAGGGAAAATCATAACTTATTATATTGCCCTGATTAAACTTGGGTCCAAGGAAAACTAGTGGGCATCAATTATAATAACCCGGACCGTGGTTAATTCCGTATGAAGCACCTAATTTGTGGTGTGACATTATTAAATACAATAATAATACACTTGTAAAATTTGTATACGAAACCATTTTATTCTTTACAACCAACCACCAACCGGTTTCGTTCCCACTGGAGCTTCGTCACGGTAACTAAATGTAGTAAACGCCGTTCGTTTAGTATATTTTATTATCCTGTAAAAGCTCCGGCGGGAGCGAAACCAGTTGATGGTTATAATGAATAAACATGTTTATATAATCATTTTAGAAGTGTATTATTATTATGATTTATCATTTTATATTTATCATATAAGTTTAAAATGTTTAACCACAAAGTGAGAGCTTCGTATGAAAAATTCATTTAAGTATTTTTTGATTGACAAAAATCACACCATACAAGTAATTTAAGTGATAATTTTTATAGCGATTTGATGTTTAGGTCACTACGAAGAATTTGCGGGAAAACAATGTATGATAGAATATCTAATTATGAGGTAAGAAAGGAATATAAGGCGGATGAATGGGTGATAAATAAAATTAAGAAAGGGTTTGGAAACATATGGAACGAATGGATGAGGGAAGAATGGTTAAAAACGGACCTTCGTGGCAGAGTGGTAAGACCTCTACCGACTACCTACTGACTGACTACCATACTGAAGATTCCGGGTTCGATTCCCGGCGCTGGCAGTATGATTGTCTTTGGTCTGGTGTATAATTCTCGTTACAATAAAATGGCGATAGATTAGCTACCTATCACATGTCACGAGAATCAATATATCAGCTAAAACATATTGTATAAAGTAATTGGGTTCTAGCGACCTGTTGAATACAAAAAAATATATATACAAGTATCGGAAAAGAAGTCGAGGAAGGCCAAGGAAGACGTGTCATGACAAAATTAATCAATTACTGAAAGGCGGCCATGTTCGAAGTAGGAACAACAATCGAGGAGCGTGCATGTCACGATGTGTGAATCTAGAAGAGACGCGAAAATTTTGCCAGATTGAACAATGTGGCGATCCATCCTCTCTGCCTACCCCTCCGGAGAAACGATATAATGGTTAGTTAATTAGTTAGTTAGTTAGTGCTTCTTCTTTGATGGCCCTACAGCCCATATCGAGCCTTAGCCTCCAGCCAACTCCTCCTGTCCTCCGCTTCGACCCTCCAATCTGACACTCGTAACAATTTCGCCCCATCCCTCCCAACTTCATCCTCCAATCGCAGTTAGTAAGTTAGCGATTTGATTTTACTTCTTCGCGTGTTAATTTTCGATGGGCAACCTGAGCCCAGTCCACCCCCGTGCGGGAGCAACGAAAGCGGTAACCGAGCAAGTCTCCCGTTCCCCTGAGCTGGCACCGCGGCACCGGCATGTTATTGCGCCCATATATTACAAAAACTCCATTAACAAAACATCATTAGGATCGCGCATGCCCCATAAATCTGCGGATCATAGATCCTAAAATGATCTATGCTCGTATCGGCGGGAAACTAGCGTAGGGGCGAGCTGGCGAGCGGAGACCAGACTACAGACGGCCATGTTGTGGATACACGGACACAGTATAAAATTTAATTAATTTGCGAGTGTTTATATTTTATCGTGATGAATCTAAGATGGAAACAGTTTGATATAGTGTAATAATTATGTTATCTCTGTTATTAGTTGGCTTTTTTTGTTAAAAGTTCTCAATGTGAAATGGAGGGAATGAGTACACGTATTTTGTTTATTGTTCTTCAACAATTATGTAAAACTCTTTATTAAATAATTAATAATAATAGATAAACTTAAGGCGTTAACACTATGGAATTCCATAATGACGAATTTTTACGAATGAAAACACTGTTTTTTCCACTTTAGAGTTTATTTATCTTCATCATCGGGAGAACGATATAATTTATAAAAATAATGAATACGTCGGTTTTGT
Organism: Lepidostoma basale; assembly: GCA_022606425.2. Lineage (NCBI taxonomy): Eukaryota > Metazoa > Arthropoda > Insecta > Trichoptera > Lepidostomatidae > Lepidostoma > Lepidostoma basale. The sequence goes on along the minus strand of JAHDVF020000472.1, from coordinate 137,267 downwards.
TTTAAGTTTTACTATTAGATATTGTTGTAAACGATGTAAATGGAGTTGTCATCGCAAACAAAAGCCTATCCAAAAAAGATAGCAGTGCATAATGGTATTCTTGTGCCGACCCTTATGTATGGAAGTGAAGCATGGAACTGGAAAAAGAAGGATGAAAGTTTCTGTAGAAATGAGATCTCTATAACGATTATGTAATAAATCTGTATATGATAGAGTGTCAAATGCAAATATAAGAAGTGAATGAGGTGAGAATAAAAATGTGTTATGAACAAAATAATGAAAGGGTCGTTAAGATGGTTTGGACACATGGAGAGAATGAGTGAAGAGAGAATGGTGAAGAAGGTGTATGTTAACGACGTAAACGGAGCTAGAAATAGAAGAAGGCCGAAGAAAACTTGGCACGATCAAATTAATCAAATATTGAATGTCGGTCACGTGAGGAGTCGGAGAAATTGACGTGCGTGCATGACAAGATGTATGAATGTAGAGGAATCGAGAGAAGTATGTCAGGACAAAATAGTGTGGCGGTCCATTATTTCTGCCTACTCCTCCGAGGAGGCGGCGTGATGGTTAGTTAGTTAGTTTAGTTATGTCAATTGAGTTTCGGGTCGAGGTAGACCGCGGAAAACATGGCACGACCAAATTAATCAAATTTAAATGGTTGGTCATATTAGAAGTCGGAATAATCCACCTGCGTGTATGTATGAAAGTTAATATTATATGTATGAATGTTAATAATGTGTGTCAGGATAGAGTAGTGTGGCGGTCCATTCTCTCTGCCTTCACCTGCGGGGAAACGGCGTGATGGTTTGTTTGTTTGTTTTTATTATATTTTATGTGATTTTTTTTTTTTTTTACTTAAGTTGAACTGTTGTTGTTTTCTGAATTATTTCTTGATTTTTAAGTATTCAAGGTGTTATGATCTTTATTTTTAGTGATTCTGTGTGCGAGTTTAACTAGGTTGTGTAAGTGTGCCTGTCTTGTGGTTTCATGGGCTATCTAATTAGCATCCTAGCATTCGACTTACAACTGAGGGAACCATGGAAAACCTCAGTCGGGACGCGGCGTACCTGTAAAAGGCAATATCTAATGTATCTTAGTGCTACATCTGATAATGCCTTAGACAAGCGAAACATGTCATTCTCATTAAATAGCCGTAATACCTTAGACAGGCGAAACATATCATTCATAACACAACATATTCCGAACAGAAACATATCCTCAACATTTATACATCGTATCATGCACGCACGTCGATTTCTCCGACTCCTCACGTGGTCGTCATTCAATATTAAATTTATTATCATTTTTTTATTATTAATAAATTTAAATCGTCATTATGGAAATCCAGTGTCTAAAGTTTCCAAAAAAATCATTATATGATATACATGAATTACAAAATCTATTACATATAGCTAAATATCATTATTTTGAATGTATACAAATACTGGATTTTACCCATTGCGGGTAAATTATTTTTTTATAAGGATTAATTGTATCTCAATTGAGTCATTTGCATACATTCAAAATGTTGTATAAAACTAGTCCAAGTTAAAAGCATAAAAATAGGAGAGACATATCCAGGCGTAGTCTAGCACTGTATGATAATTGCAAAGCGTTTCACATTGCATTAATAAAGATTTTCTGCTTAATGCTTAATACACCCAATCTTAATGGATGGCGCTAGTGTAGATTGAACTAAAAAATGTGAAGTGTTCCTTAACATTGTAGCAAATATACATCTTCCAAAAATTTGTCAGACGTGGTGGTCGTAAGAAGGGCGGAATGGGGGATGTTGTGAACATAAAGCGATCGCTTAACCCAACCAATGACAGGTCATAAGTCCTGTAAGCGCCTCGACCACCATATTCTCTTCCCAGAAAACTATTTACATCTTCGTCTCTATTGAGATACAATTAATCCTTATAAATAAATATCATTAGCTTATAACACCTGATAATGACAACATCAGTTAACGAATCTGCTGTTGCGACAATCTCTCAATAAAAGTATTAATAAAATTGTGATATTATAACAGTGTTACAAATTTGAACAGTTAAAATCTATTTCACAAATTGACAATCTCAAAGTTCCCAATACTTAATATAGTTAAGTGTGATTGCATTTCCATGTACTTCTCGAACGAAACGCCTTCCAGACTCCTGGCTCGAGAATGTTCTTGGAAGTTTAACCTCCGATCCCTCACGAAGTCCATAATGACTCCGTTTAACAATAACCAATCTAGAATCTTACTCGACTCAACTTCTGTCTACACGTCTACTGTCTACTAACTATCGTACATTCATATGTAATATGTACATACATACGAGTACATACACATGCCACTAGCTTACTATCCTTGTGGAATACGCTAATCTAGAACCAAGTTGTAATAACTTAAATTTCAATTGTTATGAATTTTAAACAAGGCATATTGTTTCTTCTATATACGCCATACTTTGTGTTGTTATGATGGTTTATTTATATTTTTCTTTTTTATACACTTTGTATATACAACACTTTTTTTTTTTTAAATAAAATTATATAGACATGTTTCGGACAAACAGTCCTTCTTCAGTAAAGATACATATTTTTTTTAAATATTATAAAATTGTCGTTGTTTACATGATCTGACAGATGTTATAAAGATTTATTTTGGAACCTATTTTGGAAAATAAATCTTTATAACATCTGTCAGATCATGTAAACAACAACAATCTTATAATATTTTTATAAATATGTATCTTTACTAAAAAGGAATGTTTGTCCGAAACAAGCCTATATAATTATTTTTTTTAATAAAAGTGTTGTATATACAATGTGTATAAAAAATAAAAACAGAAATAAGGCATATTGATTTATTTGAAATATCTTGACTTTAGAGAGTCGGAAAAATCGACGAGCGTTCATATTACGATGTATGAATGTAGAGGTATAGTATATATAATATATAATAGTAAATATAGTATATATAATGCTAGAGAGTTATATCAGGACAGAGCAGTATGGCAGTCCATCCCCTCTGCCTAATCCTCCGGAGAAAAATGCATGATGGTTACTTTTTTCACTTATCTTGATTCATCAACATTCAAACATCGTATCGTATATGCATGTCGATTTCTCCGACTCCTCATGGGACCGACATATAATATTTGATTGATTTGATCTTTACACGAATTCCTCAGTCTAATATTAAAAACACTATTTTTGGTATTAATTGTAGAATATTGAAGTAAATTTCCATATGAAATATTTAATGTTAATGTAAACATTTGTTTTCTAGAACTTTTATTATAAATTATGGTAGTAACATAATTCACCTTGTTAGGGTTATAAACCATTTGATAATGCTCTAGCAAAACTATTGAAAACCGATATTTTCCTCATGACGAAATACTAAAGAATCTCTTCTTCTAGACGCTATTTAATGGTGTGGGGTTTGGTCTCCTCTGCAATAATTCTCTATTGGCTCATGGTCTTGTCCTTGCTTCTCATATAATAACAATATGTTAAATTACGGTTAAAAAATATTCTTAACTAACTAACTTACTAACCATCACACCGTCTTCCCGAAGGGGTAGACAGAAAGAATGGACTGCCACACTTTTCTTTCCTGACACATTTCTCTCGCTTACATATCATACGCATACATCGTGTCATGCACGCGCGTCGATTTCTCTGACTCTTCACGTGTCCGACATTCAATATTTGATTTATTTGATTGTGCCACGTTTTCTTCGGTCTTCCTCTATTTCTAGTTCGATTTAAATTGTTAACATATATTTTTTACCATTCTTTCTTCATTCATTCTTTCCACGTGTCCAAACCATCTTAATGATCCTTTCATTATTTTGTTCATAACACCATCATTCGCAGCACATTCACTTCTTATATTTTCATTCGATATTCTATCATACATAGAGTATCCGCACGTTCGTCTTAGAGATCTCATTTCATCCTTCTTTTGCCAGTTCCATGCTTCGCCTCCATACTTAAATCTTATTTATGTATGGAGAAAAAGATATATTGAGAATTAAATTAGGTACAAAATTTAAGTTAGAACAACTCGGTTCCAAGCCAGCGTGTGGCAAAGTTAATTGAATCACTTATGGGATCATGTTTTTCATATTGAGCTGTAGTACTCGTATACTTCAAACCTTACACAGCATCATGTGAGGACTTTAAGAAATGGCAGTTGCGAAAAGTTTATTTTTTCTTAATTTTCGATATACCAGTCTTTTAAACATTCATACTGAGATGGCAGTGCACAATGATGTTTTAGCGTCGACCCTAGATCAACAGGCCTAAATCCAGCAGCGGAGACGTGAAGCATTCGTACAAGTATGAAAATAGAATTTGAAAATCTAATATTTTTTTATTGCGTTTAATTTTTTTTTACATTTCATTTAATAGGATGTATGAAAGCAGTATACTTGGTGAATAGCATTGCGCAATGACGTAATTTTATAAGTATAATAAATAAATATATGATAATATTTTAAACAAATTAAAACACTTGCAAACACCATAGAGTTTTACATCAATGCTTTACACAAAATCTGACAAAATAACTAACTAACTAAACGGTAAATACGTTATATAAGTGTGTATTTACGAGTGTATTGTTCAATGCAAATGAAAACGTCTGTTTTCTCGAAGTTTTATTATAATATACAAACCTGTCATTAAGATAAATTATAATAATATATGAGAATGTCATAATACTGCCTTAGAAAGGCGAATCATGTCATTCTCTATAATAAAATATCTAAAAAACAGACTTTTTCATTCATATTAATTGGGTACCAATATTTTTACCTGATCATTTCGTGATTTCGGAATATGTTCTTCTAAACAGATTCATTTCGAATCGATGAGAGATTTAAATTGCTCCTGTGCAGCAAATTGAGGCATAAAATAAGTTTTGCCCCCTGGTTATGTTGTATGGGTGCGGCAGCATAACTTCTTTTTTTCAAAACTTAATAAAACCCATTGTATGAATCCGAAATCCCGTTTTTATGTGAACCGTCCAGGGACCTTGAAAGATTTGAAGACCAACATCCAGGAAGAAATTGCCAAGATAACGCCTGGTACGCTGGCAAGAATCATGACAAACGCCAGAAATCGGTTTACTCAGTGTATGGTGAACGAGGGACGTCACCTACCTGATTTGATCTTCAAAAACTAAGTCAAACAAAACTTTAGGTATGTGCCTACATTATTAAAAATAAATTCGGATTCAGACAATGGGTTTTATTTAGTTTTAAAAAAAGGAAGTTATGCTGCCGCACCCTTGAACATCCGTTCGAAAAATAGACCTCAACGGCAAACGCACGTTAATCACTGTTCCAACGCATGATGGCGACTAAACTGTGTCCGGACAAAATTTTATAGTTTCTGTAAGTTAGGCTGTAACTGTAGATATCGTAAAGATTAAGTTATCTTGTATGCAGAGAAACTTATGAAGTTGTCGAAATTGAAGTATCTCTGTTGCATCTTCACTTATCAGTTGCAAGTCAACACTTTGAAGGTTAGTTCGTTTTTTTGTTTATATTTAACGATTAGGAATGTAGATATAACAGTCTGTTGTTCCCAAAATTGTGTTTTTATAGCTCAATCGTGATTTCCTCAACAGATGCGTAGGATTAAAATAATTTATGTATGGCGCTTTAAAAAAACAATATCTAGCAAACTTCTAACATCCTTCTCGTGCTGAATTCTCTAAAACACAAGCAAATTAAATTTGAATAAGATATTAATATTCGTAAATTGATACATCGACAGCTAATAAATTTTCTCTCTAGACATAAAAATAGTTTCAAGTATCACAGATGTACACTAAAGTGAAACATAGCGTGTTAAAAACACATGTTTTCTCTACTTCTGATGAAATAGAGGACAGAATTATTATAAATTTCGTATTCAAATTTCAATTTAGATATTATTATAAATTCCAAAACTCAAATTAAACTCGCCTTCTGCCTCGTGATCTTGGCTTTATGACCAATAATTTATTTTAAAATATTTTTTTAATACCATAATAATGAATATTCCAGCACACGAAACAGGGTAATTCAGAACGCTTTGTAAAAAGGTTATAGATGTTGCAGTGTCTTTAATTGATTACTTACTAGTATTTTTTGCATTTTTACTCAAAAACACGAAAGAGATATTATTAAATAATTAATGTGAATGAAAACGTTTTTCTTCTAGAAGTTTTATTGTATTTTAGATGAATGATTATATTTCATATTAATTGGGTAATGTGGAGGAACCTAGAGAGGTATGTCAGGATAGAGTAGTGTGGCGGTCCATTCACTCTGCCTACTCCTGCGGGGAAACGGCGTGATGGTTTGTTGTTGTTTTTATTAGATTGAATGACATGGTTCGCCCTTCTGAGGCATGCATAATCTGAGGCATGCATAATGCCTTAGAAGGGAGGGATTCGTATTAATTATTTAATATAGAGTTTTACACCATTGTTTAAGAAGTAATAAAATATGTTAAGGATTAATTGTATCTCAATAGAGACGAAGATGTAAATTGTTTTTGGAAACAGAATATGGTGGTCGAGGCGTTTACAGGACTTACCTGTCATCGCTTTATGTTAACAACATTCTCCATTCCGCCCTTCTTACGACCACCACGTCAGACAAATTTTTTGAAAGATGTATAAATTTGTCAGACTTGGTGGTCGTAAGAAGGGCGGAATGGGGAATGTTGTTAACATAAAGCGATCCCTTAACCCAACCAATGTAAACGCCTCGACCACCATATTCTGTTTCCAAAAACAATTTACATCTTCGTCTCTATTGAGATACAATTAATCCTTAAAAATGAATAACCCGCGATGGGTAAAATCCAGTATTTGTCTACAAGTATTTGTATACATTCAAAAACAAACAAAAAAATTAAAACAAGAGTTTTTTTATTCAATCAACTCTTTGTCAATATCTTAAATCACACCTATTCGAGTAAAAAAATAATATTTGAATAATGGTTCATTTGTGTAAGATGTTTGAATCGGTAGTTCAAAATGACTTGTTATATATTGTCTATGGTTCCACGACTGAGAGACGTTTCTTCAGTCAATATTAAAGGCCGCGAACAAATCACAGGCATTTTGATGAAACACGACGTTGTGATTTTTATGCCGAATTTATCGCTTATGAAGGAACAACGCGATCACATTTCTCGCCATATAAATTTCACATATCTCCTTCTTAAGCACATGTTTCTTGCCAATAAACACAGGGTTTATATGCCCCCTCCCTCCCGGGCGCTCTCGACTCGTATGAATCCGTCTCCACTGTTTTTTTATGGCACCCTTCCTTGCATTTGACGTAATATTTTATTATACGGAGTTATATACCTACCCGCGTACCCCCATATTCATTTTACTTATTCTAGCAGCTTAGAGAAAACTGTTTGACAGATTTATTGGCTACCCGCTTTGTTATAACGTTCAAGCATCATTCTATTGAGAAGCTTTTGTAAGTCCCGTACATTCCATGCCCTTGCCGCCGCCTCGTGGGCACAGATAGACCTGGAATCACGCAACTTTGCCTGTGAACTGGTATATGTAAATATAATATAGATTATAATAACGTTTTGCTTAAATTGCAGACACATATTAATCACGATATGAAAAACTTAAGATTATTAATTAATACGAATGAAAACATCCGTTTTCTAGAAGTTTTATTATATATTATATTATTGGCTTGTATCGCGTTGTTAACGCATTATCAAACGTTTGATAATGATTTGGCATTGCGAAACATGTCATTCCCATACAATATAATAAAACTTCCAGAAAACATTTTCGATATTATCACACAACTTTATGAAATTATTTTATTTATAACCTAATAATAAGTGAACCAAAATATTGAGGTTATAGTTGTAAAACAACTCATTAAATATTGCATATTTATTATGTTTTATGATGGTGACATATTTCGCCTTACTAGGGCGTTATCAAATGTATTTGTAATGTATATTAAAAACATTTGATATTACCCTAACAATATGAACCATGTCCCTCTCATTAAATAATGTAATAGAACTTCTAGAACGTAATAGAACTTCTTGGCAACGAATGTTTTCAGAAATATTTATTTTATGCCAAAAATTACAGTAAATAATTATTATATTGTATTTGATTATCATTACCTTTATGGTGGCACTCCATAAATAGTTATGTTTTAGGTACACTTGAAGATGGAGTATATCCATAACGCGTAGTATTTTAATGACATTTAACAATATATCAAAAGTGTTTAATTGTATTAACATCTGTAATCTTGAAGTTTTATAATATTAGGTCCTTACATATGAAATTGGCGTTTTGTATGGGAGGAACATAAAGTTGATTTTTTTTAATATAATATATTTATTTAATCAAAGTATGTACCATTGCTATCTATGCACTTTTGCCATCTCATAGGTAGTTCAGCCATCCCTTTACTAAAAAAACCATTCGGACGGGAATCAATATAATCTTTGAAGTCGGTTTGGACTGCCCCATCGGAGTTGAATTTTTTCCCTTGCAAGAAGTTATCCAAATTTCGAAAAAAATAGTAATCTGTTGGGGCAAGGTCCGGAGAGTACGGTGGATGTCTTAGATATTCCAATTGAAGCTCTTCTAATTTGGTAGGCGTCTGCTGTGCAGTGTGTGGTCTAGCGTTATCATGAAGCAGCAGTGGCCTAGAGCGATTAACCAGCCTCGGTTGTTTAGCAGCTAGCTTTTCCATCATGGTTTGCAGTTGCTGACAATAGACATTTGCCGTAATCGTCTGGCCAGATTTAAGAAAGCTGTAGTGAACGACACCAGCACTAGTCCACCAAACGCTCACAAGTAACTTTTTTGGAGTCAATTTTCGCTTGGGGAATGGTTTGGCTGGTTCGGCAGGGTTCAGCTATTGCGATGAGCGCTTCCGATTATCATACAGGATCCACTTTTCATCACAGGTTCGATTCAAAATCCCTTCATTATTGTGCCGGTTGAGTAATGCAACGCAGCAGTCAACGCGCGTTTGTTGATTTGCTTCACTCAATTCGTGAGGTACCCACCTTTCAAGCTTTTCCACCTTCCCAATTTGCTTCAAGTGGATTAACACAGTTTTATCACTAACACCGCAGCCTGCAGCTAACTCGGACGTGGTTTGCGATGGGTCCGCTTCCACAATAGCCTTCAATTCTTCATTATCAACTTTGGTCTCCGGCCGTCCACGGGGCTTGTTCTGCAGGTCGAAATTTCCAGAACGAAAACGTTGGAACCAAAAACGCACTGTGTTTTCTTTTGCGGCACCGTCGCCATACACATCATTAATCCTTCGAGCCGTTTCTGCAGCACTGGTGCCACGGTGGAACTCGTACTCGTAAATAACGCGATATTTCAAGTTTTCCATTTTGTAAACTGAGTGACGCAAAGAAAAAAAACAATTGAGGAAAAAACAAATGAATTATAATTTTCGAAACACAAATACTTGAGTAAATAGCTGTATAAATTTGAATTTGGAATTCCTAACCAAAGAGAAGATATTTGAGATCAAAGTTGCCAGTACGGCAAAACGCCAATTTCATATGTAAGGACCTAATATTTATGAGAATAACATGTTTCACATTGTTATCAAATGTGAACTAACTAATTAACTAACCATCACACTGTCTTCCCGAAGGGATAGGCAGAAAGAATGGAATGCCACACTTTTTCTTTCCTGACATATTTCTCTTGTTTCCTCAACATTCATAAATCGTGTCATGCACGCACGTCGATTTCTCTGACTTCTCACGTGGCCGACATTCAATATTTGAATGATTTATTTGATCGTGCCACCTTTTTCTCGGTTTTCCTCTATTTCTAGTTCCATTTACACCGTAAACGTACACTTTTTTTACCATTATTTTTTCATTCTTTCATTCCATATGTCCAAACCATCCTAATGATCCTTTCATTATTTTGTTCATAACACTGTCATTCACACCACATTCACTTCTTATACTCGTATTTTCATTCGAACACTATTGTGCACTGCCATTTTAGCTTATTTGGAAAGGCCTTTATTTGCGGTGACAACTTTAAGTGCACCGTTCGCTTTGTTCTCTGCACCCACCATTCTTATCAAAGTCTTAAATGCACTAATAATGCATTATGAAACATTTGATAATGTCTCAGCAAGGGGAAACACGTCATGTAAAATATTATAAATTTTCTAGAAAACAGACGTTTTCATTCGTATTAATTATATGAAAAAAAAAATTAACAAAGTGAATTTTTTTTATATTTTTAACAAAAATACATAAAATAACTCAATCCATATAAAGAATTTGAATTAATTATATGTAGAGTTTGTCTACACTTCATTGCTAATTGCCGTTTATTATCTACTTAATTATTAATAAATTAATAGAAACGTAATAAATAACTAAATTCAATTCACTTCACAGTTCATCTACATTTTGTATTAAAGACCATTAAAAATATAATATATCTACCATCTGGCATTTGATGTGAACATCGACTAGAAACTGTAAATCAAGTTCGTATGATGGAATTAATTTAGAATATTATTTTCTTACAAATACAACCGGTCTTAAACATCAGGAGTTGATTCATAAATTCTATAAACTCATAATTCTACACGGAAATATAATAATTTATTATGAATGCAATATGATGGCACATAAATGTAAATGTAAGGAATTGATAAACGAAGTCCGATCCTTACAAAGTAGGTGTATCTCCGTTCGTCCTGGCTTTGGTACAGGGCCCCAGAAGCGCTCCTACGCTTATTTACAAGGATTCCATATTGCAACATTTTATTTGCATCGTTTTGCTACTTTATTGAGTCATCGTGAGAATCCAGCCAGAGCAAAAAAATCTGAAGACGCCGGAATTTACGTTCAAATATATTTTGATATGAGAGCGCGTTCTGAAATATTGGCCATCTTTTTTTCATATCTTTGCGTCATATGAGAAAGGATCATATCAAGTAAAGCGACTCTGGAAAAATTACGGTTTTAGATATACATTTTTTTTTTGTATTACGTATAATACATTTTTCGTATTTTTATATGTTACGCAATATGTCCAGATTAAAAAAAGTGTTTTCATATTGTAAACAAATAAAAAAGGGTAATCATCATTTGACATGGCTCCATTCCATTGCAAAAAATAAGGGAAGGATTAACACATATCCATTTGTTCTGATTTATTAGTTTATTTTTTGAGAACTCGAACCGCCATCTTGGAGAGTATCCATCTTTATGTTCCGACAATTCAATTATTCTTCAACAGTGTCAGTATACGAGTATATGGTATTATTTTATTTGCTAACATGAAGAACCAACATATTTCTGGTGATGCCAATGGGGTGAACAATAAAACAGCTGAATATAATCGGGTCAGAGATCGATAATTTTCACAATAATGAACAATGTTCAAGAGTAAATTCTCCATATATGGGAGTGTTACATTCAAATATGAATTTAAAATTATGTCAAATCAAATTAAATCAGTTTATTTCATCAATAGACATTACAAAATATATTTTTAAGGCATCTATTGAGAACAGGTAAAATAATATATTGTGTATAGTATACTACCAGAAACGCATGAAAGATGGTTCAACATTAGAAAGACAGGATACTCTCCAGAATGAAGAGTATTTGCCTTCTGAACGTACTTTTACTAATATGAAAGACGTCGATCTCCGAGAAGACCGCGTTCAGCAGAGTAATTGCTCTTCAGTCAAATAAAAAAAGTCAAATAAAAAAAACAGTAGCCTTTAAGCTCTTAAGAATATTAATATAATATTTAATCGGGTGGTAGTCTAGTGGATAGAATGCTTGGTTCCTGATCTAGGGTTCAAGCTTGAACACGACTAGATTACTGTTTCATATGAATGACGTCTTTCGGCTCATATTCAAGATTGTACAACATATTTTATATCATTAATAAAAGTCCCTATTTGTCAATCTTATTATAATAAATAATTGTACAACACAACAACAAACCATCACGCCGTTTCCCCGCAGGGATAGGCAGAGAGAATGGACCGCCACACTACTCTATCCTGACATACCTTTCTAGCTTCCTCTACATTCATACAGCGAATCATACACGCACGTCGATTCTTCCGGCTTCTGACATGACCAAACCTTTAAAATTTGATTAATTTGGTCATGCCATGTTTTCCTCGGTCTACCTCGACTCCGTACTCTATTTACATCGTTAAGGTATACTTTTTTAACCATTCTTTCTTCACCCATGCGCTCCATATGTCCGAACCAACGCAGCGATCGTTTCAATTGTAAATATGTATATTTTTTTTATAAATTCTATGACGAATCAACAAAAATATAAATTTCATTTATTTCTGTAGAATTAATATGGATGTTTACATCATTGTTCAAGAAACAAAAAAACCAATACCAAAGGTTGAAAAACATTGACTCAAAATTTTAATCAATTATGAATTTTATCGCGTGTAACATATCTCACTTGAAAACTGGAACACCGGTTATTGACAACTTGATTTGTATTTGATAAAAGCTCTTTGAATCTCATATCACTATCAACAAATTATAAATTATGTAAAAGCTGATACGTGTAACGCAAGCTGTGAATTGTTTTTGGTGGAATTGATTTTTTTCTTAATCGTGTTTATACGAAACATCTTCTGAGAATAGAAGAAATGCAAACATTTCGACCTAACTAACTGGCTAGCCACCACGCCGATTCCTCGTAGGGCTAGGCAGAGAGGATGGACCGCCACACTGTTCTATTCTGACACAACTATCGCGCCTCTTTTACATCCACACATCATGACACGCACGCTCGCCGATTGTTCCCACTTCGAACATGGCAGCCTTTCAGTATTTGGTTAATTTAATCATGTCATGGTTTTCTTGGTATTCCTCGACTAGTCTTTCCATTCGCATTATTTCTATATATATTTTTAACCATTCTTCCCTCATCCATTCGTTCCATTCCAATCCTTTCTTAATTTTATTTATCACGCATACATCCGCGTTATATTTCTTTCTTACTTCATTATTAGATATTCTATCATACATTGCTTTTCTGCACATTGTTCTTGGTGACCTCATGTCTACGGTATTTATCCTACTTTCTTCCATTTTCTGCCTACTTCAAGCTTCACTTCCATACATAAGGGTCGGGACTAGAAATCTTTACTTCAGTCGATATATTTCTTTTAAGACCTATCGTGGGTATAACCTTTAGAGATAACTAACTGAGAGATTTGCAGAACCCGCAACATTGATGACCTTGTGAGATGAAGTATCAAGATCAGATCAGATAGTACCAAGATCGCAATACACGAGACTCCAGAGGTTGACCACCAAGAAGACAACCAAAGAGATGAAAGAATGTTAGACGTATTCATCACAGGATCAAAATTGATATTCTGTCTGAACAGATCGCAAGAGTTACAGAAAACAAGAATAAGAAGCGTTCATACTTTACATTGGATGCTGGAAGAATGGACTCGATTCTACATAAATCAAATGGACGGAATTAATTACTAAAGGTCTGCTCTTTAATGGAGTGACAAGACTTGTTATGAGAGCCGTTGATAGATTTTCTATACCCGGGTTTCTGGTTGGGTTTTACTTTTATTTCCATTCACATATTTCATCCGAAACATTAATACATTTATTATGTTGATTTGAAATTATGTGTTTTTAAAATTAATAATAAACAAGTGCGTACCCAGCGATAATTTCTTCATAGTTTATAAGCGATAAATCACTTTGGTAATTAAAAATATAAGTTTTGTTTATCGCTTTGATGAATTATTTGATTAAATCATGATATGCTCGAGTCGTTAATGTTTCTGTGAAGGAGGATATCATCAAACGTGTTTAAATAATGACTTAAAATTATCATAAATCAAATCAAACATTGTTTAAATGAATATAGTTGTTAAAAAATATATGACATGAATCTATAACGAAAGGAATAAATAATTAAATATCTCATTATTTCATCTTTTTTTTTTTACTTGGTTTCGTTATTTTTTTATCCTTGTTGGTGTTTATCTCAAGGATGATAATGTACACATTTTTTTTATATACAGTAGAGTCTAGATTATCCGACCTAAACCGGCCGCGGCAAGGTCGGATAACACGGAAAATGATATAAACGACATTGAAAATGTGTTAATTTTATTTGCACATCGAAAACTTTTCAAATATGTACATGTAACATAACTGAATGTAACGAACTTAAACATCAAAATGCACTTACGGCAAAGTAATCAAACATGCGAAAGAGCTACTTAAGCACTGAGGACTGTCGCCTGGCGCGCGAATATAATGCGTGCAGTCGGGTAAAGGAAAGGGGCATTGCCCCGGTAGGTCAGATAACTCGGAAGGTCAGATAACCGAAGGTCGGATAACCGAGACTCTACTGTAATAACATACTTAACTTCTTACATATTACAACAGATAATAATAGTAAATAATGAAAAAATAAAATTCAGAAGATGGCAGTGAGCTGCTAAAACCAGTCAAAGCCCTAGAACTAAGTGTAATAGAACTTAATATATGCTATAAATATTTTTTTAATTAACTTAAATTAACTTTAAGTTGTCATCGCAAACAAAAACCTATCCAAAAAAGCTAGAATGGCAGTGCACAATGGTGTTCTTCTAACGACCCTTATGAATGGAAGCGAAGCAGGGAACTGCCAAAAGAAGGATGAAAGTAGAATAAATGCAGTAAAAATGAGATCTCTTAGACGAGTGTGTGGATACTCTGTGTATGATAGAGTGTCGAATAAAAATATAAGAAGTGAATGCGGTGAGAATGATGGTGTTATGAACAAAATAATGAAAGGATCATTATGATGGTTTGGTCATTACTTACAACGAATTTTTGTCAAGTAATTTCAAATAACAATTCATATTTTGATAATGATAATATTCATTTTATAATATATGGTAATAGTAATCAAGGAGGAAAAAGAACTCCTGTCCCTTTTATATCAGCTATTTTAGAACATCCGGTATCTATCGACGGTCTCGCTCCCATAACTAGGTCAATCAGCGCCTTTCCCAAGACATGCTTCAGTATTTTATCAAAATCCATACCATCATCAAGGCCTTCACTGAAGTATTGGTGTTAAATATAAATTGGGCAATAATTTTTAGCGCTAATTTTGATACTAATTATATTGTTAATAGTTATTACATAAATTCAGCTAAATTGACGACCTTTGTGTCAGAGTGGTAAAAACTATGATGTCATGCCACACTGAAGTCTCGGATTCGATTCAAACGATGAAAGCGTGATTCTCACACTGTACTTGGTCTGGTGTAGAATTCGAGTGACAATAAAATGGCGATAGATTAGCTACCTATCTCATAAGAATCAATATAACAGCTTAACCCCTTACATTGATCCGGCTCGCGCTCTAATGGTGTAAAGAACGATTATTAAAAATAGTCAACGATGTGAATGGAATACGAGATCATCGATGGAATACGAGATCATCGATCATCGAGAGAACGATTTATATCGTTCTCCCGATGATGAAGATGTAAGCCTTCGAAACATGTCGAGAAAAATAAACTCAAAAGTGGAAAAAACAGCGTTTTAATTCATAAAAAATCGTTATTATGGAATTCTGCAGTGTTAACGCGTTAAGTTTATCTAAAACTAAAAAAAAGAAATAATAATGGTCGGCCATGTTAGAAGTCTGTAGAATCGACGTGCGTGTATGACTCGCTGTATGAATACGAAGGAAACTAGAGATGCGTTTCAGGATAGAGTATACCATTCTGGAGAAGTAGCGTGATGATTTGCTGTTGTTATTAAAACATAACTAACTAACTAACTAACCATCACGCCGTCTCCTCGAGAGGGTAGGTAGAAAGAATGGACTGCCACACTTTACACTTTAATCGATGCGGCACTCCATTCTTCTCTTTTCGCCCCCGCGAGAGACGCGGTGTGATGGGTTGCGTACCTCATCGCCACCAATAGGCATCTCCCGCGCACACTTTGATCGTCCAACGTCTACAAAATAAATCTAAAACAAATTATATAAAATACAATGATATAAAATAAAATAACAAATAAAAATAATTTAGCACATAATGTTCTTTTAGATGGAGCACTTGTCGTCAGCTGGACGATCCGGACATTTGTGTATATTGAATTTTTTATTCCACGTTATCCACTGTTTTAAAACATAAATACACCTAAAACTTTTAACTACTAAATGTACTTAGATATCCGCGTCATCCCTTACCAGTGCCAGTGATGCGAACGTATTATTTTCCTTGCAGCCCCCGACCTGGGCCCCCTCGCCGCCCTCTACTCGCCCTGCGCCCCCTCCCCTGCCCGCCCCGCCCCCGATACCCTGGCACAAAAAGCGTCCATAACTCCTCAAACAACGGAATGATATATTTGACACGAGGCATTATGAATTGTTACAAATATTACAATTCCACCGTAGGTTAGTACATATTTTTTTCCGGTTTGTTTCCGAATTAACATAAATAAGACATTTTATTTAAGGCGGCCTCGCCCGTGACAGGTGAGTTGTGGGTACCTACTCACGGTAGATTGTGGATTCCTTTGTATTTATTCGAAGATTTCGGTATTATTTATTGTGCTACGCTTGTAACTTATCTTACATAGATACATTTATTTGAATGATTGTTCCACATTATTATTTTGAGCTCTTTGGAAGATTTGTTTGTGTGCCGGGTACTGTATTTTGTTTTAACCTTTCGATAATAAATCGATATATTTTTTATTATTTTTTTACAACATGAGATATATTATTAGTTGCGCAATTACTTTAATTAAAATTCTCTGTGTTTATTTTTGCAAGAACAGCGGTGCAAAACTAGAAATCAAGTATATCATATTGAGTAAAATGTATTATTATGTCTGACTCGCTGTATGAATGTGCAGATAGATAGAGAGGTGTGTCAAGATTGAGTAGTGTGGCTATCGATACTCTTGCTACCCCTCTGGCGAAATGGCGTAGTTTGTTGTTGATGAGGAAAATGTATATTTATTAAGATTTGTCATTTCTAATGTCTAATACGAGATAACGGATGACGCCGCGTATTTCGCACTTGGCGGGAGATTGGATTGACATTTTTCACGAATTGTGTTGTCGCGTCGACACTTCTCAACGTACTGACCTCGAACCGGTCTCGTTGCGGAGGGGAAGGGTCAGGCTACACGGAAGTGTAGCAAACATGTCGAAAATAAAATCCATCCGGTCGTGCGAGCCTCAGTACACTTACTTTCTGGATATGCCTTATATACGAGTATACTATATTCGGACCACTTTTTATGTATATAAGCACGGTTTTGTCCACTTTTAAACCACCACACCAAAAATTAAAAGTTTTTTTTTTAACAATAAAAGTAGGGAAAGATTTCCAGTTTGTTAATTATAAATAAATATACCAATATAATATTATTAACAATATCTGCTCATAAATCATCAAAAAATTCAAAAATAATTATTACGAATGAAAACGTCAGTTTTTTAGAAGTTTTATTATATTTTATGGGAATGACATGTTTCGCCCTTCTAAGGCATAATCAAATGTGTGTGTGACATTTGATAATGCCTTGGAAGGGCAAAATATGTCATTCGCATAAAATATACTAAAACTTCTAGAAAACTTACGTTTTCAATCGTATTTTATTTAATATTGAGTTTTACATCATTGTATAAATACATAAAAAAGTAAAACTCTTTATTATGTATTGATTATAAAATATGCCTTATTTTATTTGTTTTAATTTCATTCTCATTCTATTTATTTTAGTTCTGATCTGTTTCTGCAGCTCTTCCAACAACTGGTAAGCAAAAAAATATTATTTTATTAATATTATTATAGTATTTATTTAGATAAAAGCGTACGTTTTCATTTGTTTGCAAAATATCTGAATTTTCACCAGAACTCATTAGAATAATCTAAAACTAACTAACTAACTAACCATCACGCCGTCTCCCCGAAAGGGTAGGCAGAAAGAATGGACTGTCACACTTTTACTGATGCGGCACTCCATTCTTCTCTTTTCGCTCCGCGGGAGACGCGGTGTGATGGGTTGCGAACCTCATCGCCACCAATAAGCATCTCCCGCGCACACTAAACCTAAAATAATAATCTAAAACCTTTAGTTTTATTAAGACTATAGATTTAAAATTAAAATTAAAATGATTAAATATTCTAAATAACTATTAAAAATAATCAGAGTTGCTGGTTTGATTAACATTTTTCTGTAAGCAATGAAACTATAAAAAAATATGCAATAAGATATATTGTTTAATTTCATTATTTAAAATTAATTTCAACTAATAAATTCCTATAACCAATAAAAAACTAACTAACCATCACGCCATTTCCTCGGAGGGATAGGCAGAGAGGTTGGATCGCCACAATGCTCTGTCCTGGAATACCTCTCAGGATTCCTCTACATTCATACATCGTACCATGCACGCACGTCGATTATTCCGACTTCGAATGTGGCCGCCTTTTAGTAATTGAATAATTTGGTCATTACATGTTTTCCTCGGTCGTCCTTGGCTTCTTTTTCCACTCACGCTGCTTGTGTACAACTTTTTAACCATTCTTCTCTCATCCATTCGTTCCATATGTCCAAACCATCTCAAGGATCCTTTTTTAATTTTATCCATGATGCAGTCATCTGCCTTACATTTCTCTCTTATTTCATCCTTCGGTATTCTTTCATACAACGTTTTCAATAATATTTATTTATATATGTACGTTTTAGCACATATCTTTATATTTTTAAAAAAACATACTTTACAGGCCAAGTAGGTTACAACAGGTGTTTGTTATTTGAATCTACATCAATGTCATTTCATTCTTAATTATGCTATCAATGTCATACGAAAGACTTCAGCCGAAAAATTGATCAGTAAATTAAATCTGATCGAATTTAATGATCGCATTCCGTACCAAGGTTGTCACCGACAAATCCATCATTGACGTGCCGTGCGGTTTTTTAATATTTTATTATAATACTAGTAAGTTTGTAAGTGGTAAGAATTATATATACCTGTATATTTAAAAAACATTATAATAAGCATTAAATGTGTAGCCACACACGAAAACCCCTATTACCCCTACCCCTGTCGTCGTTTATAAATAAAATAGTTTACGCCTGTCAAAGCCAGCGTCCCTGATAAAAGCGATCGCAATAATAACAAGCTTGAGGAAAATAATAATACTAGCTTAATTAGCTTGACGAAGATATTATTAAAATAATAATAATTGCTTAATTAAATTGAGGAAGATAATAATAAAATAATAACAATAGCTCAAAAAACTTGTTGAAGATAATAATAAAATAATAATATAATATGTTAAATATTAAAGCGCCATTTTCGTGGTGTCATCACTTCATGGGCGCATTAAGACGTAGTTTAAATCTATAAACGAATACTGCATCTGATATTCGCGGTCGGTTTGAAAACAATAATATTTTTAAAACTAACTAACTTACCATCACGCCGTCTCCCCGGAGGGGTAGGCAGAAAGAATGGAACGCCACACTGTTCTGTCCTGACATACTTCTCTCGCTTCCTCTACATTCATACATCTATTCATGCACGCGCTTCGATTTCCGACTCCTCACGTGACCGACATTCAATATTTGATTGATTTGATTTGATTGTCTTCACTAATTCTTTCCATGGGTCCAAACCATATTAATGACCCTTTCCTTATTTTGTTCATAATACTTTCATTCGCACCACATCCACTTCTTATACTTGCATTTGTCACTATATCATATACAGATTTGTCACACATTCGTCTTAGAGGTCTCATTTCTACTGCATTTATTCTTTAAATTGTAATATTGTAGACACAACTTTATTATTTTATAATTAACCGTCGCGTTGCCATGTGGTCAATTGAGTTTCCACTGCCAATTTAAAGTTGATTTTCTTAAAACCTATGGACCCTAATATTATAAAAAAAATTGTAATCCTCCATTGAAGTGTTCTCAATATTTCGTAATAAAAAAAAAAGCAAAAAATTACTTCCTTCATCCCAAAAAAAAATATTTTCTAAGACTGCCCTCACCTTCATTCGTGTTAAGGTAGAATTTGTTTTGCTAATATTTACAACTTTATCAAAAGTGACAAATACTTACTCGCTGTTTTGAACATATTATAAATTATACTTTGACCTTTTCAATAGGTACGTAATGATACCGACTGGATGAAAACGCACCACGTAACTTGATAATATCAGAACTGTGAAAATATTAACACTTTACCAAAAGGGACAAATATTAATACGTACTCGTTGTCTTGAACGTACTATACATTTTGCCTAGGTGCCTTTATCTTCGCCCCGCGTGCAGACAAGTTTCGACCCGACTTTTAGTCGATTTTTAGTCGCCCGTATGTTATGACGCATTACATATCAGAAATCGCATGGTTCCAGAAAAAATTAATAATGATATGTTTTTCAAATAATCCATGTATGTTATAGATATCGATCTATTCCTAATGAAATTCCCTACAAGATGACATAAATTAAATTTTGATTCATCTAGTCATATGCTTGATATTTAGATAAAGTTAGCGGTAAACTGAACTTACCACATGGGAGCAAGCGTTTTGTTTTGAACACGGTACGTTAAGGGTTAATACGAATGAAAAGTCAGTTTTCTAGAATGTCTATTTATTTTATGGGAATGACATGTTTCGCCCTTCTAAGACATTTGATAATGCCTTAGAAGGGCGAACCAAACCATTCCCATAAAACTTCTAGAAAACTGATGTTTTCAGTCTTATTAGTTATTTAATATGGAGTTTTACACCATTGTTCAAGAAACAATAAAATATTATTTTGTATTTCTTTAAAAAATTAAAAACGAATGTTAACGAACCAGTAGCCTTTTGATTTATATATATTTTTATTTATTTACTCCTCTAAAAAGAGGAACATGTGAATCTAATCTACAATTTTAAAAACTACTAATACAAATACTTGTAGACAAATACTGGATTTTACCCATTGCGAGTTAATCATTTTTAAGGATTAATTATATCTCAATAGAGACGAAGATGTAAATTGTTTTTTTTTTGGAAACAGAATATGGTAGTCGAAGCGTTTACAGGACTTATGACCTGTCATTGGTTGGGTTAAACGATCACTTTATGTTAACAACATTCCCCATTCCGCCCTTCTTACGACCACCACGTCTGACATATTTTTCTAACTTGTATATTATATGCTACTATGTTGAAACACTTCACATTTTTTAGGTCCATCTGTTTCCAAAAAAAAAAATAACAATTTACATCTTCGTCTCTTCTTCTTCTTCTTCTTTATGTGTCCTGTCAGGTCTCCCTAACTTTGACTATCACCCTAAAGTGATGACCTGGGGGAAAATATCCAGAGTGGTTTCCCCTTGCCTTCTCTGGAGGATTTTCTGTCGGGGTTACCTTCCCTTAGCTGGGTGTATCCAGTTTTATGGCGCTGGAAGCTCGCCATTCGTTCTCTCTCTATCTGCTATGGCACTTAGTAATATGTGCCACATTGCCCGGGGTTCGCGGGGTCTTTAAAAGACATTCTCTATTGAGATACAATTAATCCTTAAAAGTTATTTTTCTGTTGAAAGATTCGTATCGCAAAAGTTTTACATCTCACCCCTGCAAAATTTCATATACCATACATACAAAACGCGTTTGATAGTATCTGTGTAGATAGGCATACTAGGACAAAAAATATTGTTAATCACAATGGGTCACTTTCACCGATACATTCCCGTGGTCCTGCGACAATGGGCCCTACCTCCGAAGCGAGATAGCAGCGGAAGATAGCCGTCAGTCTGTGTGTGAGGCATGTCTATAAATTCTCCTTACTTCTTCTTTATAACATTATTTATTGCTGTCACGCATCTTCCCCTGTAATTTGAATTATTTTACGCTGATGATTCCGAACTTTTCTTCAACCAAATGTTCCCATTCTAGTCTTCGAACATAATTCCTACATAAATAAATCTTCCCCCTTACCTCCGTGGTGTGCTTTTAGATATTATAACTGGGTAGCAGGTAATTTTACTGAATTAAGCAATATATTATACGAGAATGGAATTAAGTTATGATGTTAACATTTTTTCATATGAGGCACTCGCTTAGTAGTTAAACATTTTAATTAATACGATTGAAAACGTCAGTTTTCTAGAAGTTTTATTATATTTTATGGGAATGACAGGTTTCGCCTTTCTAAGGCATTATCAAATGTCTAACATTTTAAACAGAATCAAAAGTTAAACATTTTATTTATTTACCATAATTATAAAAATAATTCAACTGAAAACTAGTTGGCTTCAAATGTAATTATCATTGTTTGTTTAACACAAAGTGTTTTTTTAGAGTACAAAATAAATAAATTATTTACTCTTTATCATATATATTATATATTCTTCTTCATGGTTACAATCCTGAGGTTTGGTCTGCAATAAGCTTCACTCGTTTCCTCCAATCAGTCCTGTCTCCAACTAGTGTTTTCATCTCTGTGTAGCTGTAATATATATTATAAATACATTAAAAAATTAATAATTTTAAAAAATTGTGTAATTTTTTATTTATGTATACTTGGTTTTAATTCACAAAAGTTTGTGTCTATTCGGCCGGTTTCGGCAGCTCGCTGCCATCTTCTAGTGGCAGAAAATGACTTCTGGTCCCAGAAGATGGCAGAAAGAAGAGAAGGCACAAAAATTGGTGGATTTTAACTAAATATACTTTTTTTTCAGTACTTACAATAAACTTCTACCATCAAATATCATTTTTTTAATATCAATGTTTTGAAGATAATCACATGATTTTACTGAAATCTCTTGATGGAAGTTCATTTTAAATAATAATTAAATAAAACGATGTTTTTTAACTACTTCCACTTTTGTCTTTATTTAGACAGCTAAATAAAGACAAAAGTGGAAGTAGTTAAAAAACATCGTTTTATTTAATTATTAATCAATGTTTTGAACTGTAATTTCTTGAACTGTACCATAAGTGCATTAGAAATAATGAAAATAATAAAAATTATAAAAATAATGTCAATTTAGTCTTATTTCGCTTGTTTTTTATAGTTTTTCTGGAACAGAAGACGAAGGGAATAAACTTTTTTTTCTTCATAAATATAAATTCTAGCACCCCTAATAGCAGGTTATCATTTTTAAGGAGGTTTGCAGGTTACAATAAATTTCTTTTTTTTTAATAATAATGTTTTGAACTGTAATTTCTTGATAAACTGTAATTTCTTGAACTGCTCATTGTAAAAAAAAAACTAACTAACTAACCATCACGCCGTCTCCCCGAAAGGGTAGGCAGAAAGAATGGACTGTCACATTTTAACTGATGCGGCACTCCATCCTTCTCTTTTCGCCCCGCGGGAGACGCGGTGTAATGGGTTGCGAACCTCATCGCCACAGTTGTAAACAATGAAAATAATAAAAATAATAAAAAATAGTACATATTGTTTCATAATTTGAATTTAGTATTATTCCGCTTGTTTTATTTTTAGTTTTTCTGGACCAGAAGACACATGGAATAAACTTTTTTTTTCATATATATATTAATTCTAGCACCATATAAAACTGGTTTGCATTATGCAAAAAAAAATGTTGAAATCAAAGTACCTGTACATTTCTTTTATTGTAGTGTTGAAGGGCTCATTTTTCATTGTTCCTTTAACAATGACCTAAAACCTACATCTTATAAATTTATAAAATATATTCGAAACGTCGAATATATTCGAAACTTCGAAATATATTCGAAACTTCGAACGCTTGCGGAGAAGTTTATGGCCAAAAACCGTAAGCTTTTCTGTGCGTTTGTCGATTTGCAAAAAGCCTATGATCGAGTGAACAGAGAAAAACTGTGGTCAATCTTGTCCGAATACGGAGTGAGCACAAAACTGATACGGGCGGTTGCTTCTCTCTACGAAGGGAGCACTGCCAGTGTTAGGGTAAATGGGGACATCACGCCCTGGTTTGATATCACGAAGGGTGTTAAGCAGGGCTGCGTGATGTCCCCTTGGTTGTTCAATCTGTATATGGACAAGTGTATGAAAGAACTTAAAGGTATAAATGCTGGTGCTAAGATGAGTGATCTGTCTGTAAACTGTCTGCTTTACGCGGACGACGCCGTTCTCGTTGCGGATAGTGCGGACGAATTACAAGTCTTGGTGTCGAGAATGTATGAGGTATGCAAGTCGAACGATTTAATGATGAATGTCGGAAAGTCAAAGGTGTTAGTTTTTGAAAGGGAAGAGCAAATGACAGTTTGTAATATTAGTGTAAATGAAGAGAACTTGGAACAGGTGAGCGAATTTGTGTATTTAGGTAGCATGTTCACAGCGGATGGCCGAACGGACAGTGATATTGAAAGAAGGGTTGGTGCGGGTAACAAAGTGAATGGAGCTTTAAAAGTAGTTATTGGAAACAAGAATTTATCAATGAAAGCGAAAATGGCCGTTCACAATGGAGTTCTGGTTCCAACCCTTATGTATGGAAGCGAAGCATGGAACTGGCAGAAGAAAGATGAGAGCAGAATAAATGCGGTAGAGATGAGGTCCCTAAGACGTATGTGCGGTAGAACGATGTACGACAGAATCTCAAATGCTGATATTAGGAAAGAGTGTAGAGCGAAAGAAGGTATTATGAACAAAATTATGAAAGGTTCGCTTCGTTGGTTCGGACATATGGAGCGCATGGGTGAAGAAAGAATGGTTAAAAAAGTATACGTTAACAATGTAAATGGAGTAAGGAGTCGAGGTAGACCGAGGAAAACATGGCATGACCAAATTAATCAAATATTAAAAGTTGGTCATGTCAGAAGCCGGAAGAATCGACGTGCGTGTATGACTCGATGTATGAATGTGGAGGAAGCTAGAGAGGTGTGCCAGGATAGAGTAGTGTGGCGGTCCATTCTCTCTGCCTACCCCTGCGGGGAAACGGCGTGATGGTTTTGTTGTTTTGTTTGTTAAGATATCTTATTAAGAACATTAATATCAACATGTAAATACAGGTCGTATATTTCCTGTACATATGTAGGTACTTATATTATATTTATATATTGTACGGTATTATATAAAGGAAATTTTCCGATACTCACTCCGAGCACGTGTTACATTGAGAATATGATAACAGTAAATACTCCCGCATCCCGCATGGGGTACATGAGTTTCTACTAGAAAAAATATTCATTCAAGTTTCTAGCCTTACTCGTGAAATTCAAGTTTGTCAATCTGTGTATAAATTATAGAACAACGTTTTTTTTACACGCGTAATGTATTCATCGTCAGAATGTGTAATGTTTTCATCGTCATCGTGAGAACGTGTAATGTTTTCATCATCAGAAGATTCCTTGAGGCCCTATGCACCACGGAGGTGTGACAGGACAAAAATAAAAAAGAAAGAAGAATGTTTTCATCGTAAGTTTACAGTTTATTTTATTGCATTAAATATACCATATAAATAAAAATAAATGTTTGTCTGTTTGTCTTCGATTTTCTCGAAAATTACTGAACCGATTTCGCTGAAAATATCACAGTTTATTCTTACTAGTCCCAGGAAGGCTTTTAAATTAGAATGAAATCCAATATGTAAAACTGTTGCTAAGTAAGAAAAACATTAAGCCTGTCAAGTTGTATTGAGGCTAGCCCATAGATATTTCACTCTAGTATGTAATAAAAAAAACGTTTATTTTTAGAAAATTTTGTTTACTAAGAAAGCCACAATCATTTTTTACATACCTATATGAAAATGTCAGTTTATTACAATACAAACCTCATAAATTGCCACAAACAAAATTTATCAAGTACCTAACTAACTAACCATCACGCCTTTTTTCGGAGGGGTAAGCAGAGAGGATGGACTGCCACACTGTTCTATCCTGACTCTTGCGCATCTTCCGAATTCATACATCGTTACACTCACGCTCGTCGATTGTTTATACTTCGAACGTTGTCGCCTTTCAGCAATTGGTTAAATGAGTGATGCCATATCTTCCTTGACCTTCCTCGACTCCTATTTCCATTTACACTACTTGTATATAATATAAATTGTTAACCATTCTTCGCTAATCCATTTCTTCCGTGTGTCCAAACCATCTTAGTGACCCTTTCCTATTTTTATTTAGGACGCATTAATCCGCCATACATTCCTTGCTTACTTCATCAATAGGTATTCTTTCATCCATTGTTTTTCCGCACATTCCGAATTAAAATTTATCAATGAAAGATAAAATGACAATTTCCCAAATTTTATTACAGATATTCATACTTTGTTCTTTAAATAATCTATTGGTCGTAAAACAATCTTCAATGTGTTATTTTAAGTTTTATATATAGGTGAATAAATATTTCTAGCTAGTAAATTGTTCAACCTTTGATTTTGCGTATTTCCATGCCTTGTGGTTTCTTCTGCAACCGATGTTTCGGAGATCGTTACATTCGTATTATTAAAATCCTAAGAATAAGTCGACTAATCGTAAAAACCATACACAACTTTTCTAGTGCAATTAGCAACATATTCTTACTAACTAAAAAAAAATTATCGGATTAAAAATGCAAAAAAAGTTATCTAAAAAAGTATTAATGAAAATAAATTTAAAATATTGTCGGTTTCAACTTCTTAATCACCTCTATCCAGCTTTTGCAATATACAATATTTCAGAAAACATTTTTTTCCGAATTCAAATTTTTATGTATTGAAACACTGTTTTTTTGCACATTTAATTATATTTTTCCGGACATGTTTCTAATATTTTACACCTTCATCATCGGGAGAACTATATAAACTAACCAAAAATAAGCTAAGTACGCGTGTAACTAGTATAAATTAAAATTAGACAGAATATTGAAATAGCTATATAATATAATATAATAATAATACAATAGGTTAATGTTTTATGCTTCAAGTTTATCAAAAAAATTGTAATTAATACGAATGAAAACGTCAGTTTTCTAGAAGTTTTATTATATTTTATGGGAATGACATGTTTCGCCCTTCTAAGGCATTATCAAATGTCACATATGATAATGCCTTAGAAGGGCGAAACATGTCATTCCCATAAAGTATAATAAAACATCTAGAAAACATACGTTTTCATTCATATTAATTATTCAATATGGAGTTTTACGTCATTGTTCAAGAAACAATGAATAAAAAAAATGTATTTGTTCTTTCTTAATCCATGATGTAAAACTCCATACTAAAAAAATATATGAATGGAAACGTATGTTTTCTATAAGTAAGTATGTTTTCTTAATAAGAATAAACATGTGATTCCCATAAAATATAATAAAGCTTCTAGTAAACAGACGTTTTCTTTCGTATAAATTATTTTAAAAAACATACTTTTATACTGTTGAATTGTATTGTATCAGTCATTGTAAATTTAGATATATAACTAGGGTATGCAATATATTACCAGCATTAATAAAATATTCCTAACTAACGAACCATCACGCCGTCTCTCCGAAAGGGTAGGCAGAAAGAATGGACTGCCACACTTTAATCGATTCGGCACTCCATCCTTCTTCTTTCGCCATCGCGAGAGACGCGGTATGATGGGTTGCGAACCTTATCGCCACCAATAGGCACCTCCCGCGCACACTTCGATCGTTCAACGTCTACATAATAAATCTAAAACAAATTATATCTATTAAATACAATGATATAAAAGTTAGTTAGTTAGTTTTATCTTGATTTTAGTTTAGTTAAATCTCGTTTCATAAGTCTATAATGATAACTGTGTTCATTCATTTATGTTTGTGGTAACATGCAATTGGCCTTATTTGAGTACTTCTTTGTGTATTTTTATATATGTACTTATTCGCTGTTTGTTACCCTAAAATAAATTAAATTAAAAATTAAATTAAAATAAAATAACAAAGAAAAATAATTTTCTTATGATTTGAAATATTCTTATGATTCTAGAAAACAGACGTTTTCATTTTTATTAATTGTAAATAAAATGCATATTTTGATATTGTTAAATTGTACTGTATCAGTGGCTGTAAATTTAGATATATAATTTAACTAGGGTATGCAAGATGTTACCAGCATTACAAACATATCTTACAATTCAATAAATTGGCAGAAAATATTTTGGTCGCATTCGTGGGACACGTTCACACCCGATCGCTGCTCGGCTAAAAACGCAAAGACAGTGTCTGGGCTGAGAGAAGGGCGGGGAGTCAAAAAGACACAACAGTCTGTGCGGGGCGGAGGGCGGCGCGGGCGGGGGCCCATAAAGGTGCGTAATGGTGGTCCATCGGAAGGAGTGAGTGGCGCAATGCCGCATCGATTAGCGCCGGCTGCAGCGGGCGGCATCCTTCGGATCAATCTATGCGAAGATTGGTATTCAAATCTCGCAGAACGCCTGCTTTTCGAATTTAGAAGGTAGCCATACTTATATATAAGCATGAGAATCAAATTCAAATGCAAATTGGCCGGTTACATTACAGTTAAATAGAAATAATTTGTAAATTTAATTTTTTTTTAATATTCTTACGAATGCATAGCTACCATGCTCTCTCATGTAGAGATACCTCAGAATTTTTTTCTGAACCCGCTCCAGCATAACGAAATATTTCGTTTCGTGAGGACTCCATATCACAGAACCACTTTCGTGTCTGCTCCGAACCAATCCTTGAAAACTCTGCCGGTCCGGACGATGAAGCCCAACATCCTCAGTGCCGTGCCACAAATCCCTTTGTGGTGTGGCATTATTAGCAATAATTTATAATATATATATTTATTGTGGATCATTAAGATGGTTTGGACACATGGAAAAAATGAATGAAGAAAGAATGGTAAAAAAATTATATGTTAACGATGTAAATGGAACCAGAAATAGAGGGAGACCGAGGAAAACGTGGCATGATCAAATAAATCAAATATTAAATATCGGTCATGTGAGGAGTCAGAGAAAACGACGCACGTGCATGACACAATGTATGAATGTTGAGGAAGCGAGAGTAATTTGTCAGGAAAGAAATGTGTGGCAGTCCAATCTTTCTGCCTACCCCTTCGGAGAGACGGCGTGATGGCTAGTTAGTTAGTTAGATTTCTAGAAAATTGACGTTTTCTGACTAACTCCTTATTAACCATCACGGTGTTTTCGCGGAGGGGGAGGCATAGAGGATGGACTGCCATACTGTTCTGTCCTTACATACCTCTCCAGTTTCCTCTTCATTCATAAATTGTAATATGCACACTTGCCGATTTTTCCGACTTCGAATGTGGCCGCTTTTTAGAATTAGATTAATTCGGTCATGCCATGCTTTCCTTGGTCTTCCACTGCTTCTTTTTGCCCTAACACTGCTTTTTAAGATGTACCTTGCAACTATTCTTCTCTCGTCTATTGTTAGCAATAATTTATAATATTTTTATTGTTTCTTGATAAATGATGTAAAACTCTTTATTATACCATTAATACGAATGAAAACTTCTGTTTTCAAGAAGTTTTATTATAATTAATTGGGATCACATGTTTCGCCTCTGTAAAGCATTATAGGCATTCTAGAGCATAGAGAGGCGAAACGTGTCATTATAATAAAACTTCTACGAATCAGACTTTCATTCGTATTAATTAAATAATTTATAGCACATTTGTTCTTGGTTTTTACTCCAATTTTTGTTTTGTTTATCGAACCAACTGATTTTGCTTATTGGGAGTGAAACCTACATTTTTTCTTATAAATCTACATCTAAATGATAATTCCACATTTTTTAACTAACTAACCATCACGCCGTCTCCCGAAGGGGTAGGCAGAAAGAATGGACTGCCACACTTTTCTTTACTGACATATTTCTCTAGATTCCTCAACGTTCATACATCGTGTCATGCACGCGCGTCGATTTCTCTGACTCCTCACATGGCTGACATTCAATATTTAATTTATTTGATCGTGCCACGTTTTCCTCGGTCTTCCTCTATATCTATTTCCATTTTCATCGTTTACATTAAAAAAATTACCATTCTTTCTTCATTCATTTTTTCCATATGTCCAAACCATCATAATGATCATTTTATTATTTTGTTCATAACACCATCATTCGCTTCACTTCTTATAGCATTCACTTCTTATATTTTCATTTGACACTCTATCATACACAGAGTATCTACACATTCGTCTAAGATATCTCATTTCTACTGCATTTATTCTACTTTCATCCTTCTTTTGCCAGTTCTATGCTTCGCTTCCATACATAAGGGTCGTAAACATATATTTGAAGGCAGGTCAATTTATAATAAGCTATAAATTGTTCCACATTTATTATTTATTTATTATTACTTTAATAATGACGTGAAACTCCATATTTATATTAATAAAAATATATATAATTAGTTTTTTTTTTAGAATGACATGTTTTCCCCTTGCTATGTCATACTTCTGAAGAAAAGTCGATGTATAGAAGATTCTTTATATTCTATGAGAGTGGCGTGTTTCGTCTAGGTAGGAAATTGATTTTTAAGACATTGATTTTCTTACGTCATTTGTTTTTAAAGGTGAAAAAAGATTTCTTTAAAACCTGTGAATGTTTGATAATTGAATATTTGACAAGGTTAATTATTGTCATTTTTTTAAACATCATCATACACATCAAACTTTCAGTACATTCAAAAAAATAACAGTTTGTGTAATATTTTAATATGTTTTCAATAAAGAATGATAGATTTCTTTTACTTAAATTTTTGTAACGACTATGGTATACGTATTGTATCCGAGTGCTGGAATCCACTCTATAGCAAGCTCTTACTTTGGTGGGTTTTACGTAGTTTGCAACGTGATACATCAGCATGTAATGCATGGGATTACGTATCGAAAATTTTCCAAAAACAGTCAGTCATCATTGTAAATAATAAAAAAATGGTTTTCAGTACTTGAACGTGGAATATATTTATTGTACACATATTATATTAAATACTCTGTTATGTACAATCATACGTTATAGGTTCTTCGCAGATAAAATCATCAATTGTAATAAATCTAAATTTATTTGTACCCATCTTGTATATTCGCCATCACTTTTGTTTTGTGGACTAAAATTTTAATAACTTTGATTCGCTTTTGGCATTTTGTAAAAAAAAAAAATACACCGAAGAAGGACGGGTACCGTGATATACGTATTCGTGAAAAGTGTTGTGAAAATACAATGTCTTTGAGAAGTTGTTAACTAAATTTATCTGTTTATTTTACGGCTGATATTATTTATTCAATTCCATCATAAAATGAGTAATAACATATGTCAAAGTAATTTAAATAAAATTTTATTACAATGCCATAGAGACCTATATGCATAAAGATGTCTTGTCTTTAAAGCCAAGTGATAACATGAGAAAAACATATATTGAAGGCAGGTCAATTTATAATGAGCTTAAAATTGAAACCAAGAATCTACTAGATAGATAAGAAAAGACCATAGCTTATTGCAGCAGCTGTGACATTGAGTTACAGAAATACTTTAATAATCATTTTTACATACTTGGTCCATTATGAAAGTAATGCGCATGATTTTATTGGGAGTCCGTGGAAAGCATCCAAAAGCGTGTTACAACATCCTAAGAAACATTCCCGTCGAGGAGTTTCAGGATGCCTTCCAGGCATGGAAGACACGTCATGGAATTTTGAAGAATTTGAAGCATATGTACCGTTACGATTAATACATTTATTTTTCCCAGATTCTGGAAATAAATGTAACATTGACCACAAGTAAATAAATAACCATTCGAACGATTTTTCTTCCCAGTTTCAGTCCTAAGGATTGGTATGCAACAAAGTCTTCAGTCTCGTTTTCCAATCTTCAATTCAATATAAATACAATACATACCACAATTGTTTTATTTTAACATGTATTTATGTAAAATGTATACAGTAATAGAGTTCTAAAGACCTGTCGTATACAAAAAAAAAAGAGACGCAATTCATATATTTTTCGTCAGTATTTTTCATTTCATTGTCAGTATTTTTCTCGACGTGTTTCGAACGTTTATTTAGTACAGTTTTCTTATTTTTCTTCGTTTCCTAGACCGTGATCCATGGAGCTGCCCGTGGCTATAACAAAATGTCTCCAATCCTTTCTGTTCTCTGTACCGTTGAGTAGAGGTCTCCCCCAGTCATCTCCTTAATCTGGTCACCGCGCAAGAGATCTATGTACCTCTACTTCTTATGCCTGTAACACTTTCTGTGGTAATACATTTTTACAGGTTACTCAGCTCTTCTTTCCTGGCAATGTGACCAAAGAAACTCAATACTCACCGA
Source organism: Lepidostoma basale (assembly GCA_022606425.2). Taxonomy (NCBI): domain Eukaryota; kingdom Metazoa; phylum Arthropoda; class Insecta; order Trichoptera; family Lepidostomatidae; genus Lepidostoma; species Lepidostoma basale. Next base: position 104,940 of record JAHDVF020000472.1, on the reverse strand, counting down.
CTGCATAGTACAGATAGTCTTCCTGTTATTTTAATTTCACAAAGGATGAAGGAAGTCGTTCGTCCTTTTGGCGGTCCACGGTATCCTCTGAATGCGACGCCAACACCACATTTCAAAGGCGTCAATCCTGGCGTGGTCACGAGATTTCATTGCTCCAAGTTTCAGCAGCGTAAATAAATATTGGGAACATAAGGGAGCGCATAATTTTAATTTTGGTGGAATTGGAAATACCTCGATCTTTCCCGACTTTGTTCAATCGAATTAGAGCATTGTTCTGATCTGTATAAAATTATAAATAATTGAATTATGTCCATTGGTAATCAAGTGTGATTTGCATACAATACGTATATCGTATGAATATTTATCAGAGTGTAAATTGGCTTGACACTTCGGCGATAAGATTGAATAAAAACTGAGTAACACAATGTACAGCAGAATGTAGTTACGACACAACCGCCTCCAGCCTGCTCGTGGATTGATCGTTTGAACTGGATTCTGTAATGATCATTTCTATTTCGTGAACATTGATCTATGGTCAGATTCCGTGTTAAAAGATCAGTGAAGGGCGGCTATGGTAGTGGAATATAATATTCAAACTAATTTTGATAGCATTATTATTAATATTACTTTGTAAATATAACAAATACAAGGTTAAGATTTTAGGTATTCCTCAATAATGTAATATTTTTACGCATTGATTAAGAAAATAATATTAATAATAATCAAAATATACATCTGATTAATTTTAAAAAAAAGTGTGGATACGCGGAACATAAATTAAATAGACAATATGTGCACCATCTAAAATGAACATTTTGTGTTAAATTATTTTTATTTTGTTATTTTATTTTATATTATTTGTTTTAGATTTATTTTGTGGCTGATCGACGATCGAAGTGTGCGCGGGAGATGCCTATTGGTGGCGATGAGGTTCGCAACCCATCACACCGCGTCTCCCGCGGGGCGAAAAGAGAAGGATGGAATGCCGCATAGGTTAAAGTGTGACAGTCCATTATTTCTGCCTACCCTTTCGGGGAGACGGCGTGATGGTTAGTTAGTTAGTTAGTTAATATTACTTTGTTGAATCGCTCTTTACATCATTACAGAGCGAGCAAAATCGATTTAAAGGGTATTGCCATCATATTAATTCTCGTGGCATGTGAAAGGTAGCTAATCTATCGCCATTTTATTGCTACGTGAATTCTGCACCAGACCAACGACAGAGTGATATTCACATTGCCATCGCCGGGAATCGAAACCGGGACCTTCGGGGTGGCAGTCAAAGCACTTACCACTCGGTCACGAAGGTCGACGATTATTATTATTACTTTGTTCAATCGCTCTTTACATCATTACAGCGCGAGCCAAATCGATTTAAAGCGTATAGCTATCATATTGATTCTCGAGACATGTGATAGGTAAGCTATTATATCGATATTTTATTGCCACGTGACTTCTGCACCAGACCAACGACAGAGTGATAATCACATTGCCATCGCCGGGAATCGAACCCGGGACCTTCGGGGTGGCAGTCAAAGCACTTACCACTCGGCCACGAAGGTCGACGATTATTATTATTACTTTATTCAATCGCTCTTTACATCATTACAGCGCGAGCCAAATCGATTTAAAGCGTATAGCTATCATATTGATTCTCGAGACATGCGATAGGTAGCTAATCTATCGCCATTTTATTGCCACGTGAATTCTGCACCAGACCAAAGACAGTGTGACAGGCACACGGCCATCGCCGGGAATTGAATCCGGGACGTTCGGAGTAGCAGTCAAAGCACTTACCACTCGGCCACATTAATTATTATAGTCTAGAAGTCAAAATCGTTTGGTACATATTTATAAAAGGTGATTTAGACACATGGAAAGAATGATGAAGGTGACGAAATTATGTGTAATACGACGTGAATGAAGCTAGAAATAGAGGAATGCCGCGGAAAACGTGGCACGATCAAATCAATCATATATTAGATGTCGGTGACGTAAGAGTATAAATGTAGAGGTATTGAGAAAAGTATCTCAGGACAGAACAATGTGATGGTTAATTCATTTTGCCTACCCCTTTGGGGAGACTTCGCGATTGTTAGTTAGTTAGTTTACATAAAAACAATGAAGTATTTATTAAAAATCGTTTTACGTTTTTTTATATATATTATTTAAATTTCATAACGATGACTAACGCCAATGATTTAAATCAATGATGTTAGAATTTATTGTACAATCTCTAAACTGAGCAGAAGTAGCTAGTATATTATGAAGAAGGAATCGGGTCATGTCCAGGCTTGAACCCAAAATATTAACAAGTGCATATATCTACGACTATTTATGACTACCATGCTGGCATCTTCCGAATGACAGTACAAGATGAAGACGTAATTTGTACACATATACTCGTACATCTTATGTTTCAATAAATTTTCTTTTAAGCTTTAAAACCTGGATTTTGTTAAAAAAAACAACTATTTTTTGTCATTTTAATTTTATTTTTTGCTTAAGGGTGATAGCCACAAGGTTGAAGACTTTATTCTTTAGGCATTGTGGTAATAATAATACACTTTTAGTAATATGTATTAACATCACTTTATTTGGTAACACCAACCGGTTTCTGAGCTTCGTCAGGGTGAGAGAGAAAACTGCTTTAAATTAAGTGCTTCATACGAATTCGTACGTTTATTTTTCTTCGTGTGCCATATTAGGTCTCCACGATATTGGCAATCGCTTCTGTGATTGCTTCGCTGTCTTACACCGCCCTGAACAACTCCTCCACGCTCCCTATTCCAGTCCAATCCTTAATGTTGCTTAGCCAATAAGTTTGCCTTCGGCCGGGACCACGTTGTCCCTCAAGTTTGCGCATTTATATAAGTTGGATGATCTCGTATTTGTCTCCACGCAAGATCGTCCCAGATAGGATATCTTATGGACCTAAATACGAGTACATTATAAATATTCTCTGTTGCAATGAGTTTTCTTCAAGACTTCTGAATTAATGATCAAATCTGTCCACGGTAGGTACTCGTATACGAAGCATTCTTCTGTGTAGTCACTGTTGAATATTCAACAAGTATTATAGTTAAAATAATAAAACAATACATGTCTTTGTTTGTCTTTGTTGATGGTATAAAATTTAAAGGAATCTGACATTGTTTGAAAATACCTTAGTATTATAGTAGCCGTGTTTTCGTACTGGTTAGATTCTGATATGAAATATTACAGTGTCATCGATAAATCTTGGTACCTACGCTATAGTCGCAATATCGACTGTATTGGAGGGTACTTATTTACGTGTTTTCACGCTTGGAACTATTACATAATAAGCTATCCGGCATATTTAACATAACACCGTGAACCTAAATATTCGACTATCGATTAATCAAAATAACAATTTCCAGATAGCTCGTGGGGGGAGTCACCCCTGCGGGTTACCTACTAAATTTTAATAAAACAAACAGCTCTCACATCTGAAAGGTCACGATAGCCTCAGAGATTACACCGTAAGGGTGCCCTATACATCTATCCGTGAAACCGTGATCCTAATTCATACTCGTATTATTTCACCCCCCATCCCTTTCGGTCGGTAATAAATTAAAACACCCTTAAAACACAAAACATTTCGCGTCACACGCTCCCGAGATAACGTCCCACCCGCCCCCTCCCCGCCCGGCACTTCAAACTACCCCCTCGTACACAAATAAGGGTAGAGCGGTGTTCCTTTGGAAAAATCATAAAATTTCCCGCTCTTGATTATGATTTGCCAATGTTTCCTGACAGTAACGCCTCGCGCTGGAGCAGACGGAGTCTTTCCGATGCTGTGTTATCTTTTATGCTAAATGTAATCGATGACTTCCGGGTTACGTTCGGGGTTATTACTCGAGAAAAAAGCTTCTGCGTATACGCGATACATTTCAAATTTCCGTGAAAACAACCTCAAAAATTCGAGAGAGATCGGCTTCCCGAATTCTGTTTAATTATTTTGGGCCCTTCGATGCTCGCAAAGCTAGAGATAAAAATAAATAATGGTCGTTGGAGATTGTATAGAAAATTAAAGTTTTCCTTTAAATAAGGACGGGCGTGTCTGTGTGAATCAATATCTCCATCGTTCAGTCAAGGAGGCTGCTGTATCAGGGAAGCGATCTTCAGCCGTCACCCACACAGCCGCGCGGCAGCACAGCGCCGCCATTACACAATACATTGCGAGCATTAAAGCGTATAGATAATGTGGCGGCCGCATTATAAATATCGCTGGAGGAGCGAGCATTCCACTAATCCCCAAGTTATCATAAATTGTCACTTTATGACATCCGAAATGAGAGCGGCTCCGCAAGGGTGGGCGGGGGTCGCCGGGGGCGGGCGGGCGGCGGTGGTGCGCTCGGGGGGCGGGGCGCCCTCCCCAGCGCTAAAGGCCAGTGTTTTCTTTATTATATTTTAATCTAAAGAGACTCGGAACGCATGTATTGTAATGCGGAAAAGTTCACGTAACGGTGAAGGATTCCAAATGAAATTTGTAATTTCTGAGATACCATTCTATCATTGTGTGTGTACTCTGAGCATTTTAATATGGGACGTTTACATCACAAGTAATATTGAAAATATTATTACCCCGCGGTGATTATACCGAAGCACGCTTATTAAATATTCTCTTGAATTTCAGTGCCATTATTATATTAAAAAGGGACTCGGTTGTGCCGAACATTATCTACGTTTTGATTACAAATGTCTTGGGTTAAAGATCGAAAGCAGTACGGCAATGAATATTCCGTGATCAATGCCTTTATTCGTGATATAATGCATACAGAGAAATTGATTCCAGAAGGTTACTAAAGACTTTGATAATTGGTATAATTTCGTTTTGATCGATGAATCCACACCTACGCGAGAACACAATACAATACGTAATACTTAATCTTAATTAACGTGTAAAAAACGAGGACTTGTCGCCAGCACCCATAAAGGAGTGGTACTCGATGTTGAATTAATCTAACACAGCCAACGCGATCGCTTTTTGAGATTCTAGTTGGTGCGGATTTTCCGTTAATATTTTGTTCATGAGATTTGACAAAAGACGGAAAAGCATAACAAAGAAGGCTCAGCTGCGCTTGTCTTTGAAGGCATTTCAATTAGAAAAGCGTCCCCGCGCACCCTCCCCGCCCGGCCACCGCAAGTCCCATACTTATTCGTATTCAATCAATTTTTGATGGAAAAAATAATGACGCGTCAGAGGGGGGCACGTACGAGGCTTAGAGACGCCATCGCCATTGGAAACAATTACTTTTTTCCCGCGCTGAAATGATGGATTAACAACACCTGTCTTAAACGCGGGAAATTGTTCGGCGCCAGGAGTGTTCAACTCTTTCGTGTGCAGGCGTAAACCTCTCGCGCGCTGCTTGTGCAATATCACGTATAAACGGCGCGACCCAAAGATTTCGACCGTCATTTCCTCATTTTACGAATATTGAGATTTTCGCTTTCCGCTCACAAGGAAAACTCAATGCATTTTAATTTCAAAGGCAAGTATTGAGTGACGCATTATTAGAGCGGAACCAAAATCCGTTCCATAAGAGACCTATTTTTAAAATGTATGCAATTCTTTAATTTTGTATTATATTTGCATCAATTAATGTTTAATATATACGAATCGAAACAATAAATTGACAAAACATGTTTTCTACCAAAAATTGCGTATTATATAAATAAATACCTAAAACGTCCTTATAATAAATGAGTTAGATCTAAAAAAAATGCATATTTAAGAAATAAAAACCAACTTTTTATACTATACTATTATATTTTACCGTACAATGCGTAGAAGACGATTTTTGTTATACTTATAACTGTAAAAATGCGTTTGTTTGTATATATATAGAGTACATAAATGAAGATAGAATGGTTTAAAAAGTATACGCTAAGGGATTTCGAACTGGAGGAAGATCGAGAAATAATGACACTACCAAATTAATCAAATTTTAAAGTTATCATGTTAGCATGTTAGACGTCGGAAGAATCGCGTGCATGTATAGCTCGCTGTATGAATGTGAAGGAATCTAAAGAGGTATGTCAGGATAGAATATCGTAGCGATGCATATTTCTGCCTACCCTTCCAGAGAAACGGCGTGTTGGTCATCATCATCGACGGCTGTCCCTCGTGTTCTAGGAAAACTATCCTTCACGGTTTTGGGTCCACATGTGGCCTAAGATGCCAATTTGGGGCATCTAGGGCAGGAGATGGTGTTGGCAGTGGAGACTCCACCGTCTTCCGATGGTCTCTCCTTTCTCTTCCTTCTCCTCTTCGCGGCGTCATCTCTGTGCTGTGCTTCAAAGTCCTGCGTTCCTTTATTAACTGTAATTCTCCACCAGTGGCGTGCGTAGGGTCAACCAGTAAAGCAAGCCCATCCGACTTTTATTGTTTTATAATATTAGTAGAGGGTCACGATAATGTATTTTTTCGGATTAAAAGAGTTTTATCTTTCTTAATTTGATTTCGTAAATTAATTCATTTTAAATCCCATTTTAGGCGTATTTTATTCTATACAAAAAATAATTTTCTGCGTCATCAAACTCGTGTTCTTTTATTATTTAATAATGTATTTACAAGTACAAGAAGAAATATAATGAATTAGAAATAACTTGTAAATAGGCAATAATAATAAATTTGTTAACATCGAAACACGAATTATAAATAAAAGTTCGTCAATAAATTACGTAATCTTTCTTTTCATAACATTTCTGCACATAACGTAAATGACAGATAACATTCTCACAATAGAAATGAAGTTCGTGACACATCGAATAGTAACATACTTCAGAGTGATAAAGCCCGGCTTCAAATCCATACAAAAAAATATAGATATCTTCTGGTGTATATGCACCTAGCTATATGATTACAAGACAAAAATACGTAAGTGCGACAAAGACCCTTTTACAATTTGCAAGCCCAATATGAAGCCCATCGAAAACAAGAAACAAAAAATGTGGACGTAGTTTCCTCTGACCTGATCCTCCGTGTGAGCGTTTCCTCTGGGTCAACTGAGTTTATATTTTTTTTCTTTGGAGTCTTGTCTCAGGCATTCTAATGACATGGCCAGCCCTTCGCAGTTGTCTCTGAACGATGGCAGCCTCAATACTCATCATATTAACCTCAGCAAGTATGCTGTCATTGGTCCGTTTGTCCTGCCATTTCACATTTAGGATTCTCCGAAGACAACGTTGGTGGGATCGCTCTAGGGATTGTATGTGTCTTCCATATGGGGCGTGATGGTGATAGTGTATTTAATATATCGTGGGTATACTGGCAAAAAACGTTAAGTCTAAAATCGCTGTTCTGAGAAATCGAACATTTAAGTTTTCTTTAAATTTGAAACATATAAGTGTCGTTGTCAAAAGTCAATCGAGGGAATTTTTTTCAGCCGAAGACAATAAGTAGAGTTAACGTTTTTTTCCAGTACAAAAATGTTCAACAAGACTCTTCGAAAAATATTAAGTTTTTTGAAGCTTTTAGCCTGTATGAAATACCTTTTGTACGATTTAACGTTAAATTTATTTTTAAAACTAGAGAAAAAATCTGTTTCATTCGACTTCGTGTATTTTGCCAATTTGTAGAGCATTGTAAACTTTACAATACTGCATCACTAAGTCAAAACTGCCAATTTTCGACTTAACGTTTTTTGCCAGTATACCCACGATATATACTCCGAAAATGGAAGCCCCTGGCTGAGCTTAGCATCTATCGTTCACTTGGAAACGAAATTAGCGCTAACTTGACGAACATAAACGACTTTTCCAATTTTTACCGCGTTACATTCGACAGCCTGTTAATATTTAATAATTCCAATAAGCTCTCGTTTTTACACATTTTCCCGAGGGAAAATATGCGGTTTGTTTAATAAGAGCTTTAAGCAAATTGAATACGCGCACTTTATCAAAACAATTTCTGTTGATGAGATGACGTCAAGTTTAAATGGATGTTCGTGCGTATTTTTCTTTCGCTTTAATGAAAATATATTTTATAATATTTCTTCAGTGACAAGTAAAGTTGTCACGAACTGCTGTGCTGCATATGAAAAGTAATACTGGATAAATATTGCCCCGATGATGATTTTCAAAGCACTGAATAACTTATTTCTAACTAACTAACTAATCATTACACCGTCTCGCCGAAGGGGTAGGCAGAAAGAATGGACTGCCACGCTTTTCTTTCCTGACATATTTCTCTCGCTTTGTCAATATTCATATATCGTGTCATATACCCAAGTCGATTACTCCACCCCTTTTCGTGGCTGATATTCAATATTTGTGTTATTGGATAGTGCCACGTTTTCCTCGGTCTTTCGCTGTTTCTAGTTCCATTTATATCGTTAAAATATACATTTTACCATTCTTTCTTAATTCATTCTATCCATGAGTCCAAACCATCTTAATGTTCCTTTCTTTATTTTGTTCACAATACTTTCATTCGCACCTTCTTATATTTTCAATATCATACACAGATTTTCCACATATTCGTTTAAGAGATCTCATTTCTACTTTAATCCTTCTTCTGCTAGTTCCATACTTCGCTTCCATACATAAGGGTATATACAAGAACACCGTTATGCACTGCAATTTTAGCTTTTTGGATAGGTTAAGAAAACACCTGATTAAATTAATGAAAGGTCAGTTTTTTAGAAGTTTTATTATATTTTATGGGAATGACATGTTTCGCCCTTCTAAGGCATTATCAAATGTTCATACATGTTTTTCATGTGTCCAAGCCTTCTTAATATTCCATTCTTTATTTTGTTTATAATACTTTCATTCGCACCACATTCACTACTTATATTTTCATTCAACACTCTATCATACACATATTTTCCACATATTCGTCTAAGAGATCTCATTTCTACTGCATTTATTCTTCTTTCATCCTTCTTCTGCCAGTTCCATGCTTCGCGTCCATACATAAGGGTACAAGAACACCGTTATGCACTGCAATTTTAGCTTTTTTGAATAGGCTTAGATAACACCGTATAATAATGACGAATTTTTATGAATTTAAACACTGGTTTTTCCACTTTTGAGTTTATTTTTCTCGACATGTTTACACCTTGAAGGCCTTTGAAACATGTCGAGAAAAATAAACTCGAAAGTAGAAAAAACAGTGTTTTAATTCATAAAAATTCGTCATTATGAAATTCCAGTGTTAACGCCTTATGTTTATCTAAAACCGTGTAATAATATATAAAATATACTCGTATACATTGTATAATAACGTGTTATAAGCTAGGTTAAATGCGTATAAATAAATCTTAAATTTCGCGACTGATTAATGCCGAGAAATCGGGTAAGAGCATTATTAACGATCATCGATTACGTTTATTTATGTATTTTACAAAAATCATTCCAATTTCAAAGTGAGGCTGTCCGGTCCGGTGATGGCCTCTTGAACTCGGAATCTCCCCCGACCGGCCAGCGCCATAAATTAAACGGCGGGAAACTTTAAAAATATATATGAGTAACATTCCCCGCGACATAAATCTCCCGTGAGTGCAACTGTTATAACACCTCAACCAGAGTATTGCTCGCTCAAATTACCGCGGCCTCGTTTGTCAACCGTTCTTCTGAGAGAACCTTTCTTTTTTAAGATGAACCAAACGGCTTATTATAACAAACATAAATATTTGTTACATTTAAATAACTTTGCTTTGTTTATGAACCAACAAACCAACTTCTCTAACATCAGAGCTATACCTGTGTAACAAAACAAACATATTAACAACAACAACAACAACAAACCATCACGCCGTTTTCCCGCAGAGGTAAGCAGAGAGAATGGACCGCCACACTGGCTCTATCCTGGCAAACCTCTCTAGCTTCCTTCACATTCACACAGCGAGTCATACACACGCGTTGAGTCCTCCGACTTCTAACATGACCATTGACCAACCTTTAAAATTTGATTAATTTGGTCATGCCATGTTTTCCTCGGTCTGCCTCGACTCCGTACTCCATTTACATCATTAACGTATACTTTCTTAACCATTTTTTCTCCATCCATGCGTTTCATAAGTCCGAACCATGGCAGCGATCCTTCTTCCGCTCTACATTCCTTTCTTATATCAGCATTTGAGATTCTGTCGTATATCGTTCTATCACACATACGTCTTAGAGAACTCATCTTTACCGCATTTATTCTGCTTTCATCCTTACCCCAAACTTATTTTCTAGGTAGGCTCTTTTTTATATACCTTGTATATACAACACTAACTTTAAAAAAAAAAATTAAATATCAGACATGTTTCGGACAACCCGGTCATTCCTCAGTGATATTATAAAGATATTTAAAAAATACATTATAAAATGCTTTACAAATATGATCAGTTTTGACAGATGTTATAAAGATTTATTTTGGAACGTTTATAAACGTCCTAAAATAAATCGGGTTGTCCGAAACATGTCTGATATTATATATTTTTTTTTAAGTTAGTATTGTATATACAAAGTATATAAAAAAATAAAAAGACGAATAAGGTATTTATTGTTTCTTGAACAAAGATGTTGAAATCCATATAAAATCATTAATATGAATGAAAACGTCTGTTTTCCAAACAAAAAAATATGTTTTATGGGAATATTTGATAATGTCTTAGTAAGCCAAAACATGTCATTCCAATAAAATATAGGTAATAAAAATTCTAGAACACAAGCGTTTTTAAACGGATTAAACATATAGCAAGTATTATGTATCTCGGATACTTTTGAAACACTCGTCTGAATTCTAGATTATTTTTTGATGTAACAAAATTAGCATGACAAACACAACCCTCATATTCACGGAGTAAATTCCTCCACAGGCCAAAGTCACAGTCAAATTAAGATGTGAGATTAAACCGCCCTACAACGGCTGATTCCGCTGTGAATACATAAATTCATAACTTATCATCCGATCTCGTGTTCCTTTAAATGGTGGCATGTCACATAGTCGAATGGCAGCGTGTGTGTGAGTGGATTTAGTCAACACACGCGCAAGTGTTACATAGGTGAAAACACAATGCGACCTCCTCTCAGAACCTGCCCTAAGCAACTTAATGTCTTGGAAGTCTCGTATTTAAATGATTCTAGCCGCTTTTGAACTTGACCACAGATATCTTTATGAGAACTAGCGTGTTATATGTGTGTGTTCTAATGACTCAACGAACATACACATTCTAAACAGGTTTTTCGTTTTACGTAAAAGTTGCATAATTTCTTATTTGATAACAGTATTTTGATTTCATTACTTAGTATTGAGGCGAGCGTGGAAATTGCTAAGATCAAAAAGCATGCCGAAGACAACATAAATGACAGGTCTAACAAAGCAACTGGATATACTACAGTCCATATTGAATGTTGCAACGCCATAAATTTTTGGTGTATCGAATTGCAGTCACGTCACTACAATGCTCTAACGATTCAAATCAAATCAAATGAAATTAAATCAAATCAAATCAGTTTATTTACTCAAAAGACATTACAAACAGTATATATGTTTAAGGCATCTTTTGAGTACTGGTCAAATATTATATACATAGGTAATACCAGGAACGCATTAGTGATGGTTCGACATTAGGAAGACAAGATACTTTCTAAATTCAAGAGTATTTTTCCCCTGACCGTTCTTTCACTAATATGAAAGACGTCAATCTCCGAAGAGACCGCGTTCAGTAGACTAATTGCTCTTCCCACCGATGTCACCAGAGGTAGATTAGTTCTGGCGGCCGGTAGGTAAAACAATATGTGCTGTCGCTGACGGAGATATCTATCGGGGACAAAAAGACCAACATCCTGGTTTCACTGGTTAAGAATGCAGATAACTATACACCACCCTGCACTACAAAAGCGATGCTACACAAAATTGTAATAATTAAGTATAGTGGTGTCCTAGTGGACAGAACGCTTGCCTCCTGATCCAGGGGACTTGTGGGATACGACCTGATTCCTTCTTAATAACAAGATATTAAGAAATTATTATAACATCTGTCTGAAAACTGACCATATTTGTAAACAATTTTACAATATTTTAAATATTTATATAATATCACTGATGAAGGTCTGGTTAGTCTGAAACATGTTTGATATTTTATTTTTTTATAATAAAATAAACATTAAACATCTACAACACAAAGTTATGGCGAACATAGAAGAAACAAGTTAGTTCTGTTCAGTTTGGAGATTGTATCTTCTTCTTCAAGTGCCCTGTCGGATCCCCTCAACGTTGGCAATCACCTCGGCGAACCTGTCCCTGTCCTGCGCCACTCGAAACAGCTCCTCCAAACTTCGGATGGCGATCCACTCCCTCACGTTTCGCAGCCAGGACATCTGTCTCCTACCGGGCCCTCGGCGTCCCTCAATTTTCTCCTCCAATATCAATTGGAGAAGGTGGTACTTTTCCCCATGCAGTATATGACCCAGTTGTGAAATCTTCCGAACCGTGATAGTTGATAACAGTTCCCTGGCAACTCTAGCTCGCCTCAAGACTTCGGTATTGGTAACCATGTCTGTCCAGGGAATTCTAAGCATTCGGCGATAGAGCCACATTTCAAATGCTTGGCGATTGTATAATTAATTATATTATCTTTTATTTCAATTATTGCTCTCTTTTTTAATGTAATCATTACAACAACAACAACAGACCATCACGCCGTTTCCCCGTAGGGGTAGGCAGAGAGAATAGACTGCCACACTACTCTATCCTGGCACACCTCTCTAGATTCCTCCACATTCATACAGCGAGTCATCCACGCACGTTGATTCTTCCGACTTCTTACATGACCAACCTTTAAAATTTGATTATTTTGGTCATGCCATGTTTTCCTCGGCCTGCCTCGACTCCGTACTCCATTTACATCATTAACATATACTTTCTGCATTAATGCGCTCCATATGTGAACCAACACAGCGATCCTTTCATAATTTTGTTCATAATACCTTCTTCTGCTCTACATTCCTTTCTTATATCATCATTTGAGATTCTGTCGTATATCGTTCTACCACACATACGTCTTAGGGACCTCATCTCTACCGCATTTATTCTTCCCTCATCCTGTGATTGTGAACGGCCGTTTTCGCTTTCATTGATAATTTCTTGTTTCCAATAACTATATGTTATCATATATGTAATCATAATATTATTCGAATCCAATTTTAAATAAATCTTCATTTCAAAATGCGCCATTTTCATAGGAGCGTAGTTGGAAAAAATGAACTGAAGGCGACAAAATAAAATTTGAATTTTTTGTATTTTTTTTATAGATCTGTTAGATTAGTAGCAATAATCGTCCAGATTTCCTCACACGAAATACCGCGTATTTATTATCATCCGGCGATCTTAGCACATGTCTGCCGGGGTGATCGCTCAATCATCGTCCATTAGCTACTTAGCCGGGCCTGTCGCCCAGGGCCGGCGGGCTCCGGGGCGCTGGCGGGAGCTAATCACCTGAGGAGGTTAGGTGAGGTTAGGTTAGCTAAATGCCCGGTGACTAAGACTGATTGATTGCGGACCCTCGAAAAAATTACCGTACAAATCCGCCGGTAATTATTTTAGCGAATGTGAACAGAATAACACAAGACCTACTAAAAATAAGGTCCTACTCGAGGACGTACGAAGTGTTTATTTAACCCCTATAGTGCGGCTACCTACATTTACAGTATAAAAAAAATGGTAACGAACTAATGCAGACTACATTTGAAGCACATGTTTGAAAGTTCTTCCTAAACCTTTATACTTTATTTATTGTTAATTGAACAATGATGTAAAACTCCATATTAAATAATTAATGCAAATGAAAACGTCAGTTTTCTAGAAGTTTTATTATATTTTATGGGAATGGCATGTTTCGCCGTTCTAAGGCATTATCAAATGTTTATTATCATTTGATAATGCCTTAGAAGGGCGAAACGTGTCATTCGCATAAAATATAATAAAACTTCTAGAAAACTGACGTTTTCATTCGTATTAATTACTTTATACTTTAGTTTCTAACTACTAAATTGTAATTATTATAATAATAAACGCGAATGTTTAATGGTTTTACTTTGTTTTTTTAATTCATATAATTTCTTATACAAATATCAGTTACAAATTTGTTTCGCCTTGCGAGGGCATTTTCAAACTGAGCCTAGTCGCCAAACAATGTGTCCTTATATTGATTTGTCAATATAAGGACACATTGTTTGGCGACTAGGTTCAGTTTGAAAATGCCCTCGCAAGGCGAAACAAATTTGTAACTGATATTTGTATAAGAAATTATATGAATTAAAAAAACAAAGTAAAACCACTAAACATTCGCGTTTATTATTATAATAATTATAATGGAGTTTTACAAAACAAAAACCTCAACAATTAATATACTAAATTGTACGTAATATTATGATGTACTGGTACCATTTGTCTGAGCAGTAAATGTAAAAACGCAGTTCAGGACAATTTGTTTTAACTGCAAATGAAGCAGGCCGCACATAGAGGTTAATATATCTATTTTTCAATACGTTTCTTATTTTATATCATGAATACATACACATATACATTTTTTTATTATTAAAACATGGGTTCAATCCTGGACAAGACAAGACACGTTAGCTTCCTCATAATAGAGAACTGTTATTATTGTTCACATTGTGTAATTAATTCTAATTCTTACTATTGATTTTAATCCTTGATGTTTTTTTTTATTCTTAATTCTAATATATATAGTTACATATTTTTTTTACATAACCTCTTTTAAATAATTGATTAACTTGGTCCTGTTATATTTTCCTCGATCTTCATCGACTTTCCATTCTCACTGCTTGTACACATTTTTTTTAAGGATTCACCCCTCACCCGTTCGTAACATCAGTCCAAAAAAGCATAATTTTTCTTAACCTTTCTTTATTTTTTTCATAATCTATCTTTATGGTTTACCCTTTTTTAAACACTTTTTTTTCAAAACCTTTCAAAAATGTTTTTATTTTACTCTCTCTTATTATTTCCATAATATTTGTATTTTATAAAATTTCTAACCTTTCATGTTTTTGTTCTTGGATACTTAGTCTTACAATATTTAAATGTAATATAACCTACTTCATACTATTTTGCTAGCTCCAAGCTTCAATTTTAAATAGAAGACATATTTTCGCAAAATTTTAAAATACAGCATAAATGATGTACGTAATACTCAGGTATGTATCACAAATTCTAGATTCAACCCCACACCACTTCCCTCGACTCACTTCACCCCTCTCCACAGACCCTCACGAAAGAGAGCATAGGTAATGAATCAATCATCCCCAAGAGACGCAGTCATACAGGAAACAGGTAGCCTCGCTATACGATATATCGCACCGTCCTGATTCCTTTAATTAACTTCACGTGTCTGAAGCATCAATAATACACACCCTTTGTATATCACACCTCTGTACCCAAAAGGTGCTACATATTCTATTTTATTACATAAAGATGGGAAGTCTTAATATTCAATTTTTTTATCGATTATTTTTTTCTAAATATATATATTAAATAATTGAATTGTGAAACACTATTATTATACGTATCATAATTTATATTTATGAGATTATCGTGACAGCTGTTTCGACAACCTATGTTGGTATCATCAAAGGTCTCAAACAACATTTGTTTGCATCATCAGGTGTTTAAAACAAAATTTGTTTGTAACACCTGATAATACCAACATAGATTGGCGAAACAGCTGTCGCGACAATTTCATTTAAAAATATTGGGATACGTATAATAACAGTGTTTCAAAATTAAAACTGCCAAAACAATATAACGAGAGAAAGAACCATTTTTTAAAGTTCATACTTGTATATACGTTCGAGTGACAACTTTTGTATTACAATACATATTTTTGATCCACCCAGATATTTGCAGCAAGCTGCTAAAACCGGTCAAAGCCTAAGTGGAATTAAACTAAATATATAGTATATATGAATATTTTTTTTATAATTAATAAGAATGAAGAAGTCAGTTTTCTAGAAGTTTTATTATCTTTTATGGGAATAACATATTTCGCCCTTCTGAGGCATTATCAAACGTTTGACAACATTTGAAAATTATGACTTCTAATGTTTGACAACATTAGAATAGAATGAAATAAATCTGTAAACAAAATGTAACCTTATATTGTCACCTTATTATTATAATTGAATGTTTAATTGTTTTTAAGAGAACACGTGTTGTTTACATGTGTACTATTTCAAGTAAATAAATAAATAAATACTGCCATAGAAGGGCGAAACTTGTCAACATCACGATCATAATAAATACACATATGATGATATTTGAGTTAAATAAAAACATTTATAAATATTATAAAATTTAAAAACAAAATAATATAAAAAATACTTAAATATTTATTCTTGAATAAAGATGTGAAACTCCATATTAAATAATGAATACGAATGAAAACGTCAATTTTCTAGAAGTTTTATTATATTTTTCATATATTATTTTATATTATATATTTCATAATAAAACTTCTAGAAAATTGACGTTTTCATTCGTATTCATTATTTAATATAGAGTTTCACATCTTTATTCAAGAATAAATATTTAAGTATTTTTTGTATTATTTTGTTTTAAATTTTTCAATATTTATAAGTATTTTTATTTAACTTAAATATTATCATATGTGTATTTATTATGATCGTGATATTGATATATAATATTAATCTTGCATTGAAATAGCGTTATGCTTACAGAGCGGCCATAACTCGAAATCAAATACTATAATACAAATTATTAACTTGTTGTGTACATATATTTTCTCTGCGTTTTTTATGAGTTATCGTATTCATTTCTAAAGTTATTATTAATGGTTGTCGTGTTCGACCGAGCCGTAATGAGTGAGCGATGGGCCGGCCACGTTCGCCCGCTAACCTATGGGATCCGAGTGTAATCATATTCAAGAGCGGGTACCTGCCCGCTTTATGTTATACTCCCCACAATACGCGGCCCCGCTGCCTTGCATCAATCATCTGTCAGGAACTCCATCTGGAGTGAAGAAGAACCGCCTCTCACTCCACTATTAATTCTCTACCAGGAGGGCGGAGCCAGTTGTCGCAGTAATGCTATGTGTAAACACGGCACAACTATGGAAAACGCCGACTTTGTTGTAGGTACTTACTTAGTCAATATTCTCATTTAACCCCATTTAAAATGATTTTTAACTGTAACGACTTAATACGAATGAAAACGTCTCTTTTCTAGATGTTTTATTAAAATTTATAGGTATGACATGTTTCGCCTTTCTAAGTAAGGCGAAACGTGTCATTCCCATAAAATGTAAGAAAATTTCTAAAAAACCATAAATTTTCATTCGTAATAATTATATAATATAGAGTTTTACATCATTGTTTAAGAAACAATAAATATAAGATAACGGCATTGAAATTTTACACGTTTTTAATAGAAATATTATATTAAACTGAAATAGCCCTTACAAATAAATTAAATATTATTAACTAAATAATAATTAATCTTACCACTAGACTTATTTCCTTCCCTTACTTAGCATTAAAAATGTTCTAATATTAGAATAAAATCTTTGATTTCCAGCTTAGATTCAGTAGTAGGTACTAGAATATAATGTATCTTATAAATTATATATTTTTTATTTAAATCAGAGAACACATGACCTTCGAATAAGTAACCTATATTAAAGGATAGTTTACTTATTCGAAGGTCATGTGTTTTCTGATTTAAATATTCAAAAAAAAATTATTTATAAGATGCATTAGATTCTAGTACTTTTGAATCTAAGCTGGAAATCAAAGTTTTTTTTTCTTATTTTTGAACCTTTTTAATGTCTAGTAATAGAAGGAATTAAGTCTAGAGGTAGGTTTTATTATTATTAAGTTGATAATATTACATTTATTTTTAATGGGTATTTTGTATTCTAAAATTTAAATGTTATTTAATGCACACTAACACCAAAGATTTAAATCAATGGTATTAGAATTTATTTTACAATCTTCAACGTGAGCAGAAAATAGCTCATTATTATGAAGAAGGAATCTGGTCGTGTCCAGGCTCGAACCCAAGTCCCCTGGATCAGGATCCAAGCGTTCTATCCCCTAGACCACCACCCGATGAATGTAGCCATATTAAATATTTATTACTTTACATTTAGTGAATTATTACAGCTACTCTTAGATGAGTTTTCAGCTTGGACAGCTTATAAATAAGTCGATAAATAACTCTGTTATGTCTGAGTTCCTCCAAGTGTTCTACGGACACAAAGGTCAAATTCGAATCCCGGCATTATGGGTTGCTTTGATAATATCTTTCATTACACTACTGCGGCAATGTAAATTTAAATAAAACTCATCAACCATGCATATAAGCGAATTTATTTTAGTAAATCGCTATTGAAGTACGGTGAGATTTTTAAATGTTAACTATGCCGCTTTAACCATTCATTACATATAGCTGATTGTAAGTAAACTGTACTTATGATGCTTATGGTGGGTTACCCTTTAATATGTAATATAAACATTTTATTGTTGACATTTGATAATGCCTTGTGACGTGAAATATATCATTCCCATAATATAAAACAAAACTTATAGAAAAAAGACGTTTGCATTAGTATACATTACGGTTTTTTATTTATTTAACCATAAATCGTAAATAATCTATTATACACATCGTATTATGTACGCTTGTCGATTTTTTCGACTTTTTTAATTGTAATTTTTCTTCACCATTTTTTCAATATTTAGAGATCCTTTCATTTATTGTCAACTTGTCTTTCCCATAAACCATAATAAAACTGCATTAGTAATTCTTTTATGTTCGCCATACTTTGTGTTGTAGATGTTTTATTTGTATTTTTATTTTTTATAGACTTTGTATATACAACACTAACTTTAAAAAAAATTAAAATTACATATCAGTCATGTTTCGGACAACCGGTCCTTCTTCAGTGATATTTTAAAGATAACTATTTAAAATATTACATAATATTTTTTTAAATATGATCAGTTTTAATTTGCATTTCCTAGAAAAAAAATTTTTCGCGTATCCATTTTATTCTCCACCCCCCTCAAAATTCTTCTTCTTCTTTTAATAGATCTGACGATCTGTGACACAGAAATCATGTCTCGTCGGATGATGAGATCCAGCTGTCCCTCCATCTCTTAGGCGGTCTTCCGGGTGGGCGGTGTCCGGAGGGGATTTCATAAGCGGCTGTATATGCAAGTCTGTCACCATCCATTCGGGTCCTACATGGTCCCTCCAGTATCTTCTTCTGGATCTACTCCACTGAACGATATCCTCTATTTCGCAAGTTTTTATTATATCTACGTTGCGGACACGATCTCGGAGGGTTTTTCCAGTGATTGATCTTAGGACCTTCTTCTCCGATGTTCTTAGTAGTCCCTTGGTTCCCACAGTGTCAGCCCGCGTCTCTACAGCGTACGTCATGATAGGTCGCATGCATGTTTTATAGATTCTGATCTTGCTGTAGACACGCATGTGCTTGTTCTTCCAGACCAGATACTTCAGGCATCCTGACACGGCAGAGGCTTTACTGACTTGTTAACCACTGTTTATTATTATATTATATGTAATGTAATTATATGTAAAATTCACCACTGTTTATTATTATATTATATGTAAATTTTGTGTTTTTGTTTAGTTATTATAATTGCCTTGATGAAGCTTGTGTCCGAGCGAAACTACAATAGTTGACATCAATTATCATAACCATACTATGGTTGAATACAAAATGTTTTATTATTATATTTTATATCTACGAGTATAAGTTTATATAATAATAAAGCTTCTAGAAAACGGATGTTTTCATTCGTATTAATTATTTAATATGGAATTTTACATTATTGTTTAAGTAGCAAGACTTAAGACTTCAATTATTCAAGAAACAGAAAATTTAAAAAAAAAATGTGAGTTCATTCGTTTTTAAATATGGAACGTTAGTTATTCGTGTTGGAAGTAAAGTTCAAGGGCCCATGGCAGCGGGCTCAACACACCCCTTAATAAATGGCATGGGCGGGATCTGGACGGAACACCGCGGAGTGTATCGAGACCGGACTAGATCATTAGCCCATTGGTCACGTGACGGCTGTTGCACGGAGCCATTGGACAGGATGTTAATATGGAACATTAATCAAACCGTCGCGGGCTGAAATGGCGGATGGCCGTTGTCAGTGCTCGTTCCTTTATGTCCGCGGGACCTTCCCGATGCACCTTTGTGTTCTGACGTCATGCGGGCTCAATTTATTTCAACGTATACATCATGAATTATCTTTAGCCTTCCCTCATCGATGATGTGTACCTAGTACACATTGCTTCTAAAAACATTAATATCTATACTTTCGTATGAAGCACTTAATCTTTGGTGTGGTGTAATTAAAAATAATTTATCCACCCTACATATTTGAACGTACGTGATACGTTAACTTTGACTGTACCATTCTGCGCTATCCCGTATCACGTACATGCTTGAGAAAAAGTAATATACCGAAAATGTACAAACTGTTAGGGATACGCGCGTCTGCCAACAACACTAGAGTACAAGTCTTCATAAATATGACAGTTTTACAAGGGGCAGGCGAAGTATGCGGCCGAGTATATGGCGTTTCGTAACTTAAAAAATAAAATAAATATATAATTAAATTTCATTAATAAAAAACCTGCTTTTTTTTTGCACGTTTCTCGGAAAATAACCTAAAAGTAGGGCGGTTAAAAACACTTTTAAAAGACTAACCATCACGTCATTTCCCGGAGGGTAGGCAGAGAGGATGGATCGCCAAAATGCTCTGTCCTGGCATACTTCTCGGGTTTCCTCTACATTCATACATCGTACTATGCACGCACGTCGATTATTCAAAGAAGAGTAATGTACTAGCTACCTATCACATGTCAATACCTTCGCAAGGCGAAACATGTCATTCCCATATAATAAAATAAAACTTTTAGAAAACACGGGTTTTCATTCGTATAAATGAACATGTTATTTATTTTGATTTCGATTAAATTACAAAAATGCACATTAATTAAGAGGTTACTACGTATACTTTTTTCTAGTAATTACACAAAATATCACAATAAAAAAATATATTTATGTGATCTTCTTTATTCGTGTCAATGGCAAGGCCTTCGCTCTTTTTTTTGTCATTGTTATGTTTAAATATCATATATTTTTAAATTAATTTCCATGCGCTTGACAAATTGATATATTTCCTGTTTTTTGTAAGACGTTGAGACGTAAGATTTTTTATAGAACTTTTTTATTGTTATTATAAATTGAGCTCACCACAAAAAAAAAGATTAAAATGTTTACGTCAAGTACTGCATCTTATTTCAAACTCAGAACACGAATTCCACCAAGATCCGAACGGCAGTCGGGATCCGTGATGAATAGGTATGGCTAGTGGTCTGAAAGGGTTTGAAATATTAAGATGCATTCGTCCTGACAGGAACACAGGTAGACTCGTACTTACCGTGCTGTATCATGATCTCCTCCTCACACCTCAATCTATAGCGGTACGTTTCCTTCACAAGTCGAAAACGGTTTTGAGAAAGAGATGCATATATAAATATCACTGATATGCATTCATTTTTAATAAATATGGTCGCTGTGTATAGACATACTTAATAATTATTATAAATACGTATGGAATAAAACTGAATAATAATCCAAATAAAAATTAATTAATTAAAAATTCCTGTATAATGTGCTGACGATTTTTTTTATTCACATATTTTTATATCATTATTTACAATGAATTTCTTCCAATAAATTTCAATTTACACCATTAATATTTTTAAAATAAATGTTCTTCTTCTTCTAGTTCCTTGTGGTTGACCTATGTGGTCTGTTCTCCAGAGTGTTGCTCCTCCTGTGAGGTTGATTCCCAGCTGTCCTTCCATATTTAAGGAGGTCTTCCACGAGGACGAGTCCCATGAGGCTGATTATGCAATGCAATATAGGGGAGTCAGGTGGTGTTCTTTGAACATGACCATACTAGTCCCTTTTTCGCTGTCTGCTCCATCTTACAATATCCTCAACCTCACATACCTCTCTTATTCTGGTGTTCCTCACGCGATCTCTCAGTGTATGGCCTGCTTTTGTCCTCAGTGTCTTCATTTTGGAAGTCCTCAAAACTTGTTTAGTCCTTACTGCATAAACAGAAATACTTTTTTCATATTATGATTCAATATATTATTGGCGGTCCACTTCCCAGGACGACGGAGATGCAACCAATAAAATGTCATCAGACCTATAAGAAGAAAAATAATAAGATGATTCAATAGATGTCGCTTTACTTTGGGGCCATGGGGGTAAGGCGCATAGGCAACTGTGTCAGGGAAGAAAAGGGTAGGTTAGGCAGGTACCTAAGGAAGAGTGAGGCGGGACTCGAACTCTGGACCAATCTTTACCTTCTGAGAACCATTGTTCGCGACTGCAACGATTAATCTTTCTCACCCAAAATAATTATGCGCTGCACCGGGTAATTTTTTGTCGATGACGGCTACATATGGGCGCACATTATCTACCTCGCGTATATAATAAATACTCTCGACTGTGACAAGGTATAAGGGAGTATTCCGCGTTTTCGTGTACTAAAATAATATGCGAAATTCATACTATTAGATTGATGTCATTGGTAGAGAAAAAGCTAAGATGGCATTGCACAATGTAAGGTGTTCCTTTACCGAGCCTTTACGTATATATGTAAACCATAGAACTGGCAAAAAAGGATAAGCGTAGAATACATGTTGTAGAAATGAGATCTCTTTGATGAATATGTGGAAATCTGTATATTATAGAGTATCGAATGCAAATATAACGAAAGGAATAGATTTGCTAGAATATTATCAAATGCTCTTTCGCGTTGCTTTAGCAATATCATATATTTCTCATATTCTTATATTTCAACTTATTGAACGCTAAGGCAGTAACACTGTGGAATTCCATCGTAATATACTTAGGAAATTGAAAATAACTTTGTTTAATCCACTAATTATTTAGAAAACATTTAAAAACACGACATGTTTCGGAGGATACCTCCATCATCAGGTGTAAAAATATAATTATAAGTTTTTATATTAGTCTTTTTTTGTTTAGTTTTTATTATTTTTTACTTGTTTTTCTCGAAATTTAAATAGTTTTACATATATTTTGCTGATTTAACATGTTTTTCATTGATTTACGAAATTTTATACGTACGTATCAGAAACGGTAAAGAAATATAATGAGGTATTATTTTAATGATGAAATTTAATATATTATATATTTAATTTTACACCATTATTCAGATATCAGTTTAAAATAATATAAATTTTTTAATGAAAGAGTATTAAAATTCATATTAATTTGTTTCTTAAAAACATATACACAACATGTTTCTTTGCTGAAAATTATTTTCGATAAAGGGGCCATAGATTGTTTTATCTCCCACGATGCAGAACCAACCTGCCAATGGTTATGCCGGTAGGTAGAGCAATATCTTTGCTAAATAAGATTTTGTGATTGTTTGGCTCACCTGAGGGAAGTAATATCTTTATTATAATTGTATCTTCATTTGATTAATTTGTCATCAATCTTATGTTTCTCGCTCTTTTTCTTGTGTATTACTTATTATTGTGTATCTTGAGTGTATTGCAAAACAATTCAGTAATGCTTTGGATATATTTAAATAAATAATTGAAATGAAAATGCTTCTTAGGTGACCTCCTCCATCCTCAGGTGTACATATTTAATAGTTATGTTGGATATAATATTTTTATTCTGTAAAAATAAATAATAAATAAAAGTGCATTAAGCAATGTTAATAGTTCTATTCCAAATTTCAAATTAATTACACGGTATTAACGCATCAACATACAATTAAATATGTTTTAAGGATTAATTGTATCTCAATAAAGACGAAGATGCAAATTGGAAATAGAATATGGTGGTCGAGGCGTTTACAGGACTTATTATTATTATTATTATTAATATTATTATTATTTTGTTGAATCGCTCTTTACATCATGACAGCTTGAGCCAAATCGATGTAAAGGGTATTTATAGCTATCATAGTGATTCTCGTGACATGTGATAGGTAGCTAATCTCTATCGCCATTTTATTGTCACGGGAATTCTACACCAGACCAAAGACAGTGTGACAATCACGCTGCCCTCGCCGGGAATCGAACCCGGAACCTTCGGGGTGGCAGTCAATTCACTTACCACTCGGCCACGAAGGTCGTCTGACCTGTCATTGGTTGGGTTAAGCGCACGCTTTATATAATACAACATTCCCCATTCCTCCCTTCTTACGACCACCACGTCTGACAAATTTTTGGAAGATGTATGTATATACTCGTATGCTACAATGTTGGACTATACTTCGCATTTTTTAGTTCAATCTACACTAGCGCCATCTTAAAGATTGGATTAAGCATTAAGCAGAAGATCTTTATTAACGCAATGTAAAAGGCTACCGCCATTAACATACAAGTTAAAAAACATCGTTTTATTTAAATATTATTACATTATGTTTTATAAATACAGCACAAAGTGATTGCGAGTATACTCGTATAATGAAAGTAACATTTTTTTCACGCTCTAATGCAAATGACCTCTCGTCGGTTCTACAGCCGCTACTGTATACATGAATATTTTTTTTTAATATTATTGAATCGCACTTGTTTTTTATCAGTTACAATGATCACATATTCATTCCGCAGCTGCAGACGAGAAAGCAAAGCGATGAGTCCGTGTTATGACTTGTGTGATATAAGCGGGGAATTAATAAATGCGTAAAGCTGCACAGAGACATATAATCCGAGGGCAGTCTCCACAATCGGGGTATCTTCCTCCAGGCACTTCAATCAGAACATCTTCTCTCGGAAGGAATAATAAACTCCGGCTGTAATTAAGGGGTGCCCGCCTAGTAAACGTAACACGAACGTATTCCAATTGATTTATTCCTTTTGGTGTATTATCATTCCTTCAGAGAGCTTATTTACTGCCCCAACAGAACCGACTCCGACATGCTGCCCATCATATTTCATGTTTCGTCAATTTGTTTTTTATTGAAATGGCTCGATCATCGTTCAAATATATGGGAACGGGCACATTTCGGCTATGCAATTAAAAAATTCTTCACAAAAGTAATAGTTATTCATTTCTACATTAAAACAGAAGCTACGTCTTGCGTAATTTATTTGTCTCTCTCGAATATACTTCGTGTTTTTTTTATAACATTATTTATTACAAATTCCTTCATGTTAAATTGACTGTTTTCAAACCAGATATGTATATGAAAATAAGTGTTTATAAAAAATTAACACAGCAAATATTTTTCGCCTTCCTACGACATCAAAAATGTCACAATTATTTTGTAATACGCAAACTGATTGAAACTTACGACCACACACAATTAAATAAAAACAACGTCATTCAATATGGCAGAAGTGATGGGGTGTTTGATCATGTTACAAGCAACACTGATTGAGAGTGTTTTATCTTAAAAATAAATAATTTATGATTTTTTTTAACCATCGTTACTTAAATAAAGCTAAACCATCATTTAATTATTTTGTATTTGTTATTTTTTTGGCCAACGCTTAAATAATTATATAAAAGTTATTAACTCAAAAATATCCTTTTAATTAAAACATTTCTTAAAACGATTTTTTGACGGGAAAACTCATCAAATGAATTATCGAAGTTATTTAAATTGCGTCTTGCAATAATTTTAAAAATAAATAATAAAAGACTGTGTCAAAATAAGGATGTAATTAAATCATTAAATTATGTACAAAATACCATTATAATTAAAGCTACATCAAGCATTGGAAAATAGTTTGTAAAAAAATAAATAATGTGTTCATGTAACTTGATGTCAAACTCCCTGATATAAACGTACGTTTTTTTAAGTTTAATGTCACTTTGAATCATCAAAATGACAAATGAAAATACCCAAGTATTGGGAAATATGTCACTCCCGAAAAATATGTTAAAATATGTAGAAAAAGTACGTTTTCCTCAATATTAAAAACGCAAAAACGCCCTATTTCGCTTTTATATAGCATTGAAATAATTATCTGTATGAATATATTTAATTATTACACATTCATTCATTATATTAATTTAAATAGATTACAAAAAAACGTTATAAACGAAAACAGTATTCGTTGATCAATTATAAATAATATATACTAATTCAAAAGTGTACGAAATAATTATACAAGCATATATAACAATGTATTTCAAAGAACAAATATGTATAAAAATGTAGAAGTAGTAGTTATAATCTTATAAGTGTGATTGCTTTACGTTATTCTTTTGTTTTATATAGTTTTTTATATACACTAAAATAATTGCCTCCCTAGAATGGGTGAGGAGATATGATAACCATATAACTTAAATAAATGAGTTAATATTTGGACACACATATCAATAACATATAAGCCTTAAAAGTATTGGTGAGTTCATCGTGTTTTGTGTACATATATCTGCCAATGAAAAATACCATCAGGCTGATATGAAATATTATGGGATATACACATCACTTATTTTGTTAAAATATACGAGTGTTATGTTCGAGTCTGGAAGTACATCCATCGCAGCTTGATCAATAATTCAAATTTCCGAGATTAATATCAACAAAGGATCGCTTGATCGTTTTCTTCTGACAAGCATTTAACATACGGCATTAATAAATACCCACAGGTTTTTGAGTTGTATTCTAAATTAGCCGTTTGACGATTAATGGGCACTCAGATTATAGCGTGTGCCCAGGGCCGGCTGAGGGAGAAAGGCGTCATTACTTTGCCAAGAGCTTCTTTGAAAATTATACTTTTTTTATCGAATAATAATTTCTTCTATATTCACATAATAATTTATTTTATACGTTCACAATGGAGTTCTGGTCCCAACCCTTATGTATGAAAGCGAAACATGAAACTAGCAAAAGAAAGATGAGAGCAAAATAAATGCGGTATAGATGAGGGCCCTTAAACGTATGTGTGGTAGAACGATGTACGACAGAATCTCAAAGGCTGATATTAGAAAGGAATGTAGAGCGAAATATGGTATTATGAACAAAATTATGAAAGGATCGCTGCGTTGGTTCGGACATATGGAGCGCATGGGTGAAGAATGGTTAAAAATATATACGTTAACGATGTAAATGGAGTACGTAGTCGAGGTAGACCGAGGAAAACATGGCATGACCAAATTAATCATTTTTTAAAGGTTCGTCATGTCAGAAGCCAGAAGAATCGAAGTGCGTGTATGACTCGTTGTATGAATGTGGAGGAATCTAGAGAGGTATGTCAGGATAGAGTAGTGTGGCGGTCCATTCTCTCTGCCTACCCTTGCGGGGAAACGACGTGACGGTTTGTTGTTGTTCTTTATTCACCAATACTTTGGTTGCGGATGCATGATTGAAAAATTTTTTTTTCATAACACAACACTTTTTTTACATACAAATAAAAAATTTAATTGCACATTAACTCAAATATGTATCGGGACACATAAGCCCTTCATCAGTGTAGTTTAAATATTATATAATAATACAAAATAAATATCAAAACAAATGTCGTCAGTTTTGTCAGATGTTAAAATTTCCAAATCGGTCAAAACTGACCACAGTTTAAGTTAATGTGTTATTTTTAATTTTATTTGTATTTAAAAATACAGGAACCAAAAAAATATTTCTCCAAATATCTTTATTATTATGTATTTAGTGTCCTTCCACTTGTGTTTATGTGTGACCGGTTTCGGCGGCTTGGTGCCATCTTCTCGTAAGCAAGCTGCCGAAACCGGTCGAACATAAATGCAAGTGGAAGCACACTAAGTACATAATAATTGAGAAATTTCGTAAAAAAAAATTGGTTTTGCATTATTTAAAATGAACTAGGTACTACCAAGAAATTTCAATTAAAAACATTAATTAATTAAAAATAAAGGGTTGTGTTACAATTTTTTTTTAAATAAGAAATACTAAAATTATTATTGAGAAAGATGTTTTTAATATTGAGAAAGAAAGAGAACATTTTATCATATTTAATGGGAGTTACATGTTTTGCCTTGCTTGATCATTCTTAAATGTACCCAGAGTCAAACATATACCTGATTTTAAACCCAAGAATAATGTCAGTAATACAATTTAAGAGTTTTATATGAACGTGGCACAACCAAATCAATCAAATATTACATTTCCACGTGAGAGGTCGGAGAAATCGACGTGCGTGCAAGACACCATGTATGAATATACAGGAATCGAGAGATGTATTATATGTTAAGAAAAAACAGTGTGGCGATCCATAATATCTCCCTACCCTTTCTGAGAGACGGCGTGATGGTGAATTAATTAGTAAGTTAGTTATAATTAAGATTTGGCAAAGATCAAAAGATTTTATATATGTTTTTTAATAATGTTATTTTCATACAATAGGTCGTTTGAACACAATTACTGTATAAAATTTGTTTTTAGCCAATTATATTCATTCTCATGACATGTTACTAATGTTACGCCATTTTATTGTCACGTGAATTCTACACCAGACCAAGTGTGACAATCACCCTACCATCGCCCAGAATCGAATCCGGGACCTTCGGTGTGGCAGTCATATCTCTTAACATTATGCCACTTCTTCACTTCTAAGTATATTATTCTCGACTTTTTAGTTAAATCATTTATCTTTCATGGTCGGTTTATTTTCATTTATTTGAATAAAAATCCCAAACATTACAGACATATAAATCCAGATCGTTTGCAATTACATTATAAAAATTTATAAGAGAAGCGTAAAAAAAACATTAAGATTAAGAATTAGAAAGAATCATAACATTGATTTTGCATCCCTGAGGCAACTCATACTATCACGAAATATGTCGACCTCCGAGGCGACCCGATTAAGCAATAAGATTGCCCTTCCCATAGGCATAACCATTGGTTCTGCAGCGCGGCAAATAAAACAATCTGTGCTATTTTTGACGAACAAATAGGGACATAACAATCAGGGACAAATAGACCTACATCACTTAGGACATCCGAGTTATGTACTCGTATATGACCGCCAATCAGCCGAAAGACGTGAACTCCCAAGTTTATATTGTTCTCCCAATAATGAAGGCTGTATACCTTCGAAATATGTCTCTGTATCAATAAACTCAAAAGTGGAAAAAGTAAGTTTTAATTTTTTTTTAAATTATAAATATTTTTATTATGTTTTTTAGAAATGTTTTCTTAAATTTATTATTTATTTAGATTTGTTATTCAAACAGTGCCATGCACTCTCTTTACGTTCTCAATTCAACTCTGTCAAGTACAATGAAAAGTGGCACAGAATCCGTTGGAATGTTTGAAACATTTATCACAGCATCCTGTGAGCCGTGAGCCGTGAGGCTCTTGGTGCTCGGCCTCTTGATGTCTTAATCCCCGGCCCGTGGAAAATTCTTTATGCCCACAGAACTTCGCATTGTGTAATTACACCCTCATTTACATACAAACTGTAGACACGTAATCTCCTAGTTAATAACAGAATTACTACCAGCGTACGCGGATCTAACACTAAACACATTTTTCATTAATCCCATGATTTTTATGATTTTGTCACGATGACGGTTCAATTAAAACTACAATTGGAAGTTCATTCACCTAAATACTATAATATTTAGTGTTTTTTAAGTTACAAATCATAAGTTAATATATTCCTTAAAATCTTTTAAATTAATAATTAATCTTTAAAATTAAAATCCTAGAGTTTGGTTTGCAGCAAAGTCTTATATATTTATACTTTTGTATGAAGCACTTAATGCGTGACGTGGAATTATTAAAAATATTTTTTAAATACTTTTACTTGTTTATTTCTATTTTTCTTTTTTATACACTTTGTATATACAACACTTATATTAAAAAAATTAAATTATATAGACATGTTTCGGACAAACGGTCCTTTTTCAGTAAAGATACATTTTCAAAAATATTATAAAATTGTTGGTAATTACATGATCTGACAGATGTTAACATAACATCCGGCAGATCGTGTAAACAACAACCATTTTATAATATTTTTGAAAATGTATCTTTACTGAAGAAGGACTGTTTGTCCGAAACATGTCTCGTAATTTTATTTTATTAGTGTTGTATATACAAAATGTATAAAAAAGAAAAATAGAAATAAATCATCATAACAACACAAAGTATGGCGTATATAGAAGAAACTTTAATTGTTTTTACACCACTATATCTTTGTCAAACCATCCGGTTTCGCTCCCGCCGGAGCTTCGTCAGAGTCACAAAGCAATGCTCAAATTTAGAATTGACAAAAAATATGGTGCTGTAAAATCAAGTAAAAGTGTTAAAATTATATATAATATCTTCGCTGGTTCTTGGGATGCCTGGTAGTAGTTTCCTGTCACTTTCCATATTTTTGTATACAGCAGGTTATTTTAATCCAATCACTTCATACAATTTATAAGCTATTGATTCTCATGACTGTAACAGGTTGCTAGTCTATCGCCATTTTTAAAGTCAATTGAATTTTACCAGACCAAAGACAGCGTGAGAATTATTCACAGTGTCATCACCGGGATCGATCCCGGGAACTTTGGTGCGGCAGTCATAGCTGTTGCCACGCTGCCATGAAGGTCGTCAATACATCGTATTTAAGTATTACTATATAACTAACTAGCCAACCATCACGCCGTCTCCTCTAATGGAACTTCTTCTTCTTTATGTCTCCTCCGGGTCCCCCCGACGCGACGTTGACGACCATTTAGGAGATTTGCTTCCCTGTCCTGGGCGGCGCGAAACAGCTCCCCCACATTTCTGACACAATTTAATTGATTTCATTGAGCCACGTTTTCCTCGGCCTTCTTTTAATTTTTTATTTTTTCATATATAACCCACAAATGAGACATAACAATCGATAAACATTTAGGTGACTCATTTGGACACAAAATGGTGTAACAAAGATGAAACAATGACATGAAACCAAAAAATCATACATATCAGAAGGAACTCAAATACATACTCGTATGTCGACGTCAGCGAGGCACTGCTTCGCTGACACTGAAAATGTCCAAATCCGAGACGATTAGATTCAACGTCCGGATTGCTCTCCCTACTGGCAATCACTTCTTCTATTCTTCTATTATAATTATTCTATTTCTAGTACCGTTTAGATGTGTCCAAACCATCTAATGATCATTTCATTTATTGTTCATAACACTTTGTTCATTCATTCGCGTTGCATACATTTCTTATATTTGCATTTGACACTCTATCATATACAGATTTACCACATATTCGTGTAAGATATCTCATTTCTCCTGCATTAATTCTACTTCTACATCATTATTTAAATTACACTTCAGGTACTTGATTTCTACTGTACGTACAAGAAATTATCACACGATCATCTGAGTAATTTATCTCTTCGTTTCGAAACTTTTTTTATGATTTTTATGTACAACAGAATGATTCACATTGAAACAATATTGATGTTATTCTGATCAAATCACTTCATAAATCTTTGGAGGAGTGTCGACACAAAAAAGTGTTACGAAAGTTTTTGAAGTCTATTTTTACAGTATCATTGTTTGAATGTATGTAAAATATTCAAAGTAACAATGTAAAAAATGAGCTTTATGAAGTGCATGCTATAACTGTAAACATTACGTATTGTTTTGCTTGTTACGAGTCTTTCAGCTATTCAATTTAATATATTAATTATTCTACATTTTTTTTGTTATGTAGAAAGAATATGTAGAAATTTTAAACATAATATATGTTTCAATTGTTTATTGAACAATGAACTACTTATACTGAGTGCCCCAGAAGTCGACGTCAAGCTGGAAATGTCATGCTCGTTATCAGTTTTTTTTTTTTAAATCTAAGTTTTGTATTTTTTAAATAAAGGCATTTCAAAAAAATCTATAAAATCAAAACCCTGTTTTTTTTTTTTTTATCATCCGTTTCCGGCTTGACGTCGACTTCTGAGACACTCTGTATAGGTAATATTGATAAAACATACATTTTCTGTTTTGATATATTATATGGGTACCTATATGTAATCAGAAGCTTGCTAAAATATTTATTGTAACACAAAATCTGATTGTAAAATTTTTCATATATTATAATATTAGGTCCTTACATATGAAATTGGCGTTTTGCCGTACTGGCAACTTTGATCTCAAATATCTTCTCTTTGGTTAGGAATTCCAAATTCAAATTTATACAGCTATTTACTAAGTATTTGTGTTTCGAAAATTATAATTCATTTGTTTTTTTTTCTTTGCGTCACTCGGTTTACAAAATGGAAAACTTGAAATATCGCGTTATTTACGAGTACGAGTTCCACCGTGGCACCAGTGCTGCAGAAACGGCTCGAAGGATTAATGATGTGTATAGCGATGGTGCCGCAAAAGAAAACACAGTGCGTTTTTGGTTCCAACGTTTTCGTTCTGGAAATTTCGACCTGCAGAACAAGCCCCGCGGACGGCCGGAGACCAAAGTTGATAATGAAGAATTGAAGGCTATTGTGGAAGCGGATCCATCGCAAACCACGTCCGAGTTAGCTGCAGGCTGCGGTGTTAGTGATGAAACTGTTTTAATTCACTTGAAGCAAATTGGGAAGGTGAAAAAGCTTGAATGGTGGGTACCTCACGAATTGAGTGAAGCAAATCAACAAACGCGCGTTAACTGCAGCGTTGCATTACTCAACCGGCACAATAATGAAGGGATTTTGAATCGAATCATTACCTGTGATAAAAAGTGGATCCTGTATGATAATCGGAAGCGCTCATCGCAATGGCTAAACCCTGCCGAACCAGCCAAACCATGCCCCAAGCGAAAATTGACTCCAAAAAAGTTACTTGTGAGCGTTTGGTGGACTAGTGCTGGTGTCGTTCACTACAGCTTTATTTAATCTGGCCAGACGATTACGGCAGATGTCTATTGTCAGCAACTGCAAACCATGATGGAAAAGCTAGCTGCTAAACAACCGATGCTGGTTAATCGCTCTAGGCCACTGCTGCTTCATGATAACGCTAGACCACACACTGCACAACAGACGGCTACCAAATTAGAAGAGCTTCAATTGGAATGTCTAAGACATCCACCGTACTCTCCGGACTTTGCCCCAACAAATAACTATTTTTTTCGAAATTTGGATAACTTCTTGCAAGGGAAAAAATTCAACTCCGATGGGGCAGTCCAAACCGACTTCAAAGATTTTATTGATTCCCGTCCGAATGTTTTTTTTAGTAAAGGTATCGATGAACTACCTATGAGATGGCAAAAGTGTATAGATAGCAATGGTACATACTTTGATTAAATAAATATATTATATTTAAAAAAAATCAACTTTATGTTCCCCCCATACAAAACGCCAATTTCATATGTAAGGACCTAATATATAATATTATAACATTTTCAGAAATTTACGTACTTTATTGTTTCGAATTTATATTTTTACTAACTAACCATTAACTAACCATCACGCCGTCTCCCCGAAGGGGTTGGCAGAAAGAATGGACTGCCATAGTTTAACCGTGACGACACTCCATCATTCTCTTTTCGCCCCCGCGGGAGACGCGGCGTGACGGGTTGCGAACCTCATCGCCACAAATAGGCATCTCCCGCGCACACTTTGATCGTCCAACATTTTCAGAAATTTACGTAATTTTTTTTTACTCTACATTAATAACTCTGTAAATCTGTAAAAAATAACTCTATAAAATAAACATTTTTATACACCATTCAAAATGAAATAAACATCTTGAGCCTAATTGCAATGACGTAATACACATTCGATTTTTACGTCACGTGTACTTTATTGTTTCGAATTTATATTTTTACTAACTAACCATTAACTAACCATCACGCCGTCTCCCCGAAGGGGTTGGCAGAAAGAATGGACTGCCATAGTTTAACCGTTACGACACTCCATCATTCTCTTTTCGCCCCCGCGGGAGACGCGGCGTGATGGGTTGCGAACCTCATCGCCACAAATAGGCATCTCCCGCGCACACTTTGATCGTCCAACGTAACAAAGTAAATCTAAAACAAACAATATAAAGTACAATGATATGAAATAAAAATAACATAACACATAATGTTCTTTTTGATGGTGCACATGTTGTCAGCTGGACGATCCGGACATTTGTTTTTATTTAATTTATTTTCCACTAATCCACCGTTCTTTTGATTATCTATAAATACTATTTACATCATAAACTCATTCAAGAACAAATGCGCAGTAACCCATGTTACGTAAGCTTTATTAATGCTTAATCTAATTAACTAAGAACATTTAATTTGATGATCGATTTCACATTATGTCAGCGATGTAAAGATATTAGATTTTATATTATAAGTACGTTTTCATTTACTTATGGTGGGAAAAACTTCGCGGCTCATCGGTGAGTCGCCCGCGAACAGGACCAAAACAGGGTGACTCACGAGAGTCGCCCGCGGCAAATGAGTTAATACAAATACTTGTTCTGGTACTTTTAACATTGGTACCTTCTTGCAAAAGTGTGCTATCAAACATAACAGAAATTAAATTTTTTAAATTACATTGACGCGTCAATGCAATTTTAACTGATCATCCAACTGTCCAACTGTCTCACCATCTTTTCGGTGGTCTTCCTGCAGGTCGATTCCCTGTTGATACTTTATTTGCGGCTATATTTATCACTCTTTCAGAACATGCTCTTTCCACATGATCTCTCCAGTAGCGTCTTCTCAGTCTTCCCCATCGCACGACATCTTCTACATTGCAGATCTTCCTTATCTCAGAATTTCTTATTCTGTCTCGGAGTGTTGTTCCCGCAACGGATCGGAGAGTCTTCATTTCTGTGGTTCTTAGGAGACTTTTTGTTCTGATGGTGTCAGGTCTCGTTTCTATTCTATATGTCTTTATAGGACGTACGCATGTCTTGTAGATTCGAACTTTGCTCTTCTTTAGCATATTTTTATTTTTCCAAACAGCATTCGTCAAGCAGCCAGCCACAACGGCGGCCCTGTTTGTTAGTTCACTTACTTCTCTGTAGAGATCACTGCTGCTTGATACATCAACACCTAAGTACTTGGACTTGGACTTGGATCTTCTGGCTTACAGAGGCTCAGCTCATGTGGCTATTCCTCTTACGTCTGTGGGAACATTGTTGAAATGCACCACTTCTTATATTATTTTATTATTTAATACAAGCTTGCATCGTACTGGTTGTCTTGATGTAACCATGCTCTTTGTCATGCCTATGGAGATTTTCATCTTGAATCTTTGAGATGAAGTACGTACAAAAGTGCATACAAAGTACGTACAAGTACATACAAAAGTATTTATAATATAGTACGTACAAAAATACACAGCGAAGTGATTTAAAAAAATCTGTTGGATAACATTAAACTAATCGACGAATGCAAGCGCTAATACGAAAATAATCAGTGATAAATACCTCGATAAATTATTCTCTGACTTCATCATTTGAGTGTCTTATTTTATGGATATAAATATTGTACACTTAACCGAAGTTACTATTAATCTCCGCTGGACCTATACTTTCCAATTTATTAATGTTTTTGACTAATCACATCAGCTTAATGTACATGCATCGCACGTCTAAGTACTAAAGTATATTTGTATACTTCGATTTCCGTACCACTGCAATCATGATTTACACATTAGAAGTATGTAGTTATCTCCTGTAATTTATAATTAGGCGGTTCGATACTACTATTTTTTTAGTGTTCAATTAATCAATATTAGAATTTTTTATTGAGTTAAGTATGTTATTTATTGATTTTGTATGTTATACCAAAACGTTCAATATTATTTACTATTTCTTTAACTCCTTATTCAGTTAAGGATTAATTGTATCTCAATAGAGACGAAGATGTAAATTATTTGGAAACAGAATATGGTAGTCGAGGCGTTTACAGGACTTATGACCTGTCATTGGTTGGGTTAAGCGATCACTTTATGTTAACAACATTCCCCATTCCGCCCTTCTTACGACGCCACATTTGACAAATTTTTGGAACTTGTACGTATGCTACTATTTTTTAATAACTTCACATTGTTGTACACTAGCGCCATCTATTAAGATAATTTGTAAGGATTAATGGGTAAAAATCCAGTATTTGTCTACAAGTAATTGTATACAAAATAATTCCTTATTCAGTATTTCATATTGATGAAAACATCAATATTTCATAAGATAATGGTCTAGCATGACAAAACAACATCTAGAAAACTTCCAGAAAACAGACGGTTATCAGTTTTAAACATCATCATCATCATCATCATCTTCAGCCGTCTGTCGTCCACTGTTGAATGTAGGCCTCTCCTAAAGCACGCCACCGCCCCCTATTCATCAGTTTTAAACGTTCTAGCATAAATAAAGCCGTCACATTATCCATTGATATACAACGTCAAGCTCTGTGGTCCATGGTCTATCTATATAGACATTGATATTTGCCTTACAGCGTATTGTATGTTATACAGTAAAATGGTCAAAGTTTTCAAAACGAAATAATCACACGGCGTTGATTCAGAGAAAATTTAATACCGGAGCCGTTTTCCCTGTTATTTGGACGGTCCAAATTAAAATAAATTAAACGGGTCCTTTGTCGTCCGCAAGTTGGTCCGCCGGCTCCCGCCTGAATACGTGCTCACGTGAGAATGGGCCCATTCCTCTTCGCCCGGCGTCCCTCGGACCCTCAGACGCGCGCGGGGTGCGGTCTCTCAGACGGACAGACGTCTGTCGGACTCGGGGTGGGATATCGAGACGGGGGTGCTGTGAATTTGTGGACAGTGTAAAGTCGACTGAAACATTAATTCATCGCTGCTTCCAGCGGGCTAGGGCTGTGCAGTAGGTCTTTCAATTCTCAAATATTACAATAAAACACATGTGCCATCAAACTCTACACTAACCTAACTTAATGTGTATATTTATAATACACACACGTAAAACAGTTTGAAAAAGATAATAATGAAAGTGTCATTTAGATGGTTTGGATACATGGAAATAATGAATGAAGAAAGAATGGTAAAGAAAATATATGTTAACGATGTATCATAAATGGAGTAAGACCGAGGAAAATATAAATGTTGTTAAATAATGAAAACAAAAAAAATGTTTTTATTATAACGAGTATATATTTAGTGTGCTTCCACTTGTGTTTATCGTCGACCGGTTTCGGCAGCTTGCTGCCATCTTCTGGTTTAATCTTGTATTATAATTGTTGTTTGTAATATATTTTGAGAAAATAAACGGATTTGATTTGATTTGAAAACGTGGCACGATCAAATCAATCAAATATTAAACGTCGACCACGTGATAAGTTGGAGAAATCAACGTGTGTGCATAAAACGTAGAATGAATGTTAAGGAATAGAGAAAAAGACATCAGGAAAGAACAGTGTGGCGGTCTTTTCTTTTTCCTACCTCTTTGGGGAGACGGCGTAATGCTTAGTTAGTTATTTAAAACACCTTAATAAATGAGAGAGAAAAATCAATCATAATTCACAGAATTCAATTAAATTTGATTAAAACATACCCTTACTTTATATTTCGTAAGAAATTAACTGAAAACCTTTTAAAAATATTTTTTGTTTTTTACAACAAAGTTAACGTTTTTTTCTCAAATACCAGTAAAATATTTGGTTCGTTTGCTAATGACTTAATATTAAAAAAAATAGTCCTACTTAAATATTTAATTCTCTCAACGATCTTCTTTCGGAAAATTTTAACTTTTGCTACCATCACTTACAGTTAATTTTCATAACCAGGCGTATCAAATAAGCTCTGTTAATATAGCAAAAAAAAACTATTGCAGACGGTCTGCAGACCGTGTTCCCCTCGGGTGGTGCACCTTACCACCTTAGGGGTGGGCTGGGGGATGGGGGGCGAATCGATCCAAAGCGCCACTCGTTATTAGGACGACAGCCCCGCACGAGCGCCTAGAAGCTGAGACGGACCTGTCTTCATAGTGCTGACATCTAGTGACGATTGTCGAAACTAAAAATCATAATTCAAAATAATATTTCGAATTGTTTGTTCTTTTTGCGAGAATTATTATTAACATATGTGAATAAACGTATGTATAGTGTATTGAATTGGTTAGTTAATATGGTAACATTGAAATTAATACGATTTCCTTCTCTATAAATGTTTAAAGGATTTTAAGTTACTGGAAATAGTACGATAAAAATGATGTGTTAAGATGTTTTTGTAAGTAGGTGAGCTATTTTTATTTGAATTATATATTATGAATTTCTAATATAAGAAGATAATTCTAGGCGAATGGAAGCGTTTTAACATTTTGAATTATTGAAAACGTCCGTTATCTAGAAGTTTTATTGTATTTTATATGAGTTACAAGTTTCATCGGGCAAAACAATTATCAGTATAATAAAACTTCTAGAAAACGGACGTTTTATCGATATTATATTTATTATCTAGTTTTATATCATTAAACAACTTATTGAACGCTAAGGTATTCCATAGTAATATACAATATAAAAATAACTTTGTTTAATTTTTCAATTTGATTTATTGTATCGAATTTTAAATGCATTTTTATTAGTCTTTCTTTGTTTAGATTTTATTATATTTTTACACCTGAAGATGGAGGTATCCTCCAAAACATGTCGTGTTTTTTTTTAATAATTAGTGGATTAAACAAAGTTAATTTTAATTTCCTAAGTATATTTTATATCATTGTTTAAGAACAATCAGTGTTACATCCGAGGAAGTCTGAAAGTAGTCCATAAAGTGGAAAAAGCTAGGGAACGTCATCTACGATGGTACGGCTTATGAGCAGGAGGGACAATGACTACATTGTCCACAAGGCTCTGCAACTGGAAGATGGAAGGAGGGGACCGGATCTGCCTCTTGCAGCGTGGATGTCTACAGTCAATAACGAACTGAAGGTGCTGCAACTGGAAAGCCAGATGATCAAGACCGTTAAACTTGGCGGTATCAAATAACGTGAAATTGCTATAAGAGAGAAGAAGAATTTAATAAAATGGATCCGGCATATGAAACGAAATAATGAAAAAAAGTACCCTTAACTGATATGACGGAAACTTTTAAAGCAAATTCAAATAAATTTTGTAGCAAATTCAAATAAATTCAAATAAAATTCAAATAAATTTTGTGTATACGAAACTTTCGTATTTCGTTTTACTAACTTACTAACCATCACGCCGTTTCCCCGGAGGGGTAGGAGCGCCATACCGTTCTGTCTTGGCATACTCTATAGATTCCTCCACATTCATACATGCGTGCTCGTTGATTTTTCCGACTTCGAATGTGACAGCCTTTCAGTATTTGATTAATTTGGTCATGACATGCTTTCATTGATCTTCCACGGCTTCTCTTTCCACTCACACTGCTTGTAGGGTAAGGTAAGGTATTTTGGCAGTATAGGTAATTTAGCAGTACTTTCTGAAACACAATCGTACTGAATAACCTATCGCTATGTAAGCTTCGGAAACTCACCAATAGATGACAAAATATCTAGAATTAGACGAATAAACTTCAAATCACAGTTATCACACGCGCCTCCGCTGGTACCTCATTGATATGCGAGTCATGTTAAAACATATACTGCCAAATTACCTTACCTTACCCTATACAGCATTTTAACCATTTTTTCTCTTCCATTCGTTCCATGTGTCCAAACCATCTCGGGGATCCTTTAGTAATTCCCGATGGACCAGTTTGTAGATGCCAGCGAGCTTGGCGAAACCAGTTGCTGTCGAAAAAAAAAATGACAAAAGTGGAAGTAGTGAAAAAATATCGTTTTTGAATTACTTTTTGATAACTTTGTATCACAACACTTTATTACACTTTTTTCAGACATGTTTCGGGACACAGAAGCCCCTTCTTCAGTGTGTATAAATTTTAACAGCTAAATGAGACAAAATCGTTACTTATATACTAAATAAAATTAAAATGTTAAAGGAGGAGTTGGGGTGGTTCCAAGAAATAGTGTTAATTACATTTTAGCCGGAATAATGGGACAGGGGAAATAAATCTAGTATCGGACTGGAAGTTAAATTAATTTGATTATTTATAATTTCTTCTTTATTTTTTATCGACTTTTTTATTTCTAGGATTTCAAGGTTGTTTAATGTTACTTTTCTATTACTGATATGCAAAACTTCAACGCCGTTATTTTTATCGAAGGAGTGATCTTTTTCTATGAGATGATTCGCGAATTCGGAAAAATTATTATTTGAGAGACACCTAATGTGTTCCTTCATTCTTAAATTAATGTTGCGCGTTGTTTTTCCTATATAATAAGATGGGCAATCGTCGCATTTAAGTTTGTATACTCCCGATTGGATTAGTTTGTCTTCTTTGTCTTTATTATTTATTAACAATTTACCTAGATTATTATTGGTATAGAACGCGGGTCTAATGTCTAACGGAAGATCTTTAGAAACTATATTTGTTAGATTATTAATATATAAAATTCTACGCCATTGATTATTTTTCTGATTATAGTTAGGTGGAGTATACAAAATTGTTTTAGTAAACTTATTTTTGTTTTTTTTATTTAAAATATTATCGATTAGATTATCACTGTAACCATTATTTTTAGCAATATGTTTTATTGTAGTTAGTTCTTTATTATAATTTTCTAGTGAAAGAGGTAATAAGAGCAATAAAACCTGTGCAAAAACAGTTACGACTCTCGATATTTCTAAGAAATCTAGGAAGTGACTTTAAATTATGTCCGAAGAAAAACTGAATTCATATTTCTGGAGGGGTGATAAGGTGAGGAAAACGTTAGACCCTTCCGTGCCTGACCAATACAATGGTAAACAAACGTCATCTTTTCCAAATGAAAACATTTTTAAAAACATTGGAATCGACAATAAAATTTTAGCAATAAATTGTAACAAAAAATGTAAATCTAATAAAAAGTGATCCCCTGGGCCATCCTTCAACAGTTTAACAGCTTTTTTTGAAACCACCCCCACTCCTCCTTTACCATTTTAATTTTATTTAGTATATAAGTAACGATTTTGTCTCATTTAGCTGTTAAAATTTATACACACTGAAGAAGGGGCTTCTGTGTCCCGAAACATGTCTGAAAAAAGTGTAATAAAGTGTTGTGATACAAAGTTATCAAAAAGTAATTCAAATATGAATCCGCAACACAAAGTAATGGCGAATATAGAAGAAATATCGTTTTATTTAATTATTATTTGAAATGAACTTCCATCAAGAGATTTAAGTAAAATCATTTCATTACCCAAAAGTATTAACGATTTTTTTTTAATTATAACTTCTTTTTTTCACACTGAGCTTATTTAGAAAGCTTTTTATTTTACACCTTCATCATCGGGACAACAACATGAAGGGTTTATATTATGAATCATTACGGAATTCCACAGTGTTAACACTAAGTTTATCTTAAACTTATAATATTAATTGACTGTTTTAATCAAAACCATTTTAGTTTCGTTGAACTTGGATGAATCTCGTGTTGATCTTTGTAGTTCATATTTCCGTATCCCTATATTGAAAGTGATTAATTCCACAAAGCTGCGCTTGTGTTCGTGAGAAGCTAATGAATGTTTTTCACCTACGAATACAATCAATCATAATCGTTTATTTATCTAGAAGGCCGTGAGCCGAATCGGCGATCCTCGCAGCCGCTGGGAATCGCCTCTAAAGCCCGACTTACACTGGCCACGTCTGGTGGCTACGAAAAGCTAAAGTCAGCGGCTTCCACACGAAACAATCCATAGATAACTCATTCACAATTATATTACTCTTTTTTTTTAAACAAATATTGTTTCATATATTTCAATATCAAATTTAAATGTGGAATATCGAATTTTAATTAATGTGGAAAACCCCGGTAAAGGCCAATGTGGCATTCCAAAAAACAGCAAAGATATTAAAGATTACTGCAAACCACCTCCTAGTAATACAACTTTTATTACTTACTTACATCCTATGGCCATACTACTCTTAAAGAGTTTTAGCCTCCTTGATGATTTTTCGCCAAGCTCCTCGATCCTGCGCCTTTTGCTCCCAGCAGACCGATTCGTCCAACCTAACCAGACAAGTCAGAACATTGTCCATTAGGCGCTGTTTAGGCCTTCCTAGAGGTCGTACTCCAGTCGGTCTAGACGCGTACAGGGTCTTGATTGCTCTGGTCTCTTCGGCTCGGCATACGTGCTCGATCCATGCTAGGCGACCGGCTGGGTCATCGTACGAATCTCTTGGTAAGTCCTATGCCTCCAAGTTCCCGCTGCAACACCGGGTCTTGGTCCCAGGATCATTCTATGTATTCTATTCTCAAACCAGTAGATTATTTGTTCTTCTTTTAGAGTCATTGTCCACGACTCTGAACCATATGTCACCACTGGCTTGATGATGATGTTATAAATGGTGTTATAAAGCTGCGTATTTATAATACAACTTTTACAAACTTATTAAAAATAAAATTAATATATGACATTTAGAAAAAATGATAATTTTTTAACATTTATTTAATATGTTGATTCATAAACAATTACGGAATAATTCACTAAAAAACAGGGGGTTTAATTCTACTTCTTCTGCTTTATTTAGAACTGTGTCCTGTTATTTCTCAGAGCCACTTTCTGGGATGTAGATGTCCAAATATCTCGCCATCTTTTGGATGGTCTTCCTGGAGGTGCGTGTTGGTACTTCATTTGCCACGTTGCTTATCACTCGTACCTTCCAGACAGCATTTAATTAAAATTAGATGTAAAGATAAAAGTATAAATCACGAATAATTTTTCACATGATGCACTCACTTTGTGGTTAGACATTTTAAATTTATAGATATAAAATAATAAAACACTTTGTATCTAACCACGTTGGCTAATAATTGGTTATTATAATAGTTGGTTATTATAATGTATTAAAAGTTTAACGTGGATTGGGCAAGTATGCCGACCTGGAGAGACCAGAGTAATTAAGACCCTGTACGCGTCTAGACTAACCGGAGTAAGAGTTCTTGGAAGGCCTGGACAGCGCCTAATGGA
This sequence comes from Lepidostoma basale, assembly GCA_022606425.2. NCBI lineage: Eukaryota > Metazoa > Arthropoda > Insecta > Trichoptera > Lepidostomatidae > Lepidostoma > Lepidostoma basale. The sequence goes on along the minus strand of JAHDVF020000472.1, from coordinate 61,905 downwards.
TAATTTTCTGGCTGATCTGGCTAAGTTAGGCGAATCTACTGACTGCTGGGAGCAAAAGGCGCAGGATCGAGGATCTTGGAAGAAAATCATCAAGGGTGTTAAAACTCTTCAAGAGTTGTATTTTCATTGGAAGTAAGTAAGTATGGTTATTATATCGCCCTGATGAGGCTTGGTACAAACAAAATAACCATCGTCTTCTCCTTCTTCAGCCTATTCTCTTTCACTCCTGGACAAAGGCCTCCTCCATTCGCTTCCACGCCACTCTATCTTGTGCAGACTACATCCAGGTTATTCCGACATGTCTGTTCAGTTCATCATTCCACCATAGTTGCGGTCGCCCTGCACTTCTCTTTGCCGTCCACGGTCTCCATGTTAGCAGTCTTCTTGTCTATTTTTCGTCCGAGCTTCTGGTTACATGACCTGCCCTTTGCCACTTTAGAGTCGCTACCGGGTAGATGATGTCAGTGACCTTTGTTTTTTCTCTCACCGTATCGTTTCTGACTCTGCCTCTTAGGCTTATACCTAACATGGCCCTTTCCATGGCTCTTTTGGTCACTCGTAGATTCTCGGCACTTTGTTTAAAAAATGTTACAGTTTCGAGGCCATAATAAGCAACTGGCAACGCACACATAATAACCATACCGTGGTTAAATACAAAGGGTTTTATTGTTTTATATCTAAAATCACGCCTACATCATCGTGCATACTTATTCGACGTCAATTTTGATTATTCATCAGATCGTGAACACAAGAGCAATGGTCGAAGTTATCGCGTCTGTATTCCGTCGGAGGGGCGCGGTTTTCTCACCGCTAGTAACCTCGGGTGTGATTCGGCCTTTAAGCTAAATAACGAAATTAAAGTATCATTGTATTGCATGTCGGGCGCTCATATCATGCCCGGCTAATTAAAATATTCACCCGGTCGCATTTATCACGGGCACCGAGGCAGAGCCGGTTGTGGCTGTGCGGAGCGACTCGGTACGAGTGTAGTCTCAATTATTATTTCCCATACACCACGTCGCGGGTAATAGCCGATTTGTCTTCAACAAACTCATTCTCAAGTGAACACGAATGTAAATTTAAATTATCCTGTTTATATAATAAAGTTCAGGACCAATATCAGTATATTTTACAAGCTTGTATACGTGATCTTGAGAAAAGCAAATACTGTATCGACTGTTGCAAATAAATAAAAATAAACTAAATAAGTTGTTTATAGATTCACATTACTTTACAGATGATTTACAATGCATTGTATAATATTTTCAAAATTAATAGACGATCTTCGTGGCAGAGTAGCAAGGGCTTTGACTGCCACACAGAAGGTCTCGGGTTCGATTCCCGGCGATGGCAGTCTTCACCTCACACTGTCTTTGGTCTGGTGTAAAATTCACGTGACAATATAATGGCGATAGATTAGCTGTTGAAGAGAATAGGCACATGTTGAATACCATAGCGGAGAGGTGCGCGAAATGGATTGGTCATGTGTTGCGACACGAATGTTTCCTGCATGATGTATTAGAGGGAATGGTCGAGGGGTCGATTGGCAGAGGACGACCTCGCCAGGAGTACCTAGACCAGATTTGCTGAGATATGGACTGCACCTCTTATGTGGAGTTGCCGAGAACCGAGCGGAGTGGAAGAGGAGATGCGTCGCCTTGCTGCAGACAAATCCTTAGAGTGAGACCGGAGAAGAAGATTAGCTGCATATCATATGTCATGAAAACTTTGTATACAGTAATTAAGTTCAAATAACCTGCTGTATACAAATGTGGAAAACAGAGGGAAACTTCCTCATTAAAGGTCCAAGTGGCATGCCAAGAATGCGAAGGATATTTGAAGGTAATGCGAAGTCGAGGATATTATAAGATAATGACGCCAAAGAAAATGGTCTTAGAATGAACATGTGACTATAATGGCAGATTCGACGGCCAAATTAATAGCTAAATACAATTTACATCAAGAAAGAAAACCTCAGGAACGACCTAAAAAGAGAAAAAATCTAACAGTCCACTTTTCAGGAAGGAACTTGACGCAGGGAATAACTGATCAAAAGGCCTAATCCAAGTATAAGTGAATCAATTATGTATTGTTGTTTTAAACAATTATTTTAAACTCCGTATTGAATTTTAAAAAAACTATTTATGTATAAGAAAATATTTCGCTTTGATAGTTGATAGATCATTATCAATTTATTAGATTATTTAATATTGGTGTTTATGTCAAAATTAAATTATCAATATGGAGATTTACATCACTGTTCGAATACAAAAGTATAAAACTCATTTTTTAATATTAAATTTCTATAAAAGTGTAGTTTTATTTTTTAATATAATCAATTTTCATAAAGTGTACGTTTTCCGCAATATACACATCGCACGCTTAATAGCAAACTGACCGATTATGATTTAGGTCATAATTTAGTTAACATTAGACAGAGGCTTGTGTTAACGCTATCCATCTATTTTTCACAATGTTAACGCTATCCATTCGTACGCACGATAATCGTTCACAATGTTAACGCAATCCATTCGTACGTGTTTTTCGACTGTTTTTGTTAAAACACCGACTCATGTCAGATTGAGCAAAACTTGCTTTTTTGAGTTAAACCAGTGTTCTATTAAGCATGCGACATGTACTAATTATGTATAAACCAACTATAAATCCAATCTGATTTTATTGTGCAATGGAACTTGATCATTTATTTTGATAATATTCGGAATGCACGCGTGGAACTGACGTGCTCAGCTTGGTTTCACAGTCGCTCAACATCCAGAGAAGCTGGAGTTGATTTCACGAGCTAAAAAGTACGCCGTAAATCATCAAGTGCCGTGGACCAGATTCCGAGTGCAGAAGCCAATCACGACCCGTTAGTTCTCGGTTCTCGCGAACAAAGAATATCTTATTTATAGTTACTGCGATCGCCCGAGGGTTTGCGGAGAGATTTATTTTCCATCATTTCGTTCTTACGAAATATCGTAAGTCTCTGTGTTTCCAAAGAAGCAATCTACTTGGTAATTATATAAAGATGTATCCGGTATACAGAACCTGACTTCTTGAATATGGGAACTCTAGTATTCGATTAGATGACCATGGTTTAAAAATCATACATACAGGACATTAAAACAATAAATTTTATTTAAAAACAGCTTTTCCGCCTATGACATCTTCACCGCCATTTTCAGTTCTTCAGTTATCGTTTATTAGGATCTGCAATATCTTTATGTGAAATGAAAAAAATAAAAATAATAGTAAAATCCTTTATTGAACACTAAGGCATTAACGCTGTGGAATTCCATAGTAATATACTAAGAAAATTGAAAATAACATTGTTTAATCCACAAAATATTTTAAAAATATTAAAAAATACGACATGTTTCGGAGGATATTATATTATATTTTTACACGTGAAGATGGAGGTATCCTCCGAAACATGTCGTGTTTTTTTAATATTTTTTCAAATATTTTGTGGATTAAACAAAGTAATTTTCAATTTCCTTTATATTATATTTTAAGATTTGTAATAATATATATTTAGTTTTTTTTTAGTATTCAAAGAGCAAATAAACATTGAAACTTGTATTTTTCACATACATTCTACCCTGAAACAGTAGTTATTGTTTATTTTTTAAATGGGTAGGTACTTTAAACATTAATAAGGTAATTGAATAACTTTTTCAAAACCTTGTTTTTTCACAACACATGTCACAAACAAGATTCGAATCGTAGATTTCCATTCTTCGGTGCAAAATTTTAACACTAAAGAAGGTCTACATGAAAGTGCAAAAGTATTGTGAATTAGAAAATCTTATTTTAATTTTCAAACATGCAATACGTTAATACAATAATTAAATAAAATGATATTTTTAATAACTACTTTCAATTTTTTTTTTTCGAATAAGACCACTTTCGCTAGGTTGGCTTGTATCGGCAGACTCAAAAGTAGTTATTAAAAAAACATCGTTTTAATCAATTATAACTTAAAATGATCTTCCATCAAGAAATTTCAATAAAATCATTAGATTAATTATTTAAAGCTTAATATTAAATATTTTTTATGTTTTATTAAAAACATAAGTGATTATTTTTTCAATATGAAACATGTTCGTGTTTCGTGAAAATACGTTTCCCTTCCTTAAGCGAATCCCATAAATCAAAAGAATTTTAAAGGGAAAATATAACAATGCTTTCAATCAAAATAGTTTCTTCGAGTACTCCTTCCAATTTCAGCAATTCCAAACACAATCACAGAGAAGGGCATATTATAATGCGGAACCGTAAATTACAACAAATTACATTTTGCACGTCTGCAGTTATTATTAAGTTGGCTGCAGTTGCGTGAGCGAATGCACTATTTCAGCTTAGCCATCACTCCTCCCTTTCCTTTCCCCCCCAAACCCGCCCCGCCCCGCCCCCTGGCCGCCCTCGGGCCCTGCTGGCAATCATGTCCGCATCACATGCATTATTTAATCTCGATAATTCCTGCCTAGAAGTTGTCAGCCAACTGTTTTTATTCCCGAACCCATTAACTTGCAATTGGCTATTAATAATCAATAAACCTAGACGTGCTGCCGTACGATCCCGCGAATTACTTCACCTGAAGTGTAGAACGTTGTTTTAAATAGGGTGAAAATGGGATAGTTGCCCCATATTTTGAAATTAAATTAAAAAAATTAGGAAAATAAATAATATTGTATTTAAATAGATGTTTCTATAACGTATAATGGTAACTATGTATATTAGTTACCACGTGCTTAAGAAAGATTTAACCCAACAATTCTTTTCTTCTTCTGTTTGAAGATCTTGCGATCTGTTTATGAAGGATATTAACTTTCTTCCTGTGATGAAGACGACCAGCCTTCTCTCCATATCTTTGGTGGTCATCCTGGTGGTCGATGGCCCTCTGAAGTCTCGTGCAACAAGATCTATCCAACAATTGCATATAATTTAAAAAATAATTAAATTCCCAGTACTATTTGAATAATAAAATTCAAATCAAAACAAGTTTATTAACTCAACAGATGTTTACGGCATATATTAAGTACAGGTAAAAAATTGCATATATACAACATAATACCAGAAACGCATGAGAGATGGTTCGACATTAGGAAGACAAGATACTATCTGAAGTCAAAAGTATTTGTCTTCTGAACGTACTTTCACTATTAATAGTAAATAAGTTAATAAGTAAATAATAAAATTCCAAGTAACAAGATAAATGGATCAAAATAAATTAAGCACATTAAATAAATGAAATATTTGTAAGTAGTGTGAACTTTATCACCCAATAGCTTTTTTGGTTATAGATTTTGTATACAACAGGTTTATTGGAGAACCCAATCACTGTATACAATTTGTTTAGCTATTAAATTGATACTCATGACATGGGAAAGAAACCTAATTTATCGCCATTTTATTATCAAGTGAATTCAATACCAGACGAAAGACAGTGTGAGAGTTAGTTGGATATAATATACATATTTTGAACAGCTTTTTATTATCCCCATAGGCATACCTCAAATGATCAGGCAAAGGTTTTCCAAGATTTCCTCAAATGTAAAGCAAATGTCAGAACATATATAGATACCCCATTGACCACAGAGCTTGACTGAATGAGCTCAGTATTTTTTTTAATTTAAATGTAAATTTTTAATACAAAAAAAAAAATTTGCTAACTAACTAACCATCACGCCGTCTCCCCGAAGGGGTAGGCAGAAAGAATGGACTGACACACTTTTCTTTCCTGACATATTTCTCTCGATTCCTCAACATTCACACATCGTATCATGCACGCGCGTCGATTTCTCTGACTCCTCACATGGCAGACATTCAATATTTGATTTATTTGATCGTGCCACGTTTTCCTCGGTTTTCCTCTATTTCTGGTTCCATTTACATCGTTAACATATACTTTTTTTACCATTCTTTCTTCATTCATTCTTTCCATATGTCCAAACCATCTTAATGATTTTTCATTATTTTGTTCATAACACCATCATTCGCACCGCATTCACTTCTTATATTTTCATTCGACACTCTATCATACACAGAGTATCTACACATTCGTCTAAGAGATCTCATTTCTACTGCATTTATTCTACTTTCATCCTTCTTTTGCCAGTTCCATGCTTCTAAAATAAATTTAATATTTATTATTTATATCCTTCAGTTGAATTTCAGCAAAGATAAAATTGTAGAAACCAATTAAAGAAAAAAATTTAACTAAAAACAAATCTAGATGTGCTGCCGCACGATCGCGCGATTTTTTTCACATGAAGCGTAGGAATCAATTGCATACAAGCAAACAAGATAAGTGGATCATAATTTTTGACGGGCCTCTTAAAACTACATGAATTCATTAAACCGTGATAATGCATTTATTGTGAAGTCGTGGTATAGACATTCGTACGTTAATCGCTAGATATAATGATATTCTTGCGTGGAAAGAATTCTCAAGTATTTATAGTCCGTGTCCCCCGGCGCAGTCTCCCCTCTCCGGCGGCTCCTGCCCCCGAACTAGCTAAACAACCAACTTTGTTCGACGCGTGTTACCTAACTTTATACATACCTGCGTCGACAATTAATTTAAGCTCTCATCATCAATCACGATCTTGTCTCTATCATCTCACGCGGAGAACGCGTTGAAGCCTGAAACTTTGGCGCTGAGCGCCCGACGGAGTAACGGAGGGAGATTTATTATCACCTTACCTACTTATCAGTTTAACTACTAACGGAGTACTTTATTTCGCAGGTAAACAGCCGCCATGCTAGGGCTGGCGCAAGCGGACGACGACGAGGATGACAGCCATCTCTGTATCAAGTGCAACGCCACCATCATCGGACTGGACAACTATGTCAAGCACAGGAAATCTATGTGTAACAAAACTAAAATCCCGATACCGGTCTCGCTCAGTTTCGGTACCGGGACCATGGACGAATCAATCAAATCGGAAAAGGTACAAAATATTCCCGGGGAATCAGGATATCGCGAGAATCCTCAAGGGGCAGATGTGTTCTTTCAGTCATTGGAGTTGCAGAGTAGTGTCAAGCGACCTCCGATAGCCGTGGCTACATCGATTCCCACCGGAGGTAAAACAGGAGCCGGGGTTCTAACGAGACGAGCCACTGCCGCCATGCTTTCCACCGGAAAGTATATGCCCATGTTTATTGAGTCTTCGAGTTTAAATATTGTTTCACAAAAACGAGGAGAAGATTGGATCGGAGGTCACAATTTACAAGTAACGGGAACAGACGATAATCAAACAAAACTTATTAAAGCTGTAGCGAATATTTGCGAAACAGCTAAAAAAGATATTATCCCTCCGCCATTTTCGTTGATTGATTACAAACACGACGAGGACTCTAACGAAGACTCTGATGAGTCTGACGACATTGACGACGACGAGCACAAGTGGAAACCGCCACCTTCCCACACGGGCGGCAAGTGGAAGCCCTCCTTCAGCGCTGTGACCCCGGAGCCAGAGCACGCGGACGAGTGGGACGACGAGCATACTGGCGGCAAGTGGAAACCGTTCATGAGTCAGGCCGTCGAAACGATCACGCGACAATTAGACAAAATACACGACATGGAAGACGAGGAGGATGACGTTTATATGCCGCCACCGGGATACACTAAAGGGAAATGGATCCCAGGTGCGAAGGACGGAATTAAACTCGATCATAAAGCGCACATAATGGATGTCACCGCCATGCACAAGGAAGGCGGCTCGGTGCAGTACTGGTGCGGCCCGTGCAATCGGCGGCTCGGCTCTCGCGTAATTTACGAAAAACACTTAACCTCCAATTTACATTTGAAAAGAACGCTGCCAGAAAAATATCTAGAATATTCGGGAGTCATGAAAAGTACCACCGAAGTATCCACGAGCAAAAGAGCGTCAAAACCATCTATTTACCTTAATAATTCAATATTTTTTAATACAAAAAGACAACAAAAGAAATCTAAAATCGTTGATCCTACCGTACAACCAATAAAGAAGTCACGTCGACGTAGACCAACTTTACTAGCGTGCACGATATGCAAGTATCGAACTAAACCCTTTTTAATGGGGAAACATCTCATATCGCATTACCATTTCAGAAAAGCCGCTTCCAATGACGAAGTAAATAAGTCGCAAATTCTTGAAAACATCCATCGGATAGTTCTTCAATCTCCTTTCCAGTGCAGCCCCTGCAAGTTCTACGCCAACTGGGAGGCGGTGTTCTTACAACACTGGCACTCGAGCGCTCACAAAGATGTCGCGGATAACATGAGCGGCCGCTTTTGGTGCTCATTTTGTAAATACGAAAGTGCAGAAACGGCTGCATTCGACGAGCACTTAACAGGCACCGACCACCGTGAAGTGGTAGCGGCCATTAACAGATCGATGCCAATAATAATACGAAAGAAATCAATCATAAGCTGCGGCAGTTGCGGTAAAGAATTTAAATTCAACATTCAGCTAAAACGCCACGGGAAGTTATTTTGTAGGGGCAATAACTTGTCAACTGCGTCTGACGAGTACCAAGGGAAAAAGCGATGCAGTCATTGCTCCTTCGCCTGCAAGTCACGCATCGGTCTCTCGAGACACGTCCAAAAGAAGCACGGCAAGAAGGTTTTCTTTTGTTCCGCCTGCTCGGAGGAATTCGCCGATGTAGCAGAAGCCAGGGCCCACCGGAGATCGCAATCGCATATTGTAAAAGCGAAGGAGAAGAGAGTCGAAATGGGATTGGAATCCAAAGATATTACCAAAGCGTGTCCACATTGTGATGCCCCGAGATTCAAAAACATTGTGGAGTTGAAACTTCATTTACAAGAAAAACATAAAGAACTATCATGCAGGTACGTATGTATTATAATTTACAGTATAAATTAATAATAAACAAACGTCGGCTTTGTAGAGCGTAGTCTCTGCCATTCATATACGTTCACTAGATACCGAACTATTAGCGCATCTTACGACAGAGACGTCGCTCTACAAAGTCGAAGTAAGTCGATTATGGCCGACAATCTCTTTCTTAAGCCCGATGTGTATTACTTACAGCCGGGTACCGTATTACATAGTTCCTTTCCGATTACATATTTTTTTTATTTGATCTTCTTCTCATAATGTCGACTCTGCGCAAATGTAACTACACTTCGGAATAATATGTGATCTAAAAATGTCGACAGACGTCTTAACTCAACATTTTTGTAGGTGGTTCAGACATCTTTCAAATATTTTCTCACCTTCAATTCCTCGTCCAATAATTGTGGATAAAATCACAAATAGTCCATCACGCATTTATTCAAAACACTTTATCTTCCTCGCCTCACCATCAGAAATCAATGTTTATTTATTTTATGTTCTTTTAGCATTGTCCACAAGATATTAGCCGATACATCATACAATTCCGTGCTCGCATGTGTAAAATTTTTACAATTTCATTTTAAATAATTAATAAACGTTTTCTGGATGTTTCATTTTATTTTATAGAATGATAAATATTTGATAATACCTTAGCCAGGCAAAATATGCCATTCCCATAAAATAAAATAAAGTAAAACCCCTATAAAACAGACGTTTTCATTCGTATTAATTATTTAATATGGAGATTTATATCATTGCTCAAGAAGGAATAAAAAAACAGTTTAAGACTTTTACATTTCATTGCATACATTTTTAAAATTAAATAGTAATATTACATTCGATGTGGGCATTCTTCATGTAAATTTCTTTTTAATAGGATTTAGCTAAATATACTATAATATTTACTTTATGTATAGTATAATAGTGGAGGCTAATTTTATTTTTATTGTTAAAGTTGTCCCCAATGCGGAATGAAATTCACTCTCCCTCAAGAGGTGACGTGGCATATACGCCAGAGGGCTTGCACGTTCGACGCGCCCGACATGAGCACCTACTCCAGCGGCCAGATATGGAACTGCAGAATCTGCCCGTTCGTGACCAGCTCGCAGGCGGAGTGCATATTCCACGAAGTGCTCCACGGGAAGCCAGCGGGGGATAGCGAGGGCACAAACAAGATCAAGTACCCGTGTCCGTTTTGCCACAAGCTGTTCTCGAAACACTCGCTCCGGTGTCACCTGAGACAGCACACCAAGGAGAGGCCCCACGCTTGTGGGGAGTGCGGCGCCACCTTCTCCAGGAAAAGTAACCTCATCTTCCACGCTAAACGTTCCCACCGCCCCCTCCCGGCGCCAGAGCCCAAGGAACCTGCTCTAGAGAAAACGGACCCGATCTCAAAGCCCTTCCTTTGTTCAGTGTGCGGCGTCGGATTTACTAAGAAGTAAGTACCACAACATGTATTATACTCGCTTTTCTTATTCATATATCTCTAGGACATTATTAAAAATAAACATAATCGAAAACAAAAGTGCATAGTGGTTTAAACATAAAACAAAAGAGCTTTTTGTTTACGTATGTCATGTATTATACTACGGGTGACATCTTTGGATAACATTTGAAATACACTATATGAATCAATCATTTTGTCCCTTTACACAGTTATTGTTCTCTGGGTGTTTTTCAAAAAGTTTGCTCGTTGCGTAATAATTCCACTACGTCACATTTGGCGTTCCACTAATACATCACGTCGCGTAGTGGATGTGACGTATGATGCCAGTATTGAAACAAACTCCAAAATGCAGGTTTATGTTACATTGAATTCAGATTCTAGATGTCGGTCATTTTTACCCATGAAAAGCTGTAAGTCAAACAATCAATACTTACATTATAGAATCACGTTCGTAGTGGAAAATAAAAACAGCACGTCGTGACGCCCGACCACTATTTCACATAACATAATGCGACTGGTGTCAATTTACGAACATGGCGACCGTTGACGAGCGATAAAATGTTGCCATCAATCAAACATATACTTAGTTTATAGTAAATTTTTCGTTTAAATCAGTATATCGACGTAGCGTATACGGAATTTTCCACCAACGTCGTTTTGAGTGACTAAATAAAAACAGTATTTTATATTATTTTGAACTCTAATACGCTGTTATCTAGGAATATTATTGAATCTGGATCATATAATCCTTCCAAATAACATAAAACTCTTGGACAAGAAGTAGCTTATCAATGAATATTTTTCGTTTATAAAGTGCAAAAGGAGCGTGGGACACTAGAAAAATCACCACTTTTCTATCGTATATTCCCAATAATTAAGCAAAATAAACAGATATAAGTACTTTTGGATATGTGAATAATCAATTTGTGAGTTATTCTGTTGTTTTGAGATATAAAAAAAACAGTTTTAAAATCAATAGCCTGCAGAATTACCTCGAAAGTCATAGGACATGTAATTTTCGTGTAAACATTTTATTTGAAAAACACCCCTTTACATTGTATTTAACACCAATTGGGATCAAAAACTCAACTCAACTGACTTTTTTCATAATTGGCACCTTTTCCATGTTCAGCCCTAAATTATAAATAGAATAACAATAATCTGGAAAATGTCATAGGTATGTATAAAAAAAATATTAACTTAAAAAAACCAATGACATTAAATTTATTATAAGGCGATATATCTCGTATATCTCAAATATCTATAGTAAAAAGACAAACTTCAGTTTCATAATGTTTTACGTGTTTGACAATAGCACGTTTTGAATGATTTGCATTTTTAATTAATTTATAATTAAGGCTCTAAAATTCAAATAAATATAACAAATAAAATAAAATGCAAATAAATTAAAAGATGCAGATTTTGTTTATGGACAAGGGAGGAAGGTAATCGTTTTTGAGTGAAAATTTGTAATACTATATTTTAACGCTGATTGGTATAGGGCATTTGTCATACTATATAACAAGGATTGGTAAAGGGCATAGTATAAATTGTAATTCATTTGTAATACTATATTATAACGCGAATCGGCATAGGACACAGTGAACATTTTAATGCACTTGTAATACTTTATTTTAATGCGGATTGGAATAGGGTATAATAAACATTATAATACATTTGTAATACTATATTTTAACGCGAATTGGTATTGGGCACAGTGAACATTTTAATGCACTTGTAATAGTTTATTTTAATGCGGATTGGAATAGGGTATAGTAAATATTATAATACATTTGTAATACTATATTTTAACGCGAATTGGTATAGGGCACAATGAACATTACAATGCACTCGGCCATTATTTTAACGCGGATTGGTATAGGATATTGTAAAATATCATAATGTATTTGTAATACCATATTTTAACGCGGATTGGTGTCTGGTTTTTTGTAATACAATATTTTAACCTGAATTAGTGTAGAGCATTTAATACTATAATTTAACGCAGATTGGTTTAGGGCATTTGTCATACTATATTTGAACGCGAATTGGTATAGGGCATAGTATACATTATAACGCATTTATGATACTTTACTTCAACGCAGATTAGTATATGGCTATTAGTATAATATGTCTAATTTTAACGTAAATAGGTGTAGTGCATTTTAATACTATATTTTAATGCAGATAAGTATAGGGCATTTGTCCTACCATATTTTAACGCGGATTGGTGTAAGGTATAGTAAACATTATAATGCATTAATATAATGTTTAACGCGGATTGGATAGGGCATTTATTTTAACGTGGATTGGTATAGCGCATTTTTCATACTATATTTTAAAGCGAATTGGTATAGGGCACAGTAAAAATTATAATACATTTGTATGTAAAACACGAGCCTCGGAAAATTAATTTACGCGGGACTTTTATAATAATCCGTTTTATTCACGGATGCTGGTCAGAAAAGCAATCAAGATTCCTACGGAATGTCCGATTAGACATTTCTCTCGCAGAATGGCTGAAGTGTCGAGATATTTTATTAATATGGCGGGTCACGGCGGTATTCGCCCGCGCCCGTTGCACATTTGAGTCTGCAGCGCAATAAAATGTCAGGCGGCCAAAGAGACGAACTCGCGCCCTGCCGGTTGCCATTAACTCCCGCGCACGCCCTGACTTATTTTCTTATTAGATTCTCATATTAAACGTTAACGATTATCCTCACTATTGATAACGGAGAGATGCGAGTTTGTGATTAAGTTGACTGGAGCGCGCGGAGCTAAAATATTTCATGGTAAATGGTTATACCTGTGCCGTTTACGGACAGCGTTCATACGTAAATATCAATTCTTCGGGATTCATGCTTAAATTACATAAAGACTAGCCATACATATTTATCTAACTGAGTAACTAACCATCAGGCCGTCTCTCCGAAAGGGTAGGCAGAAATAATGGACTGCCACACTTGCACACCCGATGCGGCACTCCATCCTTCTCTTTTCGCCCCCGCGAAAGACGCGGTGTGATGGGCTGCGAACCTCATCGCCATCAATAGACATCTCCCGTGCACACTTCGATCGTTCAACGTCCACAAAATAAAACTAAAACAAATTATATAAAATCCTTAATTTTAAAGTGCAGCAACAATCTAATTGACCAAAACAATTCACTTATACACGAAATATCTTCAAATTTACGGGAGAATCACATGAACCAAATATTTTTTTTTAAATCAGAACCAGAATATTTACGAATTACATATTATATTTACGATTAGTAAAAAGACAATTCTTTAAAATTTAGATAGATAATAGTCAGCTCTACGGAGTGAAGACCTGGAACCTCGAAGTGAACACAATGAACCGTAAAGAAGCACTTGAAATGTGTTTCCATCGCGGAATGTTGCGGATCTCATGGGCTGACATGGTCACCAACAATGAGGTGCTACATGGAGCCAGTGTAGGGAAGGAATTATTGCCTGATGTGATGTCTAAAAAGATGGCATATTTGGGACACATTCTCCGCAACTAGAAATACGGTCTGCTGCACCTCATCATGAAAGGGCAGATTGAAGGTAGACGCGGTGTGGGAAGACCCCAGATGTCATGGTTTGAGAACATTTCTTTATATATAGGTATACAACAAGTCGTTTGAACGCAATTACTGTATACAATTTATTTTTAGCTATTATATTGATTCTTATGATATGTGATAGGTAGCCAATCTATCGCCAGTTCATTGTCACGTGAATTCTACACCAAACCAAAGACAGTGTGACAATCACATGTCAATTTACACGGTATTCTTGAAAGCAGATTCATGATTCAATTTTATTTCAACTTTTTTAATTTACTCACAGATTTATAAGAAATTCGTCTATGGTAGTTCTGAATTTTTAGTTTCATAACGTAATATATATAAAGTTTCGTTTGGTTGGGGTCGAAGACATACGACTGTGAATGATAAAAGACGATAACAGATTAGGATCAAAACCGGTCCACCGATTTTCTAGTTAAAATAGACACGAAATAGCATAAAACATTTGATTGATTTGATCATGCCACATTTTTCTCGGACTTCCTCTATTTCTTGTTCCGTATATTTCGCTAATATACACTTTCTCTACCATTCATTCTTTCTGTGTGTCCGAACCATCTTAATGACTCTTTTATTATTTTGTTTATACACTTAAATAAAACTTTTTAATACTGTTTTATTAGATTTACTGTAACTCATGCCTTTTCTGTTATTAACACATTTTATTGTCCATATAAATAAATGTTCATTTGCGATTATTGACTACAATGTCCATAGATTCCGCTATGAATGCGCCGCGGAAGGTACCCACCTGCCAGAGGTAGTCGCCATTACAAGCTCGCTGTTAGTAAACTGCAAGGAGAGAGTGGGCTCCGTCCCTCAATATACTCTGCTCATTGACAGACGGTTATATTTTCCAAAAAATATTATACTAAATACTTAAAACTGTTTTGAAAAATGATGTATAACTAATGATTTTGATATTGAAATGAATTGATTTGATTGATTGATTGATTGATTGATTGATTGAAAATAGCGTAGCTTAAATGTGGTCTGGGTCCCTCTTGTTTGCAAATATACAAAAATATTTTTTTAACTAAGTCCCGCATGGCCGGGGGACGGGCCTAGGGAGTGCACTTACGAAGCCGACGAAAGGCACCTCTGCACCTATAACAGCTTCGGGTAAGAGGGAGCCTTCTATGGCTAGGCCGTTATAAAAAAATGATGTATAACTTCATATTTTACAGGATAATCAATAGAACACATTCTATGTTCAAAAATCGTATTTATCTTAAGATAAAAATAACTATATATTAAATCAAAATCTAACTACCAAATGTATTTTAAGGATGACGAATTGTTAAACTTTCTTTTTTTTAACAATTAATACGAAAGTAATCGTCTGTTTTCTAGAGATTTTATTATTTTTTATGGGAATAACAAGTTTTGCACAACAATTGCTAAAAAAAACGAAAACTTAATTCGTTATCCTTAAATTTCATTTGGGAGTTAGATTTTGTTTTTATGAATGGTTATTTTTATTTTTTGTCTTAAATTTTAATACGATGCTCAGAGGATGCGTTCTAGTGATTACCCTGTAAAATGGAGATAGAGGTTCCGCCGTATAAATCAGCGATAATTCTTGAACACGGGAGATTATATTTTTAAATAAAAAATGCGTAGTTTAAGTATTTTTTTTTTGCCTATGCAAGCATACAAATTAGTCATTTA
This sequence comes from Lepidostoma basale, assembly GCA_022606425.2. NCBI lineage: Eukaryota > Metazoa > Arthropoda > Insecta > Trichoptera > Lepidostomatidae > Lepidostoma > Lepidostoma basale. The sequence continues at coordinate 46,346 of JAHDVF020000472.1, read as the reverse complement.
GTGTTACTACTAGGTTCAGGTCAGCCTCGCTTCCTCTTTCGCCTACAGAGGACCGGTCTAATACGCCCTTACCTTTGAAGGCTGGTTTTCGTCTCAGGGTATGAACGATTCATAGTCATTTGCGCAAAGCGACTTGTTCTCTGTTTCGATTTTTGCTTGCCATGGCCAAAGAAATGGCATTTTACACTGTTTGGGGCCAAAAAATGGGGCTATTTATAAACTACCAAATACTTGAAAATAATTTTAAACACTTTTGTAATTTGTTTTTACTCCACTTTATTTTGTTTTATCGAACCAACCGGTTTTGCTCCTACTAGACCTTCGTCGGGTTACAAAACAAACACAATAATGCACAAAGAAACACATTATATAACCTTTAGAATGCAAGGGAGAGGTATAGCCTAATATATAATACATATAATACTTACATACTTCCTATGGCCATACAACTCTTGAAGAGTTTTAGCCACCTTGATGATTTTTCGCCAAGCTTCTCGATCTTGCGCCTTTTGCTCCCAGCAGTCCGATTCGCCCAACCTAGCCAGATCAGCCAGAACATTGTCCATTAGTCGCGGTCTAGGCCTTCCTAGAGGTTTTACTCCAGTCGATCTAGACGCGTACAGGGTTTTGATTGCTCTGGTCTCTTCGGCTCGGCATACGTACCCAATCCATGCCGACCGGCTTTTACGGTGCTCGTTATAGGGGGCTGCTGGGTCATCGTACGGATCTTTTGGTTGGTCCTATGCCTCCAAGTCCCCGCTACAACACCTAATACATACTCGTATAATGAAGAGAAAAAAGTAATGTATATGTAAGAAGTTAGTAGGAATGGATGGTACGTAATGGATATTACGGGAGCGAAACGATTTGGTTCTATAAAAAAATATATGATGTAACAGCAAAGTATAAAAGTGTTTTAATTTAATTTAACCCATATTTCAATTTTTCATGACGTTTTCCTCTTTGCTGAAACGTCACAGATTTTAATTTATTTATTTATTTATTTGACATAAACGCCACAAGGGCTTTTACAAAAAAATACATGTAGAGTAATGATGGATAGGTGCAGTGAGTAAATACATATACACCGTAAATAAACATAAGGTGGCAACATACAAAATGGAGAATGGCATACTAAATTACAAAAAGTACAAATACAAAATGCAAAAATACCAAATATACAGAAATACAAACCATGTAATAAAAAATAAAATAACTCTTACGTGAAATATCCATCGACCACCAATGTGCTGTACCTTCGAAACTCGATAGGTACGTACATAGTCCACAATACTTACCTGTGTACTCAGCTTGGCCATAAGTCACGTCGGTAAATGTCATCACGGAGGTTTGTATTATTTTCCTTCAACTATTAATCGCTCGCATACTTCGCAATTTATTCCGAGAACTTGTACGTCAAGCCGTGTACGAAAGTTTTATGCATGTTCGTAAGGAACACGGCCGTATACAAACAAAACCGAATTTTATATGCAAATCATTGTAAATGCACCATCCGCGCTTTATACGTAGTTGACAAGAATTGTTAATACGAATGAAAACGTCTGTCTCTTAGAAGTTTTATTATATTTTATAGGAATGACATATTTCGCCTTTCTATGGCAATATCGAATGTTTTACTCAAAACAAATGGCTAAGAAAGGCGAAACGTGTCATTCCCATTAAATATAATAAAACTCCTTTTTTTATGAATTAAAGCACTGTTTTTTCCACTTTTGAATTTATTTTTATCGACATGTTTCGAAGACACCTGTTTTTGTTTTGTTTACACCTTCATCATCGGGAGAACGATATAAACTAACCAAAATTATTACAAACTGAGTGCAAGAACCTAGAATTATATAAAACATGTGTTGGTTATCTTGGCTAGTACAAGGGAGAAAACAATAAGCATATCAATGGGTTAAATTTTGAAAGGTTTTTAGATATTGAGTTGAGGGTGTTTTATTGCTCTTAGGCTATTGATTAAGTCCTTAAGTTTAGTCCATTGTTTTGGCCGAAACACTATGATACTTCAACATTATTACTGTTAAAAGATGCCAACATCGGTTGGCGAAACAGCTGTCGTGACACTCAGAAAATAAAAAGAAATTGTGATATATAACAGTGATTTAAATTTTAACAGTAATCCTTAAGTTTATCTAAAATTATAATAAAACTTCTAGAAAACAGACGTTTTCATTCGTATTACTCATTAAATATTGAGTTATATATCATTGTTCAGGAAAAAATAAAAAAGTAAGCATTATATTTGTAATTTTATATTATATCCTAACAAGTACTGAAGTTCACCCATGTAAACTTCATATACACGAATGAAAACGTCTGTTTTCTAGAAATTTTATTAAATTTTATAGAAAATATCAGATAATTGTCGTTAAAGTCAGCAGATGATTAAGTACTGTAAACCATACACGTTCAAGTTTCATAGTTACATCACAATTATGATGGATGAATTGAAGGCTGATTTTTACAAAGGTCATAAGTGGTTTAAACATAAAACAAGACAAAAAGAAAAAAATGTTCACTGCAATATGTGTCATATACCACCGGTGGCTTCTTTGGTGTGAAGTTTGAACTACACTACATTATTCAATCACTTTGCACCTTTATAGAGTTATTGGTCTTGTTTAACACCTATTACTGCTACTTTTAATCTGTACATGGACAAGTGTATGAAAGAATTAGATGGCATAAACGCTGGTGCGATAATGAACGATATGTCCATCAGTAGTTTGCTATATGCAGACCACGCTATTTTAATCGCTGACACATGGACGAACTACAAGTCCTAGTGTCAATAATGTACTAAGTATGCAATAAGTATGACCTTGTGATGAACGTGTCAAAGTCTAAAGTTATGGTATTTGAAAAGGAAGAATGTATGACGGATTCTGACAAGAGTGCGAACGGTGAGAAATTAGAGCAAGTTTCCGAATTTGTTTACGAAAGTACTTTTAACGAATTTATTGTTTCTTGAACAATGATGTAAAACTCCATATTTAATCATTAATACGAATAAAAACGTCAGTTTTCTTGAAGTTTTATTATATATTTTGGGAATGACATGTTTCGCCCTTCTAAGGCTATCAAATGCCTTAGAAGGGCGAAACATGTCATTCCCATAAAATTTATTAAAACTTCTATAAAACTGACGTTTTCATCCGTATTAATTACTTTTAACGAAGTTCTTACGTCGTTAAAAGCACTTTCGATAGTACTTGTAGCAATGTGCTGACGTTGATTTATTTTGCAAGTGTAATATTTTACGCGTCATCCATTTTATCCCATTTGATTGCGATCATTTAGATGGGAATGCAATGGTATCGTTTTCAGATCAATAGTTCGTAGAGGAATTTGCGATCGCCGATCGCAGTCATTAGCTAACTAAAATCAGTCGTATCAATATTACTGCACGTGCCGGTAATTTATTATTCGTATCCTCCAATGACTACGACCAAACAGGATCTGTTCGGCGAGTAATACAGGAATCTGCTGCAACAGCCAACGCGATGGATCCCGCGTAATACCTCGACCATATTTTTATTATCAGTCAATTTAACTACATGTAATAAGAAAAAAAAAATATTCAATCATCATTATCTTTATTTTTAAAACGCAAATTAAAAAAAACAGTGTCTGTTGTGTGAAATTAATATATATGTAGGTATATGTCTCTTTCAATGGTGTTTTTGTGCCAAACCTTTTGTATGTACGAGTAAGTAACGCATGGAACTGACAAAAGAAGGATAAAAGTAGAATAAATGCAGTAGAAATGAGATCTCTAAGAGAAATATGTGGTAAATCTGTGTATAATTGAGTGTCAAATGTATAATACAATAAGTGAATAGGGTGCGAATGAATGTGTTACGTAATTAATACGAATGAAAACGTTAGTTTTCTAGAAGTTTTATTATATTTTATGGGAAGAAAATGTTTCGCCCTTCTAAGGCATTATCGAATGTTTGAAAATGCCTTAGAAAGGCGAAACATGTCATTCCCATTAAATATAATACAACTTCTAGAAAACTAACGTTTTCATTCGTATTAATTATTTAATATGGAGTTTTACATCATTGTTGAAACAATAAATAGAATGTGTTACGAACAAAATAACGAAAGGATCGTTTTGATACTTTGAAAACAACAAAAGAATGAATGAAGTCAGAATGATGAAGAAAGCATATGTAAACGACGTGAACGAAGCTTGAAACAGAGGAAGCCCGAGGAAAACGTGGCACGATCAAGTCAATCAAATATGAAATGTCGGTCACGTGGGAATTCGGAGAAATCGGTGTGCGTGGATGACACGATGTATGAATGTAGAGAATGCGAGAGAAGTATACCTTGACAGAACAATGTGGCTGTATATTCTTCCTGCCTTCCACTCCGGAGAGACGGTGTGATAGTATGTTAGTTCTCTTTGTATTTTTGTATTGATTTCATTATTGGAATTTTGTCACTGAAAACGAATCATTAGCATTCATACATACTGTGATTCGTTACTTTGGTAATCTTAAAAACATCTTGTTTGTAAATGCAAATATATCAAGTAAATGGAGTGCGAATGAAAGTGTTATGAACAAAATAATGAATGGGTCATTAAGATGGTTTGTACAATAATTAATACCAAATGAAATCTTAGACAGGCGAAACATGTCATTAAACACATAAAATATAGTAAAACTTCTAGAAAACAAACATTTTCATTCGTATTAATTATTTAATATGGAGTTTTACATCATTGTTCAAGAAACAATAAATGGTTTGTACAAATGGAAAGAATGAATGAAAGCAGAATGATGTAAAAAGTATATGCTAACGATGCAAACAGAACAGGAAATGAAGAAAACCCTAGGAAAACATGGCACAGTCAAATATTGTAATGTAAAATTATTATTCGAGTAGTATGCGACAATTGTTGTTCTGCTCTTATATTCACGTCAAAATTCTTTGAATTTTTTATATCTTCATCATCGGGTAAAGGCAAACAACAACAAAAAACATCACGCCGTTTCCCCGCAGGGGTAGGCAGAGAAAATGGACCGCCACACTACTCTATCCTGACATACCTCTATAGATTCCCCCACATTCATACAGCGAGTCATACAAGCACGTCGATTCTTCCGGCTTCTGACATGACCAACCTTTAAAATTTGATTAATTTGGTCTGCCATGTTATTCTCAGTCTACCTCGACTGCCTACTCCATTTACATCGTCAAAGTATACTTTTTTAACCATTCTTTCTTCACCCATGCGCTCCATATGTCCGAACCACCGCAGCGATCCTTTCATTTTTTTTTTTCATAATACCTTCTTTCGCTCTACATTTCTTTCTAATATCAGCATTTGAGATTCTGTCGTACATCGTTCTACCACACATACGTCTTAGGGACCTCATCTCTACCACATTTATTCTGCTCTCATCTTTCTTCTGCTATTTCCATTATTCGCTTCCATACATAAGGATTGGGACCAGAACTACATTGTGAACAGCCATTTTCGCGTCATGGTAAATTCTTGTTTCCAATAACTACTCGTATTTTTAAAGGCCGTGTGCATATAAAAGATTCTGTTAAAAAATTATCAGAATCTTTCAGTGGATACAAGTATATTACTTTCTTTAGAGTAACAGCTTGAAGCTCATTTAGTTAGCAAAGGTTGTCTAATATAGTATTCATTATAACAGCAGATATGTACTATTGTGCGAGAATCCAATTGATTTTAATGTCACACATAAACGGCGATTCGCAGCTCTCTCGATACGAACGGCATACACCATTGGCAAGATCTGTGATCACCGAGGAGCAGCCTAACCTGTCAGACCTGATCTGGTGAGTTAGTGCTCCAGTTCTGATTGCTAAGCCACCGATGGCTAATAGCGCCCTATGATGGCGGACGATTTCAATAGAACGGCCGTATTTTACGATTTGCACCGGCGCTTTCGGTGTATCATAACGTGCCTCGAATTGACAAGAAAGACGAGATCATAAATAACCTGCATCCCATTTAAATCTGCCGCACAGTTATTGCGGAATCACGACAGCATTTCAAACGTATTTAACAATGTCATTCCCACATAATGTAATTTGCTCGTTTATTATGGCTTATTTATTATAGAGTAACAACATACAGCCATTGTTAATACATACATATATGAACTAACACTCGTATAAATAAAGACATAGAAGGTTATCCTCCGCTTAACCGAAGCTGTTATAGGACCCAGCGGCGCCATTTCGTCAGCTTCGCTCATGCAATCCCTAGGCCCGTTCCCTGTCCATGCGGGATTTGGGACGGGCTTCAACTGTAAATGTAACATTCCAAAAATAGCAAAAACAGTCTCCATGCCACATTTAATCTAATTTAATTTCTTTTCACTTCTATGTCTCAATCTCAAAAAAACGGAACAAACTAGATGCATGATTTTATGGGTTATTTAATAATTATTTCAGACAGATATTGGTGAGGGTGGGACAGAGTGTGAAATGAGAGAGAAAATGTGAAATGTAGAATTATGTTTATTATGGCTTGAAGAAAATACTGTAAAACTATAAACAAATTAACCATCTAACCATCACGCCGTTTCTCCGAAGGAGTAGGCAGAAAGACCAAAAGAACCGCCACACTGTTCTTTCCTGACATACTTCGCTCGCTTCCTCAACATTTATATACCATGTCATCCACGCACGTCATTTTCCTAGATCTTCCTCTATCGGTCGCTGTAAAATTCTATATTGTGAAAACGTATTAAACATTTTGTAGAAATGTCTTCTTCTTCTGCTTTATTTAGAACTCTGTCCTGTTATTTCTTGGAGCCTGTTCCTGGGGTGTAGATGTCCAACTGTCTCACCATATTTTGAGTGGTGTTCCTGGAAGTCAATTGCCTGTTAATATTTTTTCGACGCTTTTCTCTCTTTTATACAACAGTTCGTTTGAACCCAATTATTGTGTACAATTTGTTTATTTAAGCTATTATATTGATTCTCATAACACGTTATAGGTAGCTAATGTACCGCCATTTTAATGTCATTTGAATTATACACCAGGCCAAAGACAATCACACTGCCATCGCCGGGAATCGAACCCGGGACTTTCGGTGTGACAGTCTTAGGGCTTGCCACTCTGCCACGATTATTGTCAATCTTTCAGAACACACTCTCTCCACATGATCTCCCCAGTAACGTCTTCCCAGACTTCCCATCGCACAACATTTTCCTTATTTCGGAATTTCTCACTCTGTCCCGGAGTGTCGTTCCCGCAATGGATCGGAGAGTGATTTACATGAATTAATTTACTTGTTTATTATCGCTAGAATACTATATGTAACACACACACACACACACACACACACACACACACACACACACACACACACACATGTACAAAAGGAACACGAATAAGTATTAGTTTTGATATGTAATTGTATTTGTGATAATTTACGAGCCCCCGGGTAGGTACCTACTCGTATGTCTGAACCGCCACACACCTCCCACGTAGAAATTAATAATGATTGAATAACATTAACATTCTCGCATCAATTTAATAACTCTAATTATTGCCTCACTGATTCCGATCATTAAATTTATGATTGCGGTAAGTTAGATTTTTACTTTCAAATGTATTAAAAAAATATATATCGGAACATTTTTTTTTCATTACCATTCATGATCGCCCAAAGGAGCGATCAAACAGCATCACATAATATCTTCGTTTTCTTCTTTAACAGCCGTTGTCGTCCACTGCTGGACATAGGCCTCCCCCATACTTCTCCACGTATGACACGTCATACGGGGGATGGTTGGCATTACAACGCAACGCTTGCCAGACGGGTTGGCGAGGTGTCCTTCCACGTTGGCCTATGAATCAATATTATCCACCGAGGTTAATTACTCGATCTGTAATATTTCGCATAGTTTCCAGGGGAGACCAAAATCGAGGAGGTGTGGATAGGTACTTGGGATCAGATCAATCCTCCAGCGTAGCATGGCCATCACCATGGTGATGGCCATGCACCGCTCGAAGAGTCAATAGGATCCCCCTTACTCCCCCAAATGATACTATATACGTATATTAAACAGTTCATGATAATTATTAATCAATATTTTTTAGATAAATTTAAACACCTTTTATTCAATTTTGTAGTAGATTTGTCACTATATTTTCCCCACAAATTCCCTATTTTTCGGTTTTTATCCCACACATTCTTACACTTACTTAAGGTATAAAACAGTTATAAAATATTTGATAAAATATAAATATTCACATGAACTTTGGTGTCTAATTTCGTGTAAATGAAATTAAATGTAACTTATGTTTACAAAAAACAATTTATAATAGTAAACACGATTGTTTAATGGTTTTACTTGGATTAAATATATTTGAAATTTTATGAGGATTAATTGTATCTCAATAGAGACGAAGATGTAAATTGTTTTCTGGGAACAGAAGGTGGTGGCCGAGGCGCTTACAGGACTTATAACCTGTCATTGGTTGGGTTGAGCGATCGCTTTATGTTTAACAACTTTCCCCATTCCGCCTTATGGCTACCACGTCTGACAAATTTTTGGAACTTGTATATAGGTAGGTTTCCACGCCTATCTTTATTAGAATTGTGTCCATTCTTTGTTCATGACCATACAAGTCCCTCTTTCGCTGTCTACCCTATCTTATAATATCCTCAGCCTCATATATTCTGGTGTTCTACTGAATATTGTTCTCATCTTCTTCCTCTTAGTTTAGGTCATATGACCTGTTTGTGACGTTTGGCTGACCTGGGATGAGGAATCCAGCCATCTCTCCATCTCTTTGACGGCCTTCCTGGTAATCCCTTGCTGCTTGGGTTTTCATCTTATACAATTCTTGTATGCTCCATGCGGTCCACGTGGTCCCTCCAAAAGCGCCTTTTGCTTCTTCCCCATCTCAATATATCCTCAACACCACAGACAAACCTTATCATTTCATTTCTGATCCGATATCTGAGGGGAATTTCGGCTACTCCAAGAAGGTTCTTAGTTCTACTGGTATCGGCTCTGACCTCAATTCCATACGTCATGATGGGGCGAAGCATGCCTAGTATATCTTGACTTTACTTTACTGAATATGAACTACATAAATCCTAATAGTTTTTCTGTGAATCAGTTATACCGGGAAAGTATTATGTCAATAAATTATTTAATTCTTACATTATCTCATAAATACATGCCATTTATAAGTGAGTTCACTGAATTGTATTCACTAAACATATTCAAAGCCACGTGTACAGAATACGGAAATAATCCGAAGAGCGAGGTGAGTTATAGCACCATCTTGAAATTCTGTCAATCGAACTATAGAGGAAACCGCGGCTGGTCCAACGCCGGAAGCCCATTACACATCCTTTGATGATTGAACTCTTTTGAGCCGAGAGCGTTTGTAAAGATGGGGCATTTAAATTATTGTCACGACTGGACAGTGGCTTAGCCGAAACATCTGAAATGAAAAGACATTTTCAGGGAACTTTTAAGTATTATACAATATTTTGAATGTATACAAATACTTGTAGACGAATACTGGATTTTATTTACCCATTGCGGGTTATCAATTCAAGGATTAATTTTATCTCAATAGAGACGAAGAAGATGGCGCATTGAAACTGACATGTGAATTGTGGTGTTGGATATTAACATATATACAACTTCCAAAAATTTGTCAGACATGGTGGTCATAAGAAAGGTGTAATGGGGAATGTTGTAATTACATAAAGCGTGCGCTTAACCCAACCAATGACAGGTCATAAGTCCTGTAAACACCTCGATCACCATATTCAGTTTCCAGTTTGCATCTTCGTCTCTATTGAGATAAAATTAATCCTTGAACTTTTAAGTATTTAATATTATAGAACACGTCTGTTTTTTAGAAGTTGTATTTTATTTTATGGGAATGACATATTTCACATTGCTAAGACATTATCAAGCATTATAAAACAACTGGAAAATACATGAATACTAAATAATTCAAATTAACTAACTAATTAACCATCACGCCGTCTCCCCGAAGGGGTAGGCAGAAAAAATGGACCGCCACACTTTTCTTTCCTGACATATTTCTCTAGCTTCCTCAACATTCATACATCGTGTCATGCACGCGCGTCGATTTCTCTGACTCCTCACAAGGCCGACATTCAATATTTGATTTATTTGATCGTACCACGTTTTCCTCGGTCTTCCTCTATTTCTGGTTCCATTTACATCGTTGACATATATTTTTTTTACCATTCTTTCTTCATTCATTCTTTCCATAAGTCCATAAGTCCATATGTCCATATGTCTTTCCAAATTAATTAACTGTTAAAATATATCTAAAACGCTGTTTATGGTATCACAATTTATTTTCGCGACCACTGTTTCGTTAACCCATGTTGACATCATTAGGTGTTCAACTGCTAAAAATAATTTTATGTATTTTTTTGTGAATGTATACTTATACTTGTATACGAAATTCTGGATTTTCACCAAAGGGTGGTCAATTCAAATTTAATTGTATCTCAATAGAGACGAAGACGCAAACTGAATATGGATGATCAAGGTGTTTACAGGACTTATGACCTGTCATTGGTTGGGTTAAGCGCACGCTTTATGTAATTACAACATTCCCCATTCCACCTTTGTTATTATGATCATGCATGACAAATTTTTGGAAGATGTATATATACTTCAAAATCCATACCTATCTTCACGTGTCAGTTTCAACTGTCCATCTATGTAGATTTGGTTGCACTTGTGAATGTGTTGTTAACACCTTGATTATCCATATTCAGTTTGCGTCTTCGTCTCTATTGAGATACAATTAAATAATTTTATGTTGTTGTCAACATCGGTTGACGAAACAGCTGTCGCGAAAAAAAAGAAATAATAAAAATTGTCGTACCATGAACAGCGTTTTATATTTTAACAGTTAATAATGTTAGTATCATAGTGTTTCGGCCAAAACAATGAACTATTTAATTAAAATTAAGTTTTACATCATTGTTCAAGGAACAATAAATAAAACCTACAGTATTTTTCTTAGGATTATGATATTATATTTTTGGAAATCTCTTATTGGAAAAAAATAAAACGATAAGCCTCAGGATTGAACCCACACCCTTTAAATAAAAAATCCAGCATTCTGCACTCTAGAACATTACTCCATTGATTGGCGACGTATTTTTTTTATTCATTTTGTATGAATCAATCTTTTGAAATACGAAGGTTCATTCCTTTCAGTTTTTTTTTAACAAAATTTAAACACATTATAGTGACCGGTTTTAGAAGCAACGCTGCCGTCTTGTCTGATGGTTAAACAATTAATATTAAAAATAAAAATCATTTTTCCATATTTTCATTTTATTTAATTTTTTTCCGTAATTGAAACTGAACCCATTTTTAATAAATCTAATTTACAACACTGCAAAAAAAAATGCATTTCATGTATTATATTATACACACATACTCGTAAATGAATGTAAGCTTTTTCCTGCATTTTAAAATGAAGCCTTATAATTACGTTCACAAGCAATTATTCCATTAGCGAATTTCCTAATTTTATGTGATTTTTGTAAATTGAAAATCAATGTACTTAGGAAATTGAAAATAACTTTGTTTAATCCACTAATTATTTAAAAAAACACGACATGTTTCGGGGGACAACATATATTTTTACACCTGAAGATGGAGGTATCCTCCGAAACATGTCGTGTTTTTTAATATTTTTTTTAATAATCAGTTTTATTAAACAAAGTTATTTTCAATTTCCTAAGTACATTACTTTGGAATTCCAGTGTTAATGCCTTAGCGTTCATTAAGTTGAATATCAATGTGTTATTTCTTTTATAATCGTCATCACTTTGTGTTGTGGATTCATGTTTTAATATTTTTTTGAAAACCTTGAATTTTCTCAACGCTATTTGCATTTACCCTAAGATTAATCCCCCCCCCCTCTTTTTTTCATTTTTCATTTAGTATATTAGAAACGGATATGTCTATTTTGTTTTAATTTCTACACCGTGAAAGGGCGTCTGTGGCCCGAAACATGTTAATGAAAAGCTTTTTTTTTTATTATTCAATTTATTATGTTTGCTGACAGTATTAAAATAGTATTTTTATATATTATATACTCTAGACTAGACTTGTGATCTAAAGGATATTTGACAATTACGACACTGAAGACAAATGGAAAACTAAGACGAAAGGATGATCCGAATCGAGATCAGTGAGACTTGTTGATAGCATTGCTTCGAGCCACGTGGCGGCCAGCTCCACGTGTTAACATGTGCAAATATCACAGCGGACAATTTACTGTTTTTATAGGTTCGCGAACATGTGAGAACTTCACTCGAGTGTCGCATATTTATAAACTTTCTCAAGTAAACAACCGAGTTCGATAGTGTACATTTATAAATAGCGCGAGATGAACGCTTAGAGTGACAAACGCTTCTCTTCTCAAGTTTCATTATCATATACATCAGGGTTCTTCAACGTTTCGTTGCCTTCAGAACCTCCCCGACTTGTGGTATTTTTTTAAGGAATCCTCGTAATCTATAACAGTAACTAAACAACTGACCTTCACGCGTCTTTCCGAAGGGTAAGCAGAAAGAATAGACCGCTACCCTGTTCTTTTTTGACATACTTTATATTATTATCATAATTTAAATAGACAAAAACTCAAATGTCGTCAAAAAAGAACGAAACGGGAACGTTTTGAATACAAGAAAGCGAGAAAGGAATACTACGATTCTCGGAAATTAATTCGAAATGCACACGATGCGCATGACCGAGAAATTTTCTAGATTATTTTTAATTTTGTTCTGATTATTGTTGTATGAGAGTAGTGTAGAAAACATAAGTAGAATAATTTGATATTGTTAATTGTGAAATTTTTAACGTGTGTGAATTTTTTTTTCATTAAATGTTATACGATTGTACAGTGAGCCAAGTTTTTAATGGATCTTCTTCTTTCGGTGCCGTGTCAGGTCCCCCCCAACGTTGGCGATCACTGCAGCAAAGGCACCTCTGTCCTGTGCCACTTGGAACAGGTTCTGTACTCTTGTCATTCCTGTCTCTTTTATGTTCCGCAGCCAGGATACTGCATTCTACCAACTCTCCGACGTCCCTCCACTTTACTATTATATTGATATCAATCGAAGGAGGTAGTATTTTTCTCCCCTTAACTCATGACCCAAATATGAGACCTTGCTAACTTTTTACACTCGTCAACAGCTCTCTTTTAATGGATAGAAAATAAAAATATTGTGGCAGTCTATTCTTTCTACCTACCCCTTCGGAGGGAAGGCTTGATGGTTAGTTAGTTAGAATAAGAAAACATTTAGTAAGAAGGAAACAAATGGTTGTAAATGTGTTCAATAAATCGGAACGCAGCATAATCTAATAAATGCAATTAATAAATGGGTACTCCGTAATGAAATCATCCTCGGCAATGCGTATTGATTCCCGGTCGGGGAGCAGGGGCGGGGCCATCCCACGGAGAGAAGGGCGGAGGCCCAGGGCCCCATAAACTACGGGGCCGACACTGGTGTCACTCCCCCGGCCAACCTGTTATTACGGCGGAGAGTCCGTCATAAGTCTCGAAGCCTCTTCTCCACCGCAAGCAATCAGACTGGGATTATCAAACACTAATTTAATCAGATTAAAATAAAATAAAATAATCATTCGTTATTTGCTATTTTTGTGTGTACTTTTTCAATTACTAAAGCGTTCATGTTTTCCAGTAATTCTTAAACCAAATGCTATCGTAAAAAAATATTAATTACCGTCCCAACCGTGGGGCCATTTAAAACATGGTCAAATAGCGTAGGGCCCCATGTTCGGAACTCATTATAATTTATCGAATATTCCCAGATTATACCGAATTTTGAACTACTAGCGATATCTATTGGTATACACAAAATTATTATTTTTTTGTAAATGTTATTAATATCTTACTACTTGAGAAGTTCATATTAGATTTTCTATCGCATCACAACTGGGCCTGTCCCCGGTCCATCCGGAACTTACATTTAAAGACGGCAACAACAAGGGTGTGCCAGACCACATTTAATCTACTTTTTCTTACTTCTATGATCCGCTGTACTTTGTACAAATGCCGTATCCAACAACATTTTGCTGCGGTAAAGTTTTCTATAACTCATCGGGGAAAGTTTCGTATGTCACACATTTTTTTTAAAATCATTTAGGGCTTTATGAGATCTTACGTTCTGAAGTAAATATACAACGTCAACATCGACTTTCCTAAATTCTGTCATACATAATCAATCTGCCTTTGGGATGCAGGTAAAATTACATCACCTGAATTTGTACATTTTAAACGTTAGTGTGTGTAATGCAAACTTTACATTATTTTCACACATCTCATAAAATAATATATTAATATTGGTGCTTGAATATAATTGTATGTGAATACAAATATAAATGTATCGACTTAAGCAAATATGTTAGTGCACAATGAGGTTCTAGTACTGACCCTTACATATATTAGGTCCTTACATATGAAATTGGCGTTTTGTCGTACTGGCAACTTCGATCTCAAATATCTTCTCTTTGGTTAGGAATTCCAAATTCAAATTTATACAGCTATTTACTCAAGTATTTGTGTTTCGAAAATTATAATTCATTTGTTTTTTCCTCAATTGTTTTTTTTCTTTGTGTCACTCAGTTTACAAAATGGAAAACTTGAAATATCGCGTTATTTACGAGTACGAGTTCCACCGTGGCACCAGTGCTGCAAAAACGGCTCGGAGGATGTGTATGACGACGGTGCCGCAAAAGAAAACACAGTGCGTTTTTGGTTCCAACGTTTTCGTTCTGGAAATTTCGACCTGCAGAACAAGCCCCGTGGACGGCTGGAGACCAAAGTTGATAATGAAGAATTGAAGGCTATTGTGGAAGCGGATCCATCGCAAACCATGTCCGAGTTAGCTGCAGGCTGCGGTGTTAGGGATAAAACTATTTTAATCCACATGAAGCAAATTGGGAAGGTGAAAAAGCTTGAAAGGTGGGTACCTCACGAATTGAGTGAAGCAAATCAACAAACGCGCGTTGACTGCTGCGTTGCATTACTCAACCGGCACAATAATGAAGAGATTTTGAATCGAATCATTACCTGTGATGAATAGTGGATCCTGTATGATAATCGGAAGCGCTCATCGCAATGGCTGAACCCTGCCAAACCAGCCAAACCATGCCTTAAGCGAAAATTGACTCTAAAAAAGTTACTTGTGAGCTTTTGGTGGACTAGTGCTGGTGTCGTTCACTACAGCTTTCTTAAATCTAGCCAGACGATTAAGGCAGATGTCTTTTGTCAGCAACTGCAAACCATGATGGAAAAGCTAGCTGCTAAACAACCGAGGCTGGTTAATCGCTCTAGGCCACTGCTGCTTCGTGATAACGCTAGACCACACACTGCACAACAGACGGCTACCAAATTAGAAGAGCTTCAATTGGAATGTCTAAGACATCCACCGTACTCTCCGGACCTTGCCCCAACAGATTACTATTTTTTCGAAATTTGGATAACTTCTTGCAAGGGAAAAAATTCAACTCCGATGGGGCAGTCCAAACCGACTTCAAAGATTTTATTGATTCCCGTCCGAATGTTTTTTTTAGTAAAGGGATCGATGAACTACCTATGAGATGGTAAAAGTGCATAGATAGCAATGGTACATACTTTGATTAAATAAATATATTATATTGAAAAAAAATCAACTTTATGTTCCTCCCATACAAAACGCCAATTTCATATGTAAGGACCTAATAGAAGTGAAGCTTGGAGTAGTGGGCATGAAAGTAGGATAAATATCTTAGAAATTAGAACACTTGAAGAATGTGAAAAAAGAAAGAAGAAGTAAAAAAGGAATGTTAGGCGTGCGAAAATGTAAACGCTCATTTAGATGTTTGAACATGTGGAACGAATTGATTAAAGGAACAATGGTTAAAAAGATATAAATATATAATAATTATAATGTTATGATTTTATTTTTTATTTCATTTTTATTTTTTTTGTATACAACAGGTCGCTTGAACCCAATTATTGTATACAATATGTTTTTAGCTGATATATTGATTCTCGTGACATGTGATAGGTAGCTAATCTATCGCCATTTTATTGTCACGAGAATTCTACACCAGACCCAAGACAGTGTGACAATCACACTGCCAGCGCCGGGAATCGAACCTGGAACCTTCGGTATGGTAGTCTTACCACTCTGCCACGAAGATGTTGATACTCGTATAAGGTTAAAACGGGCATGCGTGTGACGGTGTGTAAATGTATAATAATGTCAAACCATCTCTCATGCGTACCTGGTATTGTGTCATTAGATATAATATATATTATATTTTTCTTGTACTCAAAAGATGCTTTAAACATTAATGTTGTTTGTAATGTGTGTTGAGATAATAAACTGATTTGATTGTTTGATTGAAAATAGAAAAGGCCCGTTATGTCAGGATAGAGCAGTGTGGCGGTCCATCCTCACTGCCTACTCATCCGCGAAACGACAGGATGGTTAGGTAGTTAAATCACGCAGCTAGAGTGACACGTCACCCGCGCATCCCGGGCCCTTACGTCAGACCAGCGCCCTGTCCGTCCCTGGCCAGACATAAATTGGCCCGCTCACACTCGATAAGAAGTCCGATAACGCCGAGCTCTCCCCGTTTGATGGCTGGCCGGCCGCCGCGATAAATCACCGGTGTGTTGCCTTATTGGGCATTTATCATGCCGCGGAGCTATTGTGGCAGCCCGGGAATGATTCCGATGCAGATATCATTTGTTTCATCAATTTTTTTACTTTCATTGTGTAGTATTTGAATTTATTCCTAGCCGCAAATAAAAATAAAGAATCACTCATTTCGTGGCACGATTACAATAAATCTATCTTGTCATAACATTAAAAAATTTGTTCTTAATTTATTACACTCGTATCTTAAATCGCCTAAGACTTCATACGTTATGTACGCTTGTTTATTAGTGTATCCCCATTCTGCCATTATAACTCAACAAATACTCATAAATACTTTTTAATTTTCGTCAAAATTTCAATAATTCAGGACTGATTTTTACAAAAGTATCAAAAAATTTTAAAATGAATATTTGATCCCAACTGGTGTTAAACCTAAAGGTCAAAAACTATGCAAAGGTGCAAAGTTTTTGAATAATATAGCGTAGTCCAAACTTCTTCAAGAAGATGCCACCAGTGCTACATAAGACTTCTTACAATTTACAGTTTTATTTATTTATTTTATTTTAAAACCATTTAGCATCTTTGTACTAACCAGTCTTTAATCGTAAAATATTAAAAACGTCTTTTTATGTTTTATATAAATGAAACATCTAGAAAATAGTCGTTTCAATTCGTATTATTTAATGAAAATTTAACTTGTTTTATGTGTTATTTATTGCCTGAGATACGTTGAAAACTGATATTAGTTTTCTTTTCAATTTAATTTAATTAACGCAATCTCATACTATGAATATATAATACATTTAACATTTTTTTAATACAATTATTTATAAATTTTGGCTTGTATGACTAGATTTATATATCCATCACGCCATTTCTCCGGAGGGGTAGGCAGAGAGGATGGATCACCACAATGCTCTGCCCTGGCATACCTCTCAGGTTTCTTCTACATTCATACATCGTACCATGCACGCACGTCGATTATTCCGACTTCGAATGTGACCGCCTTTTAGTAATTGATTAATTTGGTCATGCCATGTTTTCCTCGGACGTCCTCGGCTTCTTTTTCCACTCACGCTGCTTGTGTACAACTTTTTAACCATTCTACTCTCATCCATTCGTTCCATATGTCCAAACCATCTCAGGGATCCTTTTTTTTAATTTTATCCATGATGCAGTCATCTGCGTTACATTTCTTTCTTATTTCATCGTTCGGTATTCTATCATACAACGTTTCCCCGCACATTCTTCTTAGTGATCTCATTTCTACGACGTTTATCCTGCTTTCATCCTTCTTTTGCCAGTTCCAAGCTTCACTTCCATACATGAGGGTTGGCACTAGAACTCCATTGTGTTCTGCCATCTTTGCTTATGTGGATATATTTCTATTTGCAGTAATGACTTACTTTTTTTATTTATTATACTCCAATAATGAAAAAGACACATATACGAGTACAACGACTTTTCGTTTAACCTTTACACTTGATGATATCGCAATAACAATGCACAGTTCACACGGTTATTTGATTTGTGTTCTGCAAACGTCACGCCTGCGAGGAACCAGAAAGTGTCACGACATCTTGTGTCGTACTGCATTCTGTTCAAAATGCTGAATGCTAAATTCAGTTTACACAATATACGGATATATCATAACATAAGACGAATTTTCCATCAATTCTATACTCATATTCATACTTTTACTAATGAACTAAATTGATCGTCTTTTGATGTAATAAAGCTATTATTTGTTTTTGAATGTATACAAATACTTGTAGACAAATACTGGATTTTACCCATTGCGGGTTAATCATTTTTAAGGATTAATTGTATCCCAATAGAGACGAAGATGTAAATTGTTTTTTGGAAACAGAATATGGTAGTCGATGCGTTTACAGGACTTATGACCAGTCATTGGTTGGGTTAAGCGATCGGTTTATATTAACAACATTCCCCATTTCTCCCTTCTTACGACCACCACGTCTGACAAATTTTTGAAAGATATGTATATGCTACTATGTTGAGAAACACTTCACATTTTTAGGTCAATCTACACTAGCGCCATCTATTAAGATTAGATGTACTCGCCTCGACTACCATATTCTGTTTCCTAAAATTATTATAATTAATCCTTAAAGTTATTATTAATTCATAAGCAATATCACATCTCTACCACTGTGAAACCATATCGATGTTTTTATTATTGTATACTATGATTAATGGTGGAAGACCTCCTAAAAGATGGAAGGACAGCTGGGAATCCACCTCACAGGAGGAGCAACTCTCTGGAGAACAGACTACATAGATCTACTACAAGGAAGAAGAAGTACACTAATTAGAAAATAGAAATATCAATCAATCTGACGATTTATTTCGATCACGTATTTTGAAATAAGATTGTACAGAAAACGTCGCCGACGTGATCGTCAACGCTAGAGGAACCTAACACGACACTACAAGAAGAATACAGGAAATATGTTAATTCTACTAAATGTGCCAAGCACATTATTATATATAGGGCAAACAAACAAACAAAACCATCACTCCGTTTCTCCGCAGGAGTAGGCAGAGAGAATGGACCGCCACACTCCTGTATCCTGAAATACCTCTCTAGATTCCTCCACATTCATACAGCGAGTCGTACGCGCACGTCGATTCTTTCGGCTTCTAACATGACCAACCTTTAAAATTTGATTAATTTGGTCATGCCATGTTTTCCTCGGTCTACCTCGACTCCGTACTCCATTTACATCGTACACGTATACTTGTTTTAACCATTCTTTCTTCACCCATGCGCTCTATATGTCCGAACCAACGCAGCGATACTTTCATAATTTTGTTCATAATACCTTTATTCGCTCTACATTCCTTTCTCTTATCAGCATTTGAGATTCTATCGTACATCTTTCTACCACACATACGTCTTAGGGACCTGATCTCTACCGCATTTTTTCTGCTATCATCCTTCTTTTGCCAGTTCCATGTTTCGCTTCCATACATAAGAGTTGGGACCAGAACTCCTTTGTGAACGTCCGTTTTCGCTTTTATTGATAAATTCATGTTTCCAATAACTATTTTTTTATATACTGGGACAAATAAAAAAATAAAAAAGTTCAATTTATTGTATCTGAAGAAATCAAGGACATGTACTCGTATATTGAATGAATAAGAAAAACGCATTAATTTCTTCTACTTTTAATTTCCACTGGTGGCCTCATATGTGTTTAAATCCAGTCACATGTGTGTGCATTTCCGTGCATCACATATTGTTTTCATTTTCCAAATTCAAACGGGCGCAAACATTCTTTCTCCCTCGAATCTTTGTTGTTGCAGCGGCCCCACTTTACGAACACGAGCTCACTTCAAATTAACCTAACCTCAATTCTGGCGCAAAACATAAGTCAGCCGCCATGTTGCAGTCGGCAGTTCCCGCCACATTATTCGGGGCGGGAGAATTTCCCGCCAGAATTACGAGCGGGGCGCGCGACTTGGTTCGTTTTTCCCGTTTATTCGCGCTGTAAACAAAGTTTGCGGCTAGCGCGCTGGACGGCGCTGCGTCTGCGACAATTGAGGTGGCCTGCGGGCGCTACGGTCCAGGCGTCCGATGGGACGTATCAACTGTCAAATTCAAATAAAGAATATATTTCAATCATCTATGGTGCATTATTATCAAACAGACTGAAATGCCCTCCAGAATATTCAATTCCTCTCACGATGGAACACAATTTAAATTTATTTAATCCAAACTTATTAATTTACACAGATATCTAGATAGTATTTTTGAAACCGTTTTATGATACGCAAAGTTAAACCATCTGTTTCATATTCCTTCAATACTTACTAAGGCATATTTGAGGCACTGTACCCCTAGGCACATCTTTTTCAGCCTGGTGTTGCCGTCCACTCCTGGATTTAAAGTTTCCTCTCGCATTTGCATTCTATACTATTTTAAGCTATCTACATAAAGGTACTCCCCGCACTCCTCAATTCTGACTCTGTCTCGCAGACTGATACCCAAAATGGCTGTCTCCATTGCTCGATGCATGACACTCAGCTTGTTGGCACTTTTTCCCGCTAACCTGTGTGTAATAAGCTCAATACCATAAGGAACACTGGCAGAACACAGGCTTTGAAAATTCTCCTTTTCAAGTTGAAGGTACATAAAAATATGAATAAAAGAGTTATTAAGTAAATATTATATGTTTTGTAACATACAATTCTTGTCACACAATCTAAATTATTGTAGAGATTTTTGGACAGTTCTAAGACTTCAATCATAATATTTTGGTACATTACTACAGTAAATTATGATTTTTTCCGTTATTGTTTTCAAATTTAATGATCTTTGCTGGTGATTATCTCAAGGATATTAATTACTATTTATTTATTTTTAAATTGTATTTCTATTAATTGTTTAAATAAAAACACTGTTATGCAATATCGCAATTGATTATATTTCTTTCGGAATTGTTAGCATCGGTCATTTTATTTCTATATATTATGAATTTACTTTCAATTCTACAAGACTGAGTCAGTCAAGTTCTAGGGTCCATGGGCTTTCAATATATGTTCCAAAATTTGCCTTACAGCTGATGAAACCATGGAAAACCTCAACTAGAACATTTAGGGTATGACTGTAGGGAGAATAAAAACATGTTCGAAAATGTTTATTATATAAAAAAAACAACTATGTACACTTAATGTAGCTATAGAATGTGTGATTATTCACTATATTTACAAATATTTTAATTATTTAATGTCCTTAATTTATTAATTATGCTGGTAGCCATCTTCTGGAATGTCAGTCGCAAGTTTTGATTCTTAAGGATAGCCGGAAAGTCGTCGAGGGGAACCACCGTCTTCTGGGTCTCTTTCTCCAGCTTCCATCTATCGCTGACGAACATCGAGCAGTGTAGAAGGACGTGCTCAATAGTTTGTTCGGTTGCATTAAAAAAATTTTGTATTCTCTTAAAAATAGTTTTCGTTGTATTTTAAGGACGTTGAGTCACGGGGCGGCCCTGTCCATCCTGAGGAGCCGTAATGTCAATATGTTTGCTTTTTGCGCAGGCAGTGGCGGCGGATTATCTTCAGCGCGCGCGGGGCATCAGGGGCGCCCACCGCAGGGAGGGCGCCGGAATGCCCCCAGGTACAGTGGCGGCCGCTATTTATTACGCCATTTTTTCCGTCCACTCCGCGGCTAATTTACGCTCCTGAAAATTCTGGACCAATTAAGCTCTATAGTTTATTTTTATAGTACACTCGTAAGAGTTATATATTCTGATTTAATTATTTTATAATTCTTTATATTTATTTTATAAAAAAAAACTTTATATTATTCTCCTGATGATGAAATTTATGGATGAGGCCTTTGTCCAGAAGTGGACGGGAATAGGCTGAGGTAGAAGAAGAAGAAGAAGAAGATAAAATTTAGCACTAACTATGGACTTACCCAAAAACTCGCCCATATAAATAAACATACTTATGTTGAAATAATATTCTGTTTATAACTTAAAATTAACTAGAAGAGGAGCTTCAATATTATAAATGCATCAAATAATTCGGCAGTACCTAAAAAAACATGTTGGAAATTTTGTGGGTTCTTCGTGTTCTCACCTTCCACTTGGAAGACCAACTAAGAGATAGAGGAACAGTTAGACCTTACGAAAACGTGGCACAATAAAAAATCAAATATTGAATGTCGGCCACATGACACGATGTATGAATGTTGAGAAATCGAGAGAAGTATGTCAAGAAAGAAAAGTGTGGCAGTCCATGTCTTCTGCCTACCCCTTCGGAGAGACTGCGTGATGGTTAGTTATTTAGATTTTAAATTTTAGTTTAAATAAAAATTCTTAAGCCGTTCAATATCTGTTGATTTATTTTATTACATTTTTTGTGGAGGTTTGGAACATCGATTGTAACGATTGTATCAATATTATTGTCTATGTAAAAGAATCTAAATTGGTCAAAATGGTGTCTATGTAAAATAATTCATAATGGAATCAAGTTTCATCTCGAAATAATCTACGAGTATATACTACTCGTATATACTATTTCAATAACGCAACTGGATTTTAGATCATCGCTACTCTTTCGATGATCTAAAATCCAGTAATCATTGAATAGTGGAATTTTCATAAATATTTTTTTTTTAGTTTAATGGCACCGCTCCGCGTAGGTACCTGGCCTCCCCCCACTCGACCCCCTAGGCAGGTCCTCCCGCATGCCATTATCTGCGGTGCTTAACGCCTTCTGAAAACTGGCTCCCGTATCCTAATGCACATAATTGCACGTAAGGGCGCCACCGTTAAAATGCATTAAAAATAATTCCTATGGCATTGTGACTATCTAATGTTACATACTAAAATTCTAATATTATTGAGTTAAGCTTAATCTTTTCCTAGTATTTGAAGGCAAATTATGTATTTTTTACTATCACGATAAAAATACAATGAAAATCAAACAGTTTATTTTCTCAAAAGATATTACAAACAACAAGTATAGTTGTTTGAGGCATATATTGAGAACAGGTAAAAAATAAAAAATATATAATACCAGGAACGCATGAGAGATGGTTCGACATTAGGAATACATAATACTCTCCAAAGTCAAGAGTATTTGTCTTCTAAAAGTACTTTCACGAATATGAAAGACGTCGATCTCCGAAGCGATCATGTTCAGCAGTTTGATTGCTCTCCCGCCACCAGAGGCAGGTTGATTCTGTACGCTGGGAGATAAAACAGTCTGTGCTGACGCTGTCGAAGATAACTATCTGGAACATAAAGATGGATAGCCTCCAAGATAACGGAGTTCTCAAAGAATCCCCTGATAAGTCTGAAGAAATGGGTAAATGTGCACCCATCTCTTCTTATCTGCAAACTATATCTCAGAAATCTTTTCTGAACCCTCTCTAACATGAGCGAGTATCACGCCTCGTGGGGACTCCATATCACCGAACAACACTCGAGCCGGCTCCGGACCAATGAGTTATACAAAATTCGCAAAACATAAGGATTCCTGAAAACTCTACCAATTCGGAGAATAAATTCCAACATTTTCAATGCAACTCCACATATTCTCTCGATGTGAGCATGGATGGATTGATATTAATCCTAAGTATTTGTCCATAAACATTATGACGTTTATTATTATTATTATTATTTTGTTGAATCGTTCTTTACATCATTACAGTGCGAGCCAAATCATTGTTAAGGGTATAGCTATCATTTTGATTCTCGTGACATGTAATAGGTAACTAATCTATCGCCATTTTGTTGTTACGTGAATTCTGCACCGAATCAAAGACTGTGTGACAATCATACTGCGAATCAAACCCGAGACCTTCGGGGTGAAAGTCAAAGCACTTACCACTCTGTCACGAAGATCGTCGGTTTAAGACTATTCAACCCGACATCTTCCATTTCCGGACGATTGCTAAATCCACTAAGAATGTGGCCATTTGCTTTAAGGGGTTAGGGGCAGTCAGAGGTATAAAAAAAACAAGTGTTTTATTTTTTTTGTCAGCAATTTTATTTATTTTATTAAACTAACAATATAAAATTATCATATTATGTTTGAACTTGATTTGACCTAAATTTGAAAAAATATATTATATATAAATTATATATGAAGTTATCACTATATTTGTTGGACCCTGTTCATAATGCGGTGACCATTATTACTTCTTACAGGTTCATTTTATATCATTGAATTGAAAAAAATATATATATTATTTTAATAGTTTATTTAGTACCTGATCGAAGAATTTGTTTTCTTTTTAAAAACTTCTATTTTTTATAAACGATCAAAGTTGCATTTTCCTCGAAAATGCGTAAATAAATTACCAGAGGCCGAAATTTTGTTCATTTTCAAACAAAAAAGAAAAGTTTCGATCAGGCACTAGACTAACTATTAAATTTTTTTATTTATTTGTTTGAATGATTTTATTACTGTTAAAATTTATAACACTGTAATAATATCACAATTTATTTTTATTGACTGAGAATGTCGCGACAGCTGTTTCGCCAACCGATATTGGCATCATCAGGTGTTACAAAAACTTGATGATGCCAACATCGGTTGGCGATACAGCTGTCGCGACACTCTCAGTGAATAAAAATAAATTGTGATATTATAACAGTGTTATAAATTTTAACAGTAATAATGTTGAAGTATCATAGTGTTTCAGCCAAAACAATGGACTGTTGAATGATTTTCGATGAACCTGTAAGAAGTTATAAAGGTCACCGCAAAGCACCACTAGATAATAATAAAACAGGGTCCAACAAATATGGCGATAACTTCATAAATTATTTATATATAATATTTTTTTCGTTCAAGACGACCTTCGTGGCAGAGTGGTTACGATCTCTGACTTCCATGTTAAAGGTCCTGGGTTCGATTCCCGGCGATGGCAGTGTGATTGTCACACACTGTCTTTGGTCTGGTGTAGAATTCACGTGACAATAAAATGGCGATAGATTGGCTACCTATCACATGTCACGAGAATCAATATAATAGCTAAAAAATAAAAATTGTACACAGTAATTGGGTCCAAACGACCTGTTGTGTACATAAAAAAAAAAAAAATAAAAAAAAAAAAAAGTCGATTTCTCCGACTCCTCACGTGGCCGACATTTAATATAATATTTAATTGATCTGCTCGTGGCACGTTTTCTTCGCTCTATTTCTTGTTCCGTTTACGTCGTTTACATACACTTTCTTCATCATTATTTTATCTCTCATTCTTTCCTGTAATCAAACCGTCATAATGGTACTTTTTTTCAAAACACTTTTTATATTTACATATCATGGTCTATGTGTAATCATTTAACAGTGTATTTTTCTCTATAGAAAAATGAACTCAAAAGTGGAAAAAACAGTGTTTTGATTCATCAAAATTCGTCATTATGGAATTCCACAGTGTTAACGCCTTAAGTTTATCTCAAATTTAACAGTGTGTTTACTAGCTATCTACGAATAATAAAGTAATTATTATAACATGATTTCTTATCATTAAAAAGGCTTCAAATTTTAAAATTATTGAATTATTATATTCTTAGTTTCACAACATTACGCCGCTTACCCGTATAGTTAGACAAAGAGAATGGACAACCACACTGTTCTATCATGACATACCTCTCAAGCATACTCCGCATTCGTACATCGTGACACTCATGCTAGTCGATTTTTCCGACTTTAAACATGTCCACCTAATAATAATAAAACTAATGTAATTTAATACAATTAGGCTAGTTGATACAAAGATGCGAAGTTTCATAAAACAAAGAAAAAAAGAAAAAATGTTTATCGTAACATGTGTCATGTAGCACTAAACTAACTAACTAACCATCACGCCATCTCCCTGAAAGGGTAGGCAGAAAGAATGGACTGTCACACTTTTACTGATGCGGCACTCCATCCTTCTCTTTTCGCTCCGCGGGAGACGCGGTGTGATGGGTTGCGAACCTCATCGCCACCAATAGGCATCTCCCGCGCACACTTCGATCGTCCAACACCCACAAAATAAATCTAAAACAAATAATATAAAATACAATGATATAAAATAAAATAACAAAATAAAAATAATTTAACACAAAATGTTCTTTTTAGATGGTGCACATATTGTCTATTTAATTTATGTTCCACGAATCCACCGTTTTTTTAATTTAGCACATAATGTAATAACACATAATGTTTTTTTCGATGTTGCACATGTTGACATGGACGATCCGGACTTTTGTGTTTATTTAATTTGTGTTTCATTTATTGTATCCACCGTTTTTTAAATTAGCTGTAAGTAGGCACTTAACCAGCAAGAACTTTGAAATAATATTGAAGAAATTATTCAAATTGTCATTGGAACAAATGAAAATTTATTTTTACACCTGTCAAAATTCTTTATAAAAACTTTAAAACTAATAAAATTTTAACAGCAAAACAGCACAAACGTATTACGTGTCACAATTAACTATTATAAATGCATGTCATGTAGCACTGTAGCATATTTAAGGGGATGTTTGAACTATACTATATTATTTAATCAGTTTACCCGTTTATAGGGTTATTGACAAAGGCAAAGGCCATGGATAGCAATTGGCGTTAAACATAAAGATATTTAAAACCAATTGGGATCAAAAACTATTTTAATTATATTAACTAAAACTTTAATACAAAGCCATTACTTGGTGGTTTGGCATATTTAAAAATAAAATTTAACCTTTTTCACTTAGTGTAAAACCTCTTTATTTGAGTAAGTAGCGCCAACCGGTTTCACTTTATAGCGAGCTTCCTCAGGGCTATACACAAACTTGTGTCTAGCCCTGAGGAAGCTCGCTACAGAGTGAAACCGGTTGCCGCTACTAACTCAAATAAAGTTAAATATCCCATTGTTTTGGCCGAAAATGGTTCTTTTAATTAAAATATTTAGATACCTAACTCAATTTCAGCAAGAACTTCAAAATTATATCCAAGAAATAATTCAAATTGAAATAGGAACGAATACACATAAAGCTTCGAAAAATCGCGAAAATTTTACATTTGATATATTATTGTAGTACCTGATGATGTCAAAATAGATTGATGAAACAGCTGTCGCGTAAAATAAAATACAATTGTGATACAAAAACAAATTTATTTAATTTAACAGTTTTTCAAATAAAGTTGTTTATACTAAGTACAAATTGTTTAAAAAAATTTTCTCTTTTGATTCTTAGCACCTTTATAATGAACAGCCCTCGATTAAATATTTTATAACAAAAGGAATCTCTAAAAGGTTGTATGAAAAAAAAACTTGTTACACCTTTAATGATATAACAAGTCATCGAAGCTATAACAAGTGAATTAAAAAGGAAAATCATCCCAGGATGGCATCATTGGGTACACAAAGTTAATCACCGGTGTGTATTCAGGAGAATTACAACATAATTCAGCGCGTACAGGGGACACGTACCCACGGCGCGGCGCCAGATAGTGCCGCGTGTTTACGACTGAAAAATCGTCACGTTCCTGAAGTTACGGCGTCACATTGTGTCAAACAAAGCTCGGGCGGAGTTAGCGCCACTCCGGCCCTGGCGGTTATTAGGAGATTATGTGAAACGAGATGACTAGACACGGCTACACCGCGCTACTAACCTTCCCACCTTGCGCCAGGCCCGGTTAAGACCTTAAATCTCTCGATATTCAAAATTCGAATAATCCGTTTAAAATGTCAACAATACAAAAATTCTAAACATGTATGTACGAGTATGTTAATTGTTTTAATGAATTACAAAAATTTTAATTTGTGAGTACCTACCTCTGAATTTACTTTTCTAGACAGGTCTCAATATTTATTATACCTTAATCAGCAGGAGAAAGATATGAAGTTTATAATTCTCCAGTGATAATGAAGGTACCTTCGAAACATGTCAAATCAAAGTCATCAAATTAACAATGAAATTCCACATTGGTTGCGGAATTTGAGTACTTTATGACTTGCGGCAAGCTATTAATACTTTCAAACCCCTTGATAATGTTCAATTAATTATAAAATTTGTATTGTTTTTCGTTGAGTATCCATGTACTTCATAATTGTAAACAACCTAGTCACATAAATATTTTGGTAGTCTGATTGATAACATTTTCAAATCGTCAAGCATAGACTTGATATTAAATAATTAATACGAATGAAAACGTCAGTTTTCTAGAAGTTTTATTATATTTTATAGGAATGCCATATTTCGCCCTTCCAAAGCATTATCAAATGTCTTAGAAGGCCGAAACATGTCATTCCCATAAAATATAATAAAACTTCTAGAAAACTAACGTTTTCATTCGTATTCATTATTTAATATGGAGTTTTACATCATTGTTCAAGAAACAATAGATAATACTTGATATTGATAAGTTTAAAAAATAAATAATATAAAATAACTTTCGCTGTGCGACCCTGGCGCGTCCTCCCGTTACATGATAATGTGTGTATCAAGCGAAGAGTTGACTCCATCAGGATCACAAAGTGTAATATCTTTAACTCAAACTTTCGCCGGCTGTCGCTAGATGGGGCCGGGTGCTTAGTGCCTGGTAATTATGTCTGACGGAACAGCGCGGATAAACATGGAGGATCGTGCTTGGAAATGCTACCGTGTGTGCTTTATCAAATATTAGGCTCCCGCGATTTTCACTTTATGATTATTATTTATTTATTCTGCAAAACTTATTATGTTTCGAGGGTATATGCTCAAACAATTCGGGTATAATCCCCTTTAAAAATATATAATATATTTAAAAAAAGAGCTGAAAGGGTTGGATGCAAGTGCAAAAATTAGCGGAGTGTCAGTAAGCTGTCTTTTGTATGCGGATGACGCTGTCCTACTTACAGACAACGAGCATGAACTACAAGTCCTGAGTGTAATAGTGTGTATGAGGTATGCATGCGAAATGATCTGATGATGAATGTGAATAAGTCCAAGGTAATGATTTTTGAAAAATAAGAAATCATGACAGTCTGCAACATTAGAGTGAATGGTGAAATTTTGGAGCAAGTAGATGAGTTCGTGTATGGTAGTATGTTTACAAAAGATGGGCGAGTGGAGAGGGATATTGAAAGAAGGGTTGAATTTGAATTGAATTTTTTTTTTTTTATATAATAAATATTCTAGAAGATTGACGTTTTCATTAGTATTAATAACTATAATAACTGTGTTATTCAATTATTTTCATCTACGTTTATTCAAATTTTAATGAAACCAGAAGAACTGTACATAATTTCCAAAATTTCATAAATAAAATTTGTTGTAACTTCAATGAGATGTAAATGAAACAAAAAAATCGAAATCGAAATGAAACAAAGAAATCGTATAATCCATATTTCCAAAACATTTCTTCGGTCAATTTTTAATTTTACTTAAGATGATCATTCGCCTTACATTTCTTCCTTATTTCGTCGTTAGTTTTTATATCATACATCGTTTTCCTGCATATTCTTCACAGTGATCTCATTTCTTCGGCATTTATCTTACTTTCATCCTTCTTTTGCCAGCTCCAAGCTTCACTTCTATACATAAAGGTTGGCACTAGAATTTTTTTTTAAAGGAACATAGATGTTCCCGCCACATACCCGAGACTGTTATAGGGCGTAGCGGCGCCCTTTTGTCAGCCTCGCTGGTACACTCCCTGGGCCTGTCCCCGGTCCATCCGGGACTTACATTTAAAGACGGCAACAACAAGGGGGTGCCAGATCACATTTAATCTACCTCATCTTACTTCTATGCTCCGCTGTACTTTATTGAATAAATAAGCACTAGAACTATATTATGTAATACTTTTGGCACTAGAACTATATTATGTACTACCATGTTTGCTTCAATGGATGCTATAATACTCTTTTTATCTTAATTAAGTTTATCGTTCTGTTTAAACTTGCCGCCATGTTTTTCCCAATCGTCCTCTAGCATCAAATTTGTAAGCATGAAAACAGCTGTAAGTTTTATTATGTATTAAAACTTGGGAACGGATTTGCCAACCCTGTAGAAACACGAACAAAACCGAGGCGGGGCCATCACGAACCGTTAGTATGATAAAATGGCTCATCGGAATTAGAAGTTCTACCCCTAACACAATCTGAGGAGCGAATGCGTCTCCCATTTCTCGAATCCCGAATCTGATGGCAGCCTCCAGCCCTTAGCGGGTGTAATCTATATTCATGGGAAGATCTCAGCCTGTATTCCTTGATGTGTTTTGAGGTTAATTTGTACTAAATGGTAAATTAATGTGAGCCACGAGCAAACTGCCTAAATGGAAGCTCTCAAAACACAATCACCGAGACGTTTTATAAGCACGCTGCATCAACGGGTTTATTATCATGCTCTATTTTAATATAATATAATACAATGTAAAGACGCCATTTTTACTTTCTTGCTTGTGTTTACTTTTCATTATTTATTATTAGAACCTTAAATAATGTTATTTTTTAATAGCGTGATCAGAAATTGTTCGGAGAACTCCTGTTTATATGCAACATTCATAACAATCAATTTATCGAATGTTAAGGCCTTAACACTGTGGAATTCCATTATAAAAACTTCGGAATTTGAAAAATAACACTATGTATTTTCCATTTATTTAATATCTTTATACCATAAAAATATAAATATTAAAACACGACAATGTTTCGGAGGTGACCTCCATCTTCAGGTGTAAGTTTATAACTGTTATATACTTACACATGAAGTTAGAAGCTACCTCCGAAACATTGTCGTGTTTTAATATTTTTATTTTTATGCTATAAAAGATATTAAAAAATTTAAAGTGGAAAATTTACAATGTTGTTCTTTAAAGTCCAAAGTTTTTATTAAAAAAAAAACTTTTTTTAGAGTAATTTTTTTTTCTTTTTTTTTTACATTCACTTCATGGCGTGATTTTGATAAATTTAAGTATCAATTGAGACATCTAACGGTTCATTAAATCTAAACACTAACTAATTAATCATTAAGTCGTCCACCAGAAGGGGTAGGCAAAAATAATAATAGACCCCACACTGTTATTTCCTGACATCATACACGTACGTCATGCACGTACGTCGACTTCTTCGACTCCTCGCGTGGCCGACATTTAATGTTTGATTCATTTAATCGTGACACGTTTTCCTCTGTCTTCCTCATTAAATAATCATTACGAATGATGATTATGATCTGTAATGCTTGTTATATTTTATGGTACTAACATGTTTCGCGTTTCTAAAGATTTATTAAATGTGTTGATGCCTTAGCAAGGCAAAACATATCATTAATTAATAAATATCTTGAATAAGTATAATTTTTTTCTACTCTCGTCATGTCGTGATTTCTATAATTCTAACTATCGATTGAGGCAAACTATGTATTATATAGTATAAAAAAATCTTCAAAAATGTATCGATATAAGAAATAGTCAGTAATTAAAAAATATTTCGTATATTTTCTAATCAAAAATATCTTGGTCAGCTTCTACAGCAATACTTGAGATTGAAACACGTCAATAATTTCTATAGGATGTAATTAACCTTTCAGGGAATTCAATACCAATTAAATGTAAAAATAATTCATTATAAGTTGTGATAAAGCTAGAATAATATATTCTACTTTCATATTTTCTATTTATTTATTTAAAATACGTTTTATTAATATGTAATTTCTTTAAGTTTTGATATTTTCATTGTTAAATGGTGCATGTCATACCATAATAACTTACAATTAACCAGAAGACGGCAGCGAGTTGCCAAAACCGACCAAAGCTAAAAATCAAGTGGAATAAAATTAATTACTTATTACTCGTATAAAGGATTTATTTAGTACTTCTTTATTATTCATTGTATACTCATTAATAACTTAAATAATCCATTGTTTTGGCCGAAACTCTATGATACTTCCACATTATAAACTGTTAAATCATTAAACTTTGTTTTTATGTATCACAATTAAATTTTTATTTTTGCGACAGCTGTTTCGTCAACCTATATTGACATCATCAGGTATTACAATAATATATCAACTGCTAAATATTCGTGATTTTTCGAACCTTTATGTGGATTTGTTCCTATGTCAATTTGAATAATTTCTTTTATATAATTTTGAAATTCTTGCTGGAGTTGTAATAAAATTGTTGTTAATAAAATTGTGATACATAAAAACAAGTTTTGTAATTTAACAGTTTATTGATAATTTAAAATATGGTCATTTAAATCAAGTTTATTTAAACATGTTTATTTTTATATATTTTATCATTGCCCAAGCAAATTTAAATAATTCAATCAATATTTTGTTGTCAGTGCACTCAAAATAAGCTATATGTGTAATTCGTTATGAATATTTTACATGTTTGTGTATGTTCAGTTTCCCTTTTAAAAAATATCAATTCCGAGACGAAACATAAGAAAAACTCTGAGTTCTCTGTTATACATGTATTTTTGATATTCTCATATTTACACATTTCGCAGACGCCTATCATTCACATCTTCCGCCAACATCCCCTCCCCTCTCTAGCCATCCCTTATCCCCCTCTCCTTCCAGCATAATAAATCTGTCAACTTTATATTGTGTTCATTTTATTTATGGGCCAAATCAAGTTCCTTGAGCAGCGTGTGTGAGCCACCCCCCTCCCCTACCTTACTCGCCCTTCACACCCCCCGCCAGCCCAGTCACGGCCCTTTGTTACCCCCTGTTTACCCTAAATTTTTTGTCTTAAGGGTAGCAAAGTATTCTGCCATGAATTATTTTAATACGAGGATTTCATTAATGCTGCCAAAATTTTACATAATTTCATGCTATGTAAAGACGTTCTTTCGGTTTTCTTCAAAATAGCGTGATTTATTATTTATTATTTTTATTCATTAAACAAAAATGAATTATCAGTGCAAATTCAAATGGTTCCTATAAATGCAAAAGATTAATTTCATATAGTATACATGGTTTCTAAAAAAACGAAATAAAATAAGTCGGTTGTCATTTATTAATTTCTATATAAAATGTGTCTTTTTAAATCTAACTAACTAACTAACCATCACGCCGTCTCCCCGAAAGGGTGGGCAGAAAGAATGGACTGTCACACTTTTACTGATGCGGCACTCCATCCTTCTCTTTTCGCCCCGCGGGAGACGCGTTTAAACGCGTTTTTTAAATCTATGTTTTTTCCAAACTACAATTTTATGTTATCATTTTATTATTATTGTTTTATATTATTTATTAGTTATTTCTGTTAAAAAAAAATATTAGTACATATTGTGATTAGCCCAGGTTAATTTTTTTAATTTAAATGTATTGTTCCTTTGTATTGTATCGAATTTAAATGCGTTTTTTTTTTATATTAGTCTTTCTTTGTTTAGTTTTTATTATACGAAGATGGAGGTATCCTCCGAAACATTGTTTTTTTTAATATTTTGTGAATTATAAACAAATTTATTTTCGATTTCCTAATTGTATTACGAAGGAAATCCACAGTGTTAATGCCTTAGCTTTCAATAAAATAAATAAGAAGTCGGTAACTATCAGTAAGTACATCTGGCTTCTTTAAATGTATTGCCTTATTTAAAATGTACCATTGCCCTAACCAGAACATCTAAGAGTGATATTTTTAAGAGCATTTAAGATATAACTGAAAAGTTGCCTGATCCCGTACAAATCGCACCATGAGTGTAAAACCGAAACAAGTGCAAATATACAGTTTGGAGATATGGGAGTTCAAAGACTTCATTTTGCTTGGAAAAACTGTTTTTTTTTAAATAAACCAATGATTTTCGGTTTATAGGTTTATTACTTTAAACTGAAAATCATTGGTTTATTAAAAAAAACAGTTTTTCCAAGCAAAATGAAGTCTTTAAACTCCCATATCTCCAAACTGTATATTTGCACTTGTTTCGGTTTTACACTCATGGTGCGAAATATTCGTTTGGTAAATACTCGCACAATTCAAACTATAGTAAAAATATTTTTAACTGTTGATACATAAAACGTTGTTTATGGCATCACAATTTTTTTTCGCGACAGCTGTTTCGTAAACCTAGGTGTTACAATATTTTTTTCAACCTGATAATGTCAAAATAGGTTGACGAAACAGCTGTCGCGAAAAACAAAAATATGTTTTTTTAAAAAGGGATACTATATATAATATATTAACAGTTAATAATGTTGAAGTATCATAGTGTTTCGGCCACAACAATGGACTATTTAAAAAAATATTTTTTTATAATAATGAAGTCAACTTCATCTACAGATCCGCCACCATTCCAAACATAAGTAAGTTTTTGTTTTGTATTTACAAATTATTTAATTACTAATACAATATTATTTAATAAAGTCCGTCTGGTATGGTGGTAGCCCTGATTATGACCGCGCTTGAAGATTTACAGTCTTCCCTCCCCTTTGTTAATTTAAATTATAAAGTATTTATTACATTATTTGACGGATATACTCGCGGTCCGCGCAACCCATACGCTGTACGCAGTACGCACTGCATGGCGCGTGAGTGAGTACTGCGTATCGCCCATTCTGTGCGAGCAAACCATTAACTTTTAAATATCAAGTGCGCCATTAAATTTTTATTTCATTCGCCACTACAGGCAATATTATATAATACTATACTTAATTTTACGTATGATGTTTTTTTGTTACGCTTTCATCCGCAACTTATCTACAGGCTTCAAGGGCCCGCGACCACTTTCCGCTATGCGTCAATGAACAAGTAATAATTTTAATATTATTTGGTTAACCAATTGATATTAAACTAGTGTTCCCTTATTATTTGTAGCGTAAACGTATCGCTATAAAAAGTTTAAATTAGCAGATGCTCCGAAGTCCGTTGATATTTGGTGAGGCAAAAGTAGATCCTCTTAGCACAAAGCGAAGTGAATAGTGCGTCAGTTTTCGCAGACGAGTTGTCCGTTAGGCTAATTCGCAGATCATCTTATTGAAAAACAAATCATTCGTTCTGTAAAACAATGGCGTAGAAATTTAACACGTTAATAGTTTATATAGGGTGTTTTTTTTTTAGAGGTTTGGTTTTTAAACTGGCAACATTCTTTCTACAGACTGTCAATTTGACAGTTAACAGTTTTTTTACCATGAATGGACTGACGTCAGAACAGCGCTTGCAAATTGTGCGACTTTATTTTGAAAATCATGGTTCGGTTCGCCAAACTTATCGTGCACTACGTCCATTTTACGGTCGACATAATCGTCCATCCGAGCAAGTTATTCGGAAGACCATGGATTGTTTTCGCACCACGTACACTAGTGGATAATGTGGATAAAGACGACAATTGTCGAAAATTGGACTTCACGATTGCGCTTTATTCGAGCTAGCCGCGGCGTTTATATGCCCGAAATCATATTTAAACAATAATGGCATAAAATTATCTATTAAAGAAAGCCACAATAGCATAGACATAGACATACCTAAATATGTACATTTCCCGATCCCTCCTTTTATTTAGTATATAAGCAATGATTTTCCCCCATTTTATTGTTAAAATGTGTACACAGAGGAAGGGCCACTGAGGCCCGAAACATGTTCGTAAAAATTCCAAAAATTGGTGAGAAAATACGAGGTGAGAATCCACAACACAAAGTTACCATAAAAGCTAGCTACCATACCATGATAGCTACCATAAAAGAAATTACCGATAGGTCCTTTAAAATATTTTTTACTTCAATTTTGTGATGTCACATTATGTAAAATATACATTTAATCGCTTCGATTTTTTGTAAGGATGAGTGTTATTCTTCACAATATATATAGAGAATCACCATTACTCTGAGTCAATGAGTGTTAAATTCTGGAAGAACTAAGTATCATGATTAAATATCTCCATGACGCTTCCCTGAGGTTTGGGTTAGAAATGAACCACAGCAAAACCAAAATCATGAGTCCGTCCAACAGAAATATAAAAATTGATAACAAAATAATTGAAACTGTTGAAGAATACATCTACCTCGGACATAAGTTAAAAATGGGAAAAGAAAACCAGGTGGCAGAAATAACCAGAAGAATTGGACTTGGTCGGGCAGCCTTCGGAAAGCTCAGTCATATAATGAGAAACAAGGATATCCCCATTAATTTAAAAAGGAAAACCTACGAAGCATGCATCTTGCCTGTGATGGCATATGGTTTGGAAACAATGTCCCTGACCATAAATACTATCCACAAATTGAAAAGCGCGCAACGATCCATGAAGCGGCAAATATTGGACATAAGTCTGAATGATAGAATTACAAATACAGAAATCAGACGCCGAACAAAAGTCGCCGATATCATGGATCGGATCGCAAAATTGAAATGGCAATGAGCAGGACACGTAGCCAGAGCGCCAAGTTCAAGATGGACTCCCAAAGTCTTAAAATGGAAGCCATGGGAAAACAAAGGAGTGTCGGTCGGCCACAGAAGAGATGAGCCGACGATATTGTTGTGAATCGTTGATAAATCGACGTGCGTGCATGAGACGATGTTGAGGAAATGAGAAAGCGGTCCATTAATTCTTATCTTTCAAGAAGACGACGTACCTAATGGTTGGTTTGTTAATTATATTAATCTTTCAATTTTCAGGTATAACCTCAAGCAACACATCACGCGGCACGTGGGCCGTGCCTGGGCCTGCGTAGAGTCCGGCTGCCCCTACTCTGCGCGCAGCCTCTCTGAGTTGCGATCTCACCAGGCAGCGCACTCCACAGCCAGGCCCTTCCGCTGCCAGGATTGCCAGTACACAGCCAAGACCAAGAATCAACTCGCGAGGTACTTGCTTCTGGTGTTCGTATCGTTCGGAAATTTTGACAGCTTTCGTGGCAGAGTTTCAACAGCTGTCACACCGAAGGTTCCTGGCTTAATTCCCGGCGATGACACTGTGAAAATAAATTCTGACGCTGTATTTGCTTTGGTAGAATTGACGGCGATTTATTATAACAAAGTTGCAAAAAAACATAAAACAAATAAAATAAAATCAGTTTATTTCATCAGCAGACATTACAAAATTTATGTTTAAGGCATCTATCTATTGAGAACAGGTAAAATAACATATTGTGTATAGTATACTACCAGAAACGCACGAGAGATGGTTCAACATTAGGAAGACAGGGTACTCTCCAGAATTAAGAGTATTTGCCTTCTGAACGTACTTTCACTAATATGAAAGACGTCGATCTCCGAGGAAACCGCGTTCAGCAGATTAATTGCTCTTCCCATCGGTGTCACCAGAGGCAGGTTGGTTCTGGCGGCCGGTAGGTAAAAAGGGAAAACTGTTTTTTGTAACATGTGTCTTGTATCACAGATTTATTTATTTATTTATTGTTGGTACACAAACAAAGCATCTAATTTACAGTAGTGATAAGTAATAAAATATATATTAAAACAGATTAGATGCCTCAGTTAGATGTGCACACCAAGAACATAACATTGGAAGTTCAACTATCTTGTACCACCTCTCGGTGTAAAGAACCGTCAGGCAAAACAAGACATCAATGAAAATAAAGAAACATACAAATTAGCAAAATTTTAGTAAAACAAGGCAATACTAAAGGACATAGAACAAATATACAAATCAGGTATAATAAGACAAAAGCATGAGACAAATAAAAAACAAACAAACAAACCAAGTATAATAAAAAATAGATATACAAATCAGATGGCATCTTTAGGGTGAAATTTAATCTATACTATATTATTCAACCTCTTTGCTTTTAACTTTGCACAGTTATTAACCCTTATATTTAACACCAATTGAAGAAGGTCTTATTG
This sequence comes from Lepidostoma basale, assembly GCA_022606425.2. NCBI lineage: Eukaryota > Metazoa > Arthropoda > Insecta > Trichoptera > Lepidostomatidae > Lepidostoma > Lepidostoma basale. Next base: position 8,373 of record JAHDVF020000472.1, on the reverse strand, counting down.
AATTGAAAAAAAGGCCATTTGAAAATGATTTTGATACTTAACATGTACAAGAGTCAGACAAGTGCCATGGCAAGAACATTAAAAATATCGTGAATAACGAATTCGTACTCGCCGAGATCTTGTTGAAGGGAAGTTAGCATTACCTGTTTTTACGATTCACAGAAATCTTTTCACGCTTTTGGGAACTATATAAATTAACTTAATTTTATTATTACAGACACAGCAAAATGCACTCTGAGACCAACGAGAAAAACGTGCACTGTCCACACTGCACATTCAGAACGAAGCAGAGGGCGCGTCTGGAGCGACACTTGCGCCTCCACACGGGGGCCAAGCCCTACGCCTGCCGCTACTGCACATTCACGTGCAACAATTTGGTGAGAACATTTAAAAATAATATTATTTAACTGAATTTTAATTTAATAAACTTTCATTTTACGTGTACGATTAAATTTAATAAAAACATTCGTGATCTTTCTGCTCGCTTTCCTTAACCCCTTGACGCACTTAACCGAGTTAACACGGGCACAACAAACTTCCTTTTCACGCACTTAACTTAACCCTTAACGGACGTAAGTCACCTCTGACGTGACAACACAACTTTGTCGCTGCGGTCGTATGGCACATGTGAGGTGACATGAATCATGTTGAATCTTGCTGTCTGTGGAATCTGCGCGTAATTACTTTGTCAGTTGAATATTGACCTTAAAACGCCCGTGCGCCGCGTGCAATAAAGGTAGCCCACTGCCCAAGCAAATATTCGCGCGACTTGCGACCTACGCGTAACTGTTGTGTAAAAATAATTGTATCTCTGAAATTAGTCATCCTATTTAGATATTGTAATTTTGTAATTTTTCACATTTTATATAATTACACATTTATTAGTAATTTTTCACATTTTATATAATTACACATTTATTAGTAATTTTTCACATTTTATATAATTACACATTAAAGTTAAAGAATAAAACATAAAAAAATAAAAAATATTAAATTTAAACATTCACAACAGCAATGTGATTAAAACCGTCCACTTCAGAAGATGACGGAAAAGTGACAGTGGTGTAGACCGTAATAAAACACAATGCATATCCCAAGAGTGGACCTTGTAATGCAGGTATAAACATTAATATTACGCATCATAACAAAAATATTTATCGGAACCGAAAATAAAATTATGGATCGCTATCTCAAAGACATTATTTACATAAGCTAATATTCATATTTTGAATACTATTGTCATAAATCAGTGTAATCCGATAGCGTAATCACTGGTCCCGTACGGGACCACTGGGCACTGAACGACGCAAATCCGCGGTTCCGTACTGGACCGTTTGAATGGAACGAGTAACATACACAATACCTTTTTAAAATTAAATATTGATAGAATAATATGTACAAAAGATACGAAAGCTAGCGTCCGATAAGGATTAATACGCGTAAGCTGGAATTTTAGCTTCACTAAGAGCCGAAAATATCAGCTATGCAGTTATGTAACAATTTATATTTGTACATCAGATTTTTTTTTAATATCCTCTCTGGACACCGTCTACCTGGAAGATAGAGGGACAGCTTGACCTTATCATCCGTCGAAAAAGATGGAAAAGATATTATAAAGATATAACACTAAGAATACTTGTAATTATTCGTAATAAACGTTCATGGAAAGACAAATGTTAGGCGTATGTCTAAAAGGCAAAATAAGAAATGAAGAAATAAGACGCCGAACAAAAGTCATAGACATAATGGACCTTGTCTCTAAGCAGAAATGGCAGTGGGCAGGTCATATCGCCAGACAGGGAACAGAGCGATGGGCACCCAGAGTCCTCAAATGGAGACCATAGGATAGAAAAAGAGGATTGGGCCGACCCCAAAAAAGATGGGCCGACGACATTATCCCTGTCGCAGATAGAGTGGAGTGGAAGAAAATGGAGGAGGCCTATATCCAGCAGTGGAGAGATGGCTGAGGAAGAAACGTACTAGTTATTCTACGTGAATTCTGTCAGATAGTCACCTCGGTATATAATTCCAGCGTCTGTAATTCAAGACTCCCGAGCCTGGCGCAAATATTCAGGAGATCGACCATAAAGAACGGATACAGCAGGCATTAAGCGCGCAAACGACTAAATAAATTGGCATCCGAGAAATGAGATGAGTGCCAATATTCATTAAACTGGTGCCTCATTAATTATGGGGCCCTTCGCGGGAACGGCGAGGACTAAGTCTCAAAAAACGGGTTCGTCACAGCGAGGTCTCGCAGGAGGCTGCGGGCGGGCGGCGCGGGGAGCGGGACGTGATATACGAAAATGAACAGCCATCTTAACGAGCACTTTGCCCGAGATTTGCGCGGATCAGTGTTCGCAGACGGCTTGTTGGCGGCATTATGTATCGCTTATTGCTTTTGTTCGCTCGGATACCCTCCCCTTACATATTACTCTGCCTCCTATCGGAAATCATATTTTTCCGGATGGCAATATTTCCTTAATGAGAATCGTGCCTGCAACAGAAATACGCGTATCCTAAAACAACTGCGCGGCTGTTATCTATTCTCCCGGTGCCCGCTTCTCTCCAAGAAGCTTTGTAAAATAATATTTAAATATCAGTCATATGTAAAAAAAAATCATAAATTACGAATAACACGATAAATTAATCAAACGCCATCTAGACAATTATGTAAAAACATTTTACTTCTTCTTCGTCGATGGCCCTGCAGCCAATATTATTATTATTTTATTTTATTATTATTATTATTTTTATTCTTATATTATTATTATTATTATTATTATCATCATTTTTATTATTTTGTTATTATTATTATTATTACTTCGAAATCTGCAAGGTGGAAGAATTTTGATCGGATCAACAATATGTTTATGGCTCACTAATCCAATGATCCTATTATATTAACGGATTTTTTTTGTGTATACAACAGGTCGTTTGAACCCAATTACTGTATACAATATATTTGAGTTATTATATTGATTCTCGTGGCATGTGATAGGTAGCCAAGCTATCGCCATTTTATTGTCACGAGAATTCTACACCAGACCAAAGACAGTGTGACAATCACACTGCCATTGCCGGGAATCGAACCTGGGACCTTCGGTATGGATGTCAGAGCTATTACCACTCTGCCACGAAGATCGACAATTTTGTTCGGATGGACGATATGTTCGTGGCTCACTAATCCAATGATCCTTTTATATTGACGAATTTTGTTCGGATCGACGATATGTTCGTGGCTCACTAATCCAATGATCCTATTATATTGACGAATTTTGTTCGGATCGACGATATGTTCGTGGCTCACTAATCCAATGATCCTATTATATAGACGAATTTTGTTCGGATCGATGATATGTTCGTGGCTCACTAATCCAATGATCCTATTATATAGACGAATTTTGTTCGGATCGACGATATGTTCGTGGCTCACTAATCCAATGATCCTATTATATAGACGAATTTTGTTCGGATCGACGATATGTTCGTGGCTCACTAATCCAATGGTTTATTATATTGACGAATTTTGTTCAGATTGACGGTATGTTTATGGCTCGTATTGACCGTCCACTCCTAGACGTAGGCCTTCTCTCGCATTTTCCATTCTCTTCTATCCTGAGCGATCTGCATCCAGGCACTTCCCGCACTTCTCCGGACATCGTCGCGCCAACGCAACTGTGGGCGCCCAACTCCACGCTTTGCTGTCCTTGGCCACCAGCACAGCAGTCGCCTTGTCCACTTTTCATCTGGATCGCGAGCGAAATGTCCCGCTCATCGCCACTTGAAGGTTGCGGCCATCTTGATAACATCGGAAAACTTTGTCCTGACTCTTATGTCCTCATTTCTGAGTCTGTCCCGTAAACTGATACCCAACATGGCTCTCTCCATTGCTCTCTGAGTGACTCTTAGCTATTCCAATGATCCTATTATATTTACGTATTTTGTTTTAATCGGCGCTATGTTTATGGCTCACAACTCCAATGATCTTATTATATTGACGAATTTTGTTCAGATCGACATCTCATAGTCTTGAATCAATTTGTAGCTAAACAATTGGCTCGTATCCCTGATCATGAACACGGTATCCGCACTGATTGGTGTCACCGGCGATGGCGGTTGGACGCTGCGAATAACAGCCAGCTTTATTTATGGGGAGCTGGTTCGTTTTTCAGTTCCCAGCGGGACGCGGCCTGCCACATTAATTCAGCGTATAATAAACATATCGACGCCGTGGACAGCGGACGTGCGGATTCCTAACGCATCTGCGGAGAGCTTCACGCGATACTCGCATGCGTGATCGTTACCCGATGCTAAACGGTGCAGAATAAATCACACTGTTTTGAACATAACATTAAAGAGCACGGAGAGCCATCGATTCAAAGAAATGAATTTCGTGCTTCTTCTGGTGGACGGACTGTAAAATTTCATTTATTCTTTTTTAATACTTTTTTTATGTTCCAATCCTGGAACAACGTGTGATTGTCACACTATCTCTGGTCTGGTGTAGAATTCACGTGACAATAAAATGGTAATAGATTAGCTACCTATCATATGTCATGAAAATCAATATAATAGTTTTAAAAAAAAGTATCCAGAAATTGTGTTCATACGACCTGTTGCATAATTACTTACTTCTTATGGCCATATATGGCTGCGAGACTTGGTGCCTGGGCGTAGGAGAGCGCAAAAGGCTGGAGGCATTTGAGATGTGGACCTACCGACGAGTTGCCCATTTTTCATGGAGGGACCACATTACAAATGAAGAAGTTCTCAGCAGAGTTGAAGAGAGTAGTCACGTGTTGAACACCATAGCGGAGAGGCGCACAAGATGGATTTGTCATGTGTTGCGACCTCCACCGTCCTCATCAACAACTACTACTACTTCTCCCGCCTCGCGTGCAACCTACGCGGCCACTATAGCTGGATCCTTGGTGGTGGAGAGGGAGAACGCTGCAAAGGACGCCGCCAAGGGCAAGCGCCCCCCATCTGGTGTCTCGCAGAGGAAGGGTGTGAGGAAACCTGAGGGAGACCAGTCAGTGACTGCCACGCTGGAGAAGACCTCTGCGCCGTTAGTCGCCAACAGACCGGTGGGGAGTGATGGCGGCCCGTGGAATGTGGTGTCCAGGAGGCGACCTGCCACCGTCCGAGGTACTCGGAGAATGGACAGCCCCTCCCCCACCTCCCCTGTTCTTAAATTTTTCCACTTTTTCCCATTCCACCCCGATACCTCGGTCGGTGACATGGCGTCTTACCTTAATGGTTTACGTAAGGCATCATATACGGTGCATAGAATCAAGCCCAAGGAGGGAAGTTCCTATGTATCGTTCAAGATTGGAATACCGAGTTCGGTTGTCTCGGAGGTCCTGGAGCCTAAACACTGGCCACGCCGTTCTTTCATCAAGGAGTGGCGGGCGGGTGTTGCGGCTCCGCGACTTCCGAGAGCGAGCTGACTTGGTTCCTCCAATTCTTTGTCTTTCCTATATCAGAATGTTCGTGGATTGAGGACAAAATGCTCGAAATTCTTCTCCAATGTCTCGGTGAGTGACGCTAACATAATCGCTCTCACTGAGACTTGGCTGAATTCGAGCGTCCTCTCCTCTGAGCTTTTTGATATAGAGAACTTTAATGTGTTTCGCAGAGATCGAGCAGGCGACAGTGGCCACAGTCGCGGTGGCGGCTGCTTGTTGGCGGTCGGGAGGGGGGATGCGCTGAGGGCTGAGCGCGTCCCCAATCTTGAATCAGTCAATGAGGATCTCTGGGTAAAACTTATGTATGGGGTAAATCATGTAACATATATATGTGTTACATATATACCACCGGGGTCTAATTGGGAAATTTATAACCGATTATTTGATGCGATGCATACGAGCTTCAATCTGATCGGAGGTAAAAATGTCATTGTGATGGGCGACTTTAACCTGCACTCTGCTCATGGGATCGACAATGTCCAGCGTGACTTGGAGTACCTATGCGCAGTTTTTGGGCTTGCCCAGCACAATGTCGTTTTGAACTCAGATTCCAGAACCTTGGACTTGATTTTGAGCAACATAAAGTTGTAAGTTTCCAGATCAATGTCCCCATTAGTTTCTGAAGATGATTACCATCCCGCGCTAGAATTTGAGTACTCTGGTAAAGATAATCCTGGTGTTACCAGAGTGCCGCGACATAATACAGAAATTTTCAGAGGATGGAACTTCAGTCAGGGTGATTTTCTGAAGCTGTACCAGCTGATGACTCAACTTGACTGGAGCGACATGTGTAACTTGACCACCGTAAATGATGCCTTACAGTATTTTTACAGTGAAATTTATAAATTGTTTGATTTGTGCTTTCCCAGAAAACGCATAAGCAATGGTGGACGGAGATATCCGAGGTGGTTTTCCAGGGAAATCATCGCGGACATTAAGACCAAACATGCCCATCATGTGAGGTGGAAGGCTACTGGTTGTCGGAGTGAGTACGAACTTTTCAGTCTGTACCGCTCGGTGGTGAGACGCAATGTTCGATCAGCCTTTCGAACATATGTGGGCACCATTGAGGGCAATCTTATGGATGACCCTGGATCCTTCTGGAACTACGTAAAAAGTCTACGAAAGGATGGGGGCATCCTAAACACTATGATGCATGGGGATAGGGAGGTTGAGGGTGTAGATATAGTGAATGCATTCGCTAAACACTTTCAATCTGTCTATAGCAATGTTCCCCCGCGGCTAAACTTCAATTCAGCGACTGAGTTAAGTGCCAATTGTTGTGGTCATGGCTTTGTCATATCGCAGATAGAAGCGAATGATATTATATCCTCCATTAAAGCTATGAAGAATTCGCACTCGGTTGGTCCTGATTTTCTTCCCATTTACTTCTTAAAAGGCTGCTCTGAGCTCCTAATATCTCCGCTGTATTTTTTATTTAACCTATCGTTAAGTACAAATACTTTTCCTGATCTCTGGAAACTTTCCAGAATCAGTCCTATTTTCAAGAGCGGCGCAAAAGAGTCGGTCGAAAACTACAGACCTGTAGCGATACTGTCGGCTCCAGCCAAACTATTTGAATCAATTTTACACAAATTGATATTTCCCAAAGTCGACCCCTATATTATAACAGAACAACATGGATTCAGGAAGGGGCGCTCGACTGAAACTAATCTCATGGTATTCACAGATTACATTGCAAGGGCCTTGGATGATGGTCACCAAGTTGACTGTTCATATAATGATTTCTCAAAGGCCTTTGACACTGTGAACCACGACATTCTGATAGCAAAGCTATCTCAAATTGGATTCTCTTCTCAGTTGATTATGTTTTTCATTAGTTACCTCGAGGGGAGAAAACAATACGTCTCATACGGAATTTTTCAATCGGAACCTTTTCTTGTAAATTCAGGGGTGCCACAAGGTTCAAACTTAGGGCCACTCCTCTTCACCATCTTCATAAATGATATTGCGAAGGTGATAAACTTCTCGCGATTTCTTTTATTTGCCGATGATCTGAAATTATTCCTGGAAATTAAAAATCCTGGAGACTGTCTTCGCCTCCAGTCGGACATCAATAATATTGTCAACTGGAGTCACAGTAATCAAATGCAATTCAATGTCTCTAAATGCGTTATGCTATCTTTTACTAGAGCATTGAGAACTGTGTATTATAGATACACAATGAACAACCAACAACTAGCACATGTATCTACGATGAGAGATCTCGGGATCATCTATGAGAGTAGGCTGACTTTTCGTGCACATGTTGAGAGGATTTGTGGCACTGCACTGAAGATGTTGGGCTTCATCGTCCGGACCGGCAGAGTTTTCAGGGATCCCAATGTGCTCAGAGTCCTATACAACGCATTGGTTCGGAGCAGACTCGAAAGTGGTTCTGTGATATGGAGTCCTCACGAGGCGAGATATTCCATTATGCTGGAGAGGGTTCAGAAAAAATTTCTGAGGTATCTCTACATGAGGGAGTATGGTAGCTATCCTTGGCTCTATCCCACGGCATTTCTTTTGGGAATGCTCGGAACCAATTCTCTACAGCTTCGAAGAGATGGACATCTAATTACCCATTTCTTTAGATTAATTAGGGGATACTTCGAGAACTCGGCCGTACTGGAGGGTGTTCGGCTTTTTGTCCCCGATAGATATCTCCGACAGCGACAGCACAGATTGTTTACCTACCGGCTGCCAGAACCAATCTGCCTCTGGTGACACCGGTGGGAAGAGCAATTAGTCTGCTGAACACGGTCTCCTCGGAGATCGACGTCTTTCATGTTAGTGAAAGTACGTTCAGAAGGCAAATACTCTTAATTCTGGAGAGTATCCTGTCTTTCTAATGTTGAACCATCTCTCATGCGTTTCTGGTAGTATACTATACACAATATAT